>OY293310.1:18935405-19523730 GCA_958502075.1 Orchestes rusci | reverse complement strand
ATGAAATCATCGAAAGAGTGCCTATCATACCTTCTAAAATTATGTGAAAATTCTATAAAACATTGAACATATTTTCAATAATAAATTAATTTTTCAACAACAATAAATGAAAAACTTACAGCTCTAGACTGGACGGCGCCAACAATCGTCAAGAAGATCGCGTAAACGAACATGTTTTGCCGGTCGTGGACAAGCATGTCGACCTCCTTCCTGACTGGAAATCGCGTGCTTAACTGAGACAAGCGTTGCCAGTGACGATAAATAAAGCTTCGTTTTGAAACTCGCGCATTTTCAGAGGCTTCGGAGCTGTTGTGCAGATTGAGGACATCTATGGAGACACTTGGGAACGTGATGAAGGTATTGATCTGGACGGGAAGTTTTCTTGTAGGTCAAAGACAAATGATGTTTTGATAGGTTGATTGGTTGGTTGAAGTACGATAAGAATAATAGATGAATCTTTGAAAAGCACCCATTACTTCTACAGAACTAAGATCGGATCAAAATCTTGAATACTTTGCTCAATTCAAGGCAGGCAATATCACCTTGTATTAAGCAGTTGTTTATAGACTTCAACAATTGGAAAAAGACTCCATGGAGAAAATTTTCATTCAAGAAGCCTACACTACTTCCACGTCACTCGCGATTACTGTGGGCTATGGCTTCTGCAGCAGATACGTTGGATCTTGTTCACAGATGGAAACGGTCTGGACGGAAGACAAATTTTTCACCGAGAAGCTGAGGACAGTAGTGTTTTGAGGATGGGAAATTATGTTCAACCGCCGAACTCCATTTATCATCAGCTGTCAGAGCCACTCTGCCCGCGGTTATCTCTCTACACAGTTCACTTCGCGACCCAACGCCAATGCTGCGTCCACTTTACTTCCTTGCCAACAGTAATCGAGCAACTCTATGTAGTGGAGGAAGACGATTTTGAATGAAGACTTGCTTGTTGGAATCTTCTTCTAATTGTTTAGGTCGATAAACACTTGCGAAATGAATGCTGAAAGTGCCAGAGCACTGCAACAAGGTCATATTGTCAAAATGCCTTAGCCAGCGAACCATTGGATCAAATTCTATCAAAATCATGTGGGATTTTGTCTTGGTATTCGTGTGATACATTATTCAAGACGGTATGAAGAAAGGTTTTTAAAATGATGATAAAAAATCCAGGTCCATATTCAAAACAATGTAGTTGGGGGTGGTTACTCGAATACAAATGGTCGAATACACATTTTCAATTTACCCTATTGTAGAGTGAAAAAAATTAAAAAACTTTCAAATTTAAACTATGTCTCGAAAATTTATAGTTTCTGAAATATTTAACGAAAATCATTTCGGTGATTTTCACAATTCACCCTGTATCTGGCAAAGTAAAAATAATGTTGAGACACATTGTATGGATATCCTTTTTGGAAGGATCTTACTTTTTTGAAGATAGCAATAGTTGTATCACTTAAAGCGGACACCCTGTATATTCGATGAGTTTTATTCTAGCTTATACCGAGCGTTCAAACAATAAGGTGAAAAATTATAGTTATTTTGAATAGTAGCCAAAAAAAATTATAATATAGGAACTTTCATAAAGTATTTTTTGAAATTACTAGCGCATATCCGTGAATCATCGTTACTCTAGCTGCTAGCTCATAGAGAGGCTATTTGAAAAAATGTGAAAAAAATTGTTTGGTATTCTTTTTGAACACATCCTGTAAAGGATAGAGTATCAAAACTCGAATGTGTACTTGAACTCCGAAAAGTACTTTTCAATAGTTGATTCATTGATATTTTGACTATAATTATATTGATATAACTATTTAAAATAACATTTTTTTTTTTTAAATTTTTGAACGCCTTTTGCTAAAGGGACAAAATGTATCATGTGTATAATATGTAGTCCTTGTTATTTCCGAAATTTGCAAAAAGCTTTAGCAAAATATTTGCTAGAAGTTGACTTTTTGAAAATTCAGTTCAATATTTTGAAACAAAGTTATCGGTAAAGGGGTTTTTGGATAAAATGTCAAATTCGGAATATTTTCAATCAAATACCAAATTGTCGTCAATCCAATTGAAACACACTTTTCAAATAAATTAGGATATTTTGAGCTTCTCAAACGATCTCCGATCTTGACATGTTTGACTTATCCTGTATAACTTACTAATTTGACTAATAATGAAATGTGTATCATCTACCTCTAGATTATGGATATACAGTTATTTTTATTTTAATAACAGTAAGAGTCTATAAATCTCAATCATGATGTTGTTATCAATATTTCCAACTTTTTTAGTAGATTGATTATACAGAGTGTTCGGTAACTCAACGATAATACTCACGGGGCTGGTAGAACAACTCTAAATCATTCAGAAAAACAATCAAACCCACGTATTTCTTCTAAACATCATTATTTATTCCAGTAGATAAGTCAAACATTTTTTGATCCTGGAATAAATTGATTGATTGAAGAGGCAGATTAGTTGATTGTGGTGGCACTAGGAGAACAAAAATTTTCTTTACAACAGAAACTTTACAACAAACAATCACAATTTTATTTCCAAATAACATAGTTTCTTAAAGTTTTATTTAATACATATCAAGGGGATACAAGACTTTTGACATTGTGTGGGTAGGAATAAGCCATTGAATTCAAAACTGCGAAAAACAACAAAAACGTGATTCAATAAAGCTGTATGTATAAGTATGTCCGTGGTGCTTATACACTCGAACAATGTTGAGGGATTAATAACAAAAAATACTTTGAACAGATATTCCTCTGCAGTTTTGAATTTTGAGTCATTTTGGTGAAAAAGAGTAAACAAACAAAATTGATGAGTATATTTCCTAAATAACTCCCAAACCACAAAAAATAAGCTTGAGTTTTTTTTCGAAGTCAATCTACGAATAAGATCAATATCGGCATAAAAATAATTATTTCATATGAAAAGCCGCATTAGTATATCAGTGTATAGTTACAGGGTCTTTCCCAAACATGGATGAAAAATTCGTGGGTCGATTCCTGAAATATTTTTATGAAAATAAGTCGAGAAATGCTTCCAAAGGAGCAACAAAAATGGGGTTGTTTTTGCCTTTGATGCAAATATTAAAATTTCAAGCTTAGAATCTAATTTAGCGTCAAAAGCTCATGCAGATAACAAAAATGGAATTTTTACTCTCAACCCCTTCAGTTGGAATGCCCCTGAATGAAATTTTCAATTTTCAAGCTCCAATTCTGATTCAACATTGAAAGTTTATGCGATGTATTGAATTCATGTATTGATTTTTGTATGAAGGGTTTCGGCAATATCAAGGAAAAACCGTCATCAGGGGGCGTAGCCTCAAGAAAATACCTTTTTAGTAGTTTTTTCCATAAAATGTTCTCAAGAATCGCTTTACGAATTTTTTACCAATGGTTAGGAAACATTCTTAGTCATGCTCATTTGGTGAAGAAATTAATCTGGATATTCTGAGTATTTATGGAGAATGCGCCAGAAAATCCACGTATTGTCCTGATAGCATTTAAACATTCCGGTATAGGATTCATTACCCGCTCAAATTTTATTGGTTGGTTTGGACTCAGTTCACCAATTACATTCGGAGTGCCAAAGTCCATAACGAAATGTTCTAGGGTGTCGAATCACAAGACGGAATGTTGCTAGTAATTTATTGGCATTTTTATGATATACAGGGTGTCCGGAAATTACGCGTCAGGATTTTGGTGGGCAATTCTACATGAAAAATTAATGCAACAAACTTCTATACAATTTTTTCAAAAACTTCAAAAATTTTTTCAAATTAAGAATTTTTAATTATTTAAGGTACGGTTAATGTTTAAAGTCGTTTTTCTCGGAAACCGTTAATTCTACGATGATGCAATACGAGCACCTTTTTAAAGAATATTTTGATGCTCTTTACTAATTTGACATCCAAATTTATAAAAAGATTAAAACAAAAAAGTTCTAAGTAATTTTCCTAAGGTGAAGGACAGCTTCAGCCTTTTGTCATTGACGACTAGCGTCAAATTAATAGGGTGAATACAAAGAAACACTAGTGACATGCATGCAAAATTTGGCGAAAATCATTACACTAGAAAAAAAGTTATTAAAAAAAATAAGAAAAAAAAAATATTTTTTAACACCCTGTATCTTCCTTAATTTTGAGTTTTTGAAAAAATTGTATAGAAGTTTGTTGCATTAATTTTTCATGTAGAATCGCCCACCAAAATCCTGACGCGTAATTTCCGGACACCCTGTATAACACACCAACAGCACAAAAACAAAATTCCAGCTCGATTGCATAATAGTTAATAAGCTTACGGGCCTCAAATATCAAGACTTTTTCAGCGTCGCTGTGATGGCTCTGCGTTTCTCGCCTTAATACCGGCTAAATTGTTTTATTAGATGGTTAACTGTTTTCATCATAATTCTATTATAGTTCTGCGGTTCTGCTATTGATTTATGATAAAAAATGTGTGATGCAGACAGAAAAATATTCCAAACTGCCTGTTGAAAACAACATTATTTGTGTAATTGTGTATCGACCCGATGACACTGTTCAGTATTTCCTAAACACCGGTTAGACGCGACGCCGACGCATGATACTATAATAAACAAGATATGCTCACGCGCAAGTTTCGCTGACGTCATTGAGAGTCCGAACCTCAAAATTTATAGGTTACCTAGGTAACTGGGTTACCATGATACTGAAACAGACTGGATAAACTCTCGCACATCCCACTTCAGAAGTCATCACGTGACCTACCTAAAACCTATACAATCAATCTCACGCGGGGATGACATGCGTGAGCCAGTTCAAATTTTGACCAGCAAATGGTAACTAGGTAACGTTATGGATGTTTTAAATCCAACCTCACTTTTGGCTCGCGGTGACGATATGCGCGGCTTGATTCTAATTTCGTCCAGCAATTGATTATATCTTGTGTGTTTTAGTATCATGGACGCAACGGATGTAGAGACGTAATCGGTCGAGCTTGGAGCGTTTCAGATTTAATTTATTTACAAATGAAAACTGGCTCAGAAAATCATGGAATTTTGCACAAGTACCAAATACAATATGCTTTTTTCTACGACTGTCAAGGAATGTCACAATCGTGCAACGTATATCGATGAGGAAACGTAGCACAATGTGCAACCGTAGGAAATGAAATCATTTCCCACTCGTTGCCTAGCAACCCGTGGGAAATGATTTCATCTCCTACGGTGTGCTACGTTCACACACAATACCGATCTATCGATTACACGATAGTGATATCAATTGACAATCGTAGAAAAAGTATAGTTTAGGACTCGCATGCAATTCATACGAGTAGGAAATGGTCATTCCATGCGAGTTTTGCACTATACATTTTCTACGATTGTCAATTAATATCACTATCGTGTAGTCGATAAATCGATATTGGGTGTGAACGTAGCACATCGTAGGAAATGAAACCATTCCTCATGATCAGTATACCAGAGGTCGCCTCACTTCGCTTGAGGTAAGAGACGGAGGCGGGAAAAATATGACGTCATCGGTGTCTAGCGTCTGCAGTAGACTGAATCCTGTCATTCGATTGCATCGGTCTGCATCGTATCGTGTCATGTGTCATTCGCAAGGTTGCCAGAAGTACTGTTTTAACAGGAGATCTACTGATTTTGCCCATGGGTAGCTGTTCTACTGTTTTTGATAGTGATCACACCTGACACAGATAACGTCCTGAACGGTCCTGACCGTAAAAGTGAGGCAACGTCTACACCCAATATCGATTTATCGATCACACGATAGTGATATGAATTGACAATCGTAGAAAAAGTCAAGTGTGAAACTCACATACTCACATACTCACACTACAAACCTTCATACTCGTAGGAAATGGGTATCATTCCATGCTTGTTGTACAATATACTATTTCAGAATATGTAATAATAAAAGTATGCTGAACGAGCCTATTGTTTATGGGGGAAGTACCTTTGGCAGTTATTCACATCATGACCTTTCAAATCTATTCTCAAATATGTAAAGATACATATTGAAATTTGTGTGAAGGTTCTTTATGTTAATAACTTTTATCGACAATGGCATACTCGTGTTCAAAATTCTTTGAATTCATTTCAATGTGCTCTTACCTCTATGTACAGGGTTCTACGTATAAGTTACCACCCCTTAATAGCTGTTACTTATAAAGAGTTAAAAAAATAATGATAAGAACAAAAGTTGTAATTATTGTCAACTCATTGAAATTCAGCGCACGCACAGAGGTCTGTATCTCGATCTGTATCTCGATCTCGACAATGGTGAGAGGAAGATATTGGATTTTAGGTATTGAAAAATGCATCGGCTTCTCACTGCCTAGAGGTTTGGGGAGAGAATTTCTATGGCTGAAGTGATCAAGAGGAATGACTGCAAATTATTTTGAAGTTCGTAATTCGATGCCAGATCATTTTGTTTCATGACATTTCTCTGAATCTGTTATATTAAGGCAGGGGGAGGCCAATCGTTATCATCGCTAGTCTCGTCGCTGATCTGGAACCTCGTCACTGCACTATGTTTGTACCTTGTACCTTTATAAATGAACAAATTGTGGATCCTGGTTTTTATGGATTTTCTCTATTCAGTAACATGGTTACATGCGGGCTTGAAATATTGATGTATAATTTCGGGAAACCCTGTATAAGCATGAATTTAACCTCAGATAAACCCTCATGTACATTTATGTTAGTAGTTCAAAAACTAGTAGTATGCGATAATAATAATTGATCAATGTTTTAATTATTCAATACATCAACATCTTTTTATCTGCACCGTTAACTACTATAAAAAGCCTTTGTAACTAGACGCTTTTTAAAATTCATTCTTCAGCAAACTTTGTACTTCATCGGGAAAGCAATTAAAACTGTTGATATTAAATTTTTCAGCAGATATGAGAAATTTTAAAATTATTAGGTTGATTCTTTTGGCAAGTATCATAATTACATCGACCTGACAGCTTTATTTTTATAAACAGGGTGTCAATCTGAAAACGGCTCACCCTTAATAACGGGGCACAAGAAAGTAAAATGAAAAACGCTCGGAGCCGTCGATATTTGTTTCTAGGGATAAACAATTTGAGCCTATTTTCTGCAACATCACCCTCCTAGCGTGTGTGATACCCTATTTTCAAAGCCCTTCGATCCTGATTACAACTGCCGAGTTTCAGGTCTCTGCTATCATTCCTGCTGACAGCTTGTCAAACATTTGTTTTGATTTTTTTTTTCAAATACATTATATAATTAACTTTTCCAAACTAAGAGGATTTGATGAGGGACAGAAGATTTTCAAAATGAGCTATTACACAATCCTTCCAGCGAGGATGTAGTTCACCCACAAAAAAAATTGGGGTGAAATAAATCCTCGCCAAAGACTACAATTTCGTTGATAAATTTTAATATCATAAACTCAATATTTAATTATTTAAATTGAAACATTAAAATAATACATCTCATGACTTATCTTGTGAAAAAAAATGATAATTATAATTGCTTCCAAAAATTCCATGTTGAATTTTGAGGTCAAGTACCGTAAGAAAATTAATCTTCAAGATGTTTGAATCCGAAATACACAATTGAATCTTCAATCAACAATGTGTAGCTACTCAAATTTAATCATGACATTTTCAAGATCTGATATCTTCTGTCACCATATATTCATTGAATCGTAAACTCTTCACATCACACTTCGACAATAAGCCAAATGGAGTTTGACTAATCCAATTTTCTTACTTCGTTAGGTTTAGATCTTCATTCAGAGAGTTTTTGGACTGACACTAGACGAAATAAAAAGAGGAACAAAAATGATGAAAACGTTCACTATCGACAATGTTTGACCCATTGAAATCTCTAATCATTAATTAGTTAATCAATGACCAAATAACAAAAACACTTATGAGCACCACTTGCATCATGACGATATTTACTGGGTTATTGTTGCCAAGTTGAATATTCAAAAGTAAAGCCTGTCTTTGTGTCATCGCGATATGATAATAATATGTTGTGTATTATCAATAAATGTTTATGCTCCAACTGGTATCGATAAATTATAAAGTTAAGCTTTTGCTCAAACTTCATCAAGTGAAGAATCTGGTCTATTCCATTCGAGTCTTGTCGTAAGCGACTGGCATCACGGTCAAGTTTATGGATAATCTACGCAATCGTGATAGCTATTGTATATCAGATGTTATTGTCACTGTTCGCTTTTCAGTCAAAATAAAAGACATGATTCTGTTTAGCGTATTCGTGATTAAGCAACTGATGGGGAGAAATTTGGGCAGAAACCATAAACGACTTAATGCAGACTGGCTCCAGATAACTATGAGTATGCCCATGAGTATGCCAGAAATATTGTTTCTAAACGACGAGCAAAGTTTCTTTCCGACCATTAAAGCATATCAAAAACTTTTGCGTGCGGAAAAGGATCACTTTGCGCCCTTGTTAGGAAAATAACCATTTTCTACGAGGATACTGATACGAAAAAATATCTTGCGGAAGCTGGTGTTCCACGTTGAATTTGTGTTATGTACTTGGAACTATTTTGAAATCGTTCACAATATGACAAATTGACAATTTGGGAGTCTATGAAAGCATGTCATAGAAATAATTGGTGAAATGGGTAAATCAACAATATAATAATTATTCGTGTCACCACCTTGGCAGACTCTTTTCGCACTAGTGCGGGGAAAATGCTTCCCCGTACAGAAAATAGTGTGGGGAGAGACATTTCCCGCATGCTTGTAGAAAAGGTAATTCAGCGCGTGACACTCAGAGAAAACAATGAGAAGCTACCTGCAAGACCACTACAACTATTAAAAAAAGGAAAGGTTTATGGCGGATCTTGTTCTTTAGACGGGTGTTCGTTGGATCTATCTCTGATGTAGAAATTGAAATAGAAAGGGTTGCTTGGTGAGAGTCTTACACTTCACTTTGAGCAATAGACTGCACTCATACTCCCATTTTAAAACCTGCCCATGGAGTATCTATGTCATAATATGTCATTAGATTTTTTTTCCAGCTTAGATTTACTTGCAACAGTTCAGAAATTTTTACAAGCGTGGATATCTCGTGGTTAGGCTCAGTTCATGATGCTCGAAATCGAACCAGTTAGGTATCAGGAAAAACCAAGTTTGTGCTCTTCTCTGCGACTCAGTATTTAGTGTCGCTCCCTGGCTAATTTCACTGTTCACTGGTAATCCACAATCAGCATTCGACAGCATGCTCAACAGAAAAAAGGTCGTCATTGATAAGTATTCTATAAAAGTTAAACATAATTAATTAGAAGTAGAAGGAATGTGAGCAAATGCTCTGCTTGTGTTTATACCAACATGAAGCCCAGAGTAGCTTAAATTAATTTTAATATCATGTTAATATCTCCTGATGTTTTTGAATTCAAGCCCGTTGGCATTGGATACGCTAACAAACATCAAGAAAGGGGAGCAAAATGTCTGAAATCCTTTTACTTTGCGACGGATTGACGAATATCTTCTTTTAGTAATGCATGAAAGTGACTTGAGTTCAAAATATCGTTATTTTTTCTTCAAGGCATCAACCGACATAAATAAATTAAATAGCGATATCAGATTTGTCAAATGAAATTTGCACTTGGATATAATCAAGTTTGAGGATTTTATCAAACACAGATTACAGATGAACCGCAATGATATGGCAAAAACAATGGGCGTATGATTGAAGAGAGTATTTTTTGCTTTTACTTCAAGTAAGTGCTCCATTTTGTAGTTTCCAAATGCGGCATCTACTCCACATACACACACCCCCAAAAGTCTTGGACACCTCATGTTTTTCCCCATTTCTAGAGATATTAGAAATCTGGTCACATTAATAAGTACTCTATTCTTTTTCCCAGTTTAGGTGCCCAGACTTTCTCTTTTTTGAAAAGTCATTGTGTTTTTTTGACCTTTGAAAGAAAAGGAGAGCCACTATTGTCGGTTTTTCAAAGTGGATTAAAAAAAAATGGATAACTTTATTCGGAAGAGGGACAAAAATTATACCGATCCTGTAAATTACACACGTGTCCAAGACTTTTGAAGGTGTGTGTAAATCCCAGAGAGAAAGACATTTGCTCTATTTACTCCGATACGAAGAAGTTTATACTGGGATTTCGTTCTTCGTTTTTAAAATATCTCTTTGTTTTTTTTTAAATCACATATCAGGCTTTTACTGACTATTCTGCTGTCATGGCATTAATGCTCCGAACCAACCGAAAGCTGTAGTAAATTATTCTAGTAGGGCGCAACCTCCTCACCAAACCGAACGAGTAAAACATTTTCTGTCCCTTGTCGGTTAACTAGAAATGCTCACAGAGAATTCGTTGTTCTGTTGTGCTTTGATTTCGCACACTTTTTGGTAAAGGGCAGGGTTTTATTTGGCCCCAGTTGAGTCTGTAAAACATAAAAATTGCATTCTCTTTTCATTTTTATCACAAATAAATTCTGCTTACGAACCTTCTTCAATTTTGATTCACTTCTTCAACATAATATTAAAATCAATGATTAAAAAAGGACGGCAACCAAACGTCTATTACATCATCTAATCCGATCCATTTTTACGATATAGTTTCTGAAACTTCTGCCCATTGCCTAAATAGATTTATATTCGCACATCCAAACCAAAAACTCCCCCAAATGTGCGCCGTCGCAAAATAACACTGAAAATCAGCTGCGGTTTCCCCTTTCAGCTAAATTGATGTTTAGATAAGGAAAACCGACTCGTCCCACTCCACCATTTTCTTTTATTTTCAACTACTTTGCACTTACAGGCTTTTTGCCAATACTATTTTTAGACTTTCGATAAACTAAAAGGCCACATACTGTGCTTTTTCAACTTTCAATATCGATATGGATTGATGATGAGTCGAGAATCAACGATCAGCTGACTAGAAGGGCGCAAGTCACCTGCTCCTAAACAAAGATAGTCCTGTTGTAGCTCAGTAATCAGTAATGATATAGCGTTGAGTTCACTTGGTTTGATTTTATTTATAAAGTGATTTGTGAAAGACATTTTATGGGGTGAATTACAGTTTCTTTGTTTGGACGGTCAAGGTGGGGAGATGATTGAAAATACACGTTCTTTTGATGAATGGTGAGTCATGATAGCAAACTTTGATTTTTCCCAAAATTGATATTACCTATCTCGAATTAAATCGAACATATAAACTTTGTCAAATATCAATCATGCGGATTTTTACCATTGAAATATCATTGAGCTCATCAATACAAAAAAATATATATACGACTCCGGACGCCAGAAGCTCTTTCGATTTCAAATTTCAAGATTATTTATCCTGCTGACATAAACTGTTGCATGAGTAATAATGATAGTTTTGGGAGTAATATAAATCCGTGACTCTCATTATCATCATAATTTCAATAAACTACCTTATTGTGAGTCAAGTGATCTTCAAAAACATCTTTTGGATTTGGTGGGCAAGGTTGTCGTTAGACATCATAACCTAAGGTATATTTTGATTTATCAAAATAACCAAATCTCTAAGTTTTAAGGAAGCTATTGCCGAATAATTCCTGGTATACCTTATGAAAAAGTTCAGTCTGATAGAAAGAATATATAAATATAAATAATCGCAAAACATTCTGCCAGTTTGGGATAGGTATATCGTATACCAAACATAATATACTAGTTTCCGCACAGTCCCCATTTGATCGAAAGATAATTAATCAAAGTAAGAAGTATCTTGAATATTCATCATAAATATATCAGCTCTGTTCCAAATATTTCCCAAGCCTCTCAGTAATTCTCCAAATTTATGATAGGAGCAAAACCCTGAAATTCAATAACAGAGAAACCTCTATCTACCGCTATATATTAATGCTTCTTGCGCCATCCTGCTAGAATGCTTTCATCAGGTAAATTCACCATTACCTTTAGAATTTTTTTGAACCTACGTTGTCGCTTATCTCCCGCGATAAAATCAATACTGGCTCATCTGGTTCTTCCAGCACCAAAATATGAGTTCTACAGCTCTAATGACTCCTTGGAATCAAAGTGTCGCCATTCAATGCTATTGTAAGTAAGGTATTGAAGATTGTCGTTCATAACTTGCTCATGGGAAATTCTGATAAAAAAAATTAGGTCAGTGATAGGGAATTGGAAGATCAATTGCGACAATATTTTCATGCCACTTCAACTGATAAAAAGTAAATAACCACAAAGTTGTTTTTTCTTACATGGGGCGCGCACACTTATTGTTGGACAGTGGGAGTGAGTATTGTTAGCCTTGAGCTACAAATGTTTATCCTTTTATCATGATGGTGCTCTACACCTATTGATAAAATAGAAAAGTTTATTCAGAACATAATCCTTGAATTTTTGTTCCAACTTTACGATCCAACGCAGCACGATCACTCAAAGAACCCACAGCGTGACAAAATAACCATGACTAATGACTTTCTTGATCATTTTTTCTAGAATAATTATCAGGAAACCTTCCTATACAAACAATTTTGCATTTGTTCAGCGATTTGATATTTTCGTAGATCTAAATGCGAACAGAAGTTATATTTTTTCAATCAATGTGCAGCATCCTATTTTTCAGGTTTTTAATTACAACGTATTAACACTCGCAACTGTTGGTAACAGAAGCTGTGGGAATGTCTGCAAGATCTCTGCCACATTAATAACCCCAACCTCACTATCGTACATTCGAAATATCGTCTTTTATCATCATTAATGCACTTCAAAGGCATAATTTCAATTTCTCCATTTTCAAATTTTCTCCCCTGTTTAGATATTTGTCGGGAACACTCCCTCTTTCGGAAACTATCTCCATCCATTCTTTCTTTTCATCATATTTTTTGTACGAAATCTTTTTTTAAGCTCGTTTTTTTGCCAATTCGCGGCGTGGCGATTTTTCCTTGTTCAGTGTGATGTTCATTTGGACACTATCAAGAACTTCCTCCTCTGTCAGGGGCGGTATTTTTTGGTTCAAGGAAAGAATCCAGTTTGCCATTATTTCCTCCTCAGCACCAATCAGGATTGAAGGTGAATCAGTTTTTCGGATTTCTGGTGTTCGTCCTGAATTTGTGTCAAGAAGAGTTATCATAGGAACTCCAAATGATTGAGCGGCAGTTGCAACAGGCATTCCTCGAGAAATTACCTTGAGGCCAGAATCCAATAATTGTCATAATTGAATTAAGGATGCTTGATCCTGTAAAGAGAAAAAAAACATAGGTCAACTGCAATCATTTAAAGTTTTAAAGCATTAATATCGAACACCGGAGCTCAATAATACCACCGAACATTCAATAATATGGAACGTCCACCCTAGCGCGGCACTTTGAACTACCATCACCAAATGGAGGCCGGCCGATTGCTAATTATTGTTTTCGTAGCCGCATGTTTAATACAAGACTTATGAGAGCGACAAATGAAATATAACATCAACATCTTTGTCGCTCAGATCACCAATTGGTACGTAGGTCGTTGAACATTACCGTTTTCCGCTATATACAGCAGAGCGAGGATGCGGGGCATGGGTTTAAAACGTCGGCGGATTACTGATCCTTCTATATAATTATACATATATTTGGCGATAATCGGTCCTATGATTGAACGTTTACGTTAACTTAACATGTTCATTTCATCATGGTAACGCTGTTAGCAAATGGAACATTTGCATTAGTAAACAGTCTCAGCGTTTAGGTTAACTTAACGTGAATGTTCAATCATAGGGCCCAATACCCCAGTCATCGACTTGACTAAAATCTTTTGAGGAAAAACGTAACCGCCGACTACTACTGGTGCCTTTTGATAAATGTACCTATACTCCAGTAAGCAAAAGTTTTTATCAGGACAAAAGTGTAGAAGTTTTTTCTCACTATTTCTATATGTTCTTGATCTGTTGAATCCGAATCTGAAGTTTGCTACCTCGCCAGGCGTCGGCGTCGGCAGCTCAACGAAAATTGCAGAAAACCTAAAAATTTCGGAACTTTTTTAAGTTTTTCAAGAAAACTAAGAGTTTTTTAATACGTACAATAATTACTTTTGATTCTGGACATTTCGTGACGTCGATAGATTGGGGCATCTCTTGACTTTCTGTCAAAAAGTTAAAGACACTATTTTGAGTTTGCGATTATACACTTCCGAAACCAATTATTTCATGACTGCCTGGTATATCCCTGTTACATCCGAGGAATTGGCAAACGTGCATGGGGTCCATATACACGCATGGTCAGATAAATGGCACATGCCTCAAATCTGATGAGACTTTGATTCGGCATCAGTGATCAAGAAAGTAATGGTGCATTTGAGAACTTCAATTCATTTGTCAGCGTGTCCTGAGGATTTTTTTTTTCAAAAATTTGTTTAGGTCCCTTTTGTCACGTTTGAAAGAAGAGTTGAAAATAAAAGTTTTTTTTGTGTTACTTTTGATAAAAATTGCTAGTACCATTCGAAAGGGGTCTACATATTGTATGTACTTTCTGAAAGTTTCACATCAATTGAACAAAGGATAGCGTACCTACCTATCAAACTACACAGACAAAGTTGCCTTTTTAATCCTTGTTTTAAATGTGAAGAAAGAGACCAAGACCAATTTTTGAAAAAATATCCGCAGACTGAAAAATGGATCAAAGTTCTCAAATGCACCATTACTTCCTTGATCACTGAAGCAGAATCAAAGTTTTATCAAACTTGAGCAATTATTCTATTTATCCGACCATGGTTCACCTTATTATGATTTTATTTCGAATAAACTTCATATCTATTTTTTAAAAAAGCTCCATTATCAACTTGAATGTCCATGACTTAAAGTTGAGTAATACTTCCATCGCGATTTTTAATTTCGTTGACACTATCGCCTGTTCAACAATTGAATGATCTCTGTTACCATCATCTAATGGAAATGTATCTAACGGTCAAGCTGATGGCATTGATGGCATTTTAATCACCCTTGTGAATTGATTGGTGAAGCAAAAATTCGTTATTCCGAGATGTTGAGCGTTCAGTCAAAAAGGCTATGATTTAAACATATAGCCATAGTACATGGTGTTTCAGAAAGTTGTATTTTTTTTAATGGAAAACCCTGTATGTAAGAATTCAAATCATATCTCCGATATCCCGTACGATCATGCATTTTGATAAAAGGTTTGGATGGTCGAAAACTGATAATAAAGGAATGGGAGGCGATCAAAGTTGAGAAAAGACTCATAGTTAGGCAATTTTTCAAGCGAAATAGAAAAAAGTGTCGAACAACCAACTGACCTATAAAACATTACCCACTTATCCTTGAACACAATAATCACATAAACTATGATTGAAATTATTTATTATTAAACAGAATGGTCAAGTCTTGCAAACACGATCTGGACACAATTTGTTTAAATAAAAAACACCATACATCATACTTTTCTGATCAATAGTTTTTTCTAAAGCTTTTCAATCTTTTGTCTGATTCCTGATATTGTCATGGCTTCATGCATGGCCACCTTTATTTAGTTTTATAAACTGGGTAATAATTTGTAGTACAATGAGGACTTTGTATTCACGGGTGATTTCCGAAAAAACTAGTGATCAGAAAGGTATGATGTATGGGGTTTTTGGAAAGCTCATGATGTCACCTTTAAGATGGAAATATAATATACAGGGTGTTTCATTTGAAAAAAATGTGTCCAGCCAAACTTGACCATCCTACCATCCTGTATAATAACAAATAATTTTATTCAAAGTATATGTGATTATTTAGTTCAAGGATAAGTAATGTTCTATGGATCAGTTGGTATTTCGATACTTTTTTCCATTTTGCTTAAAAAATGGCCCAACTATAAGTCCGTTTTCAACTTTGATCGCCTCCCATTCCCATTCCTTCATCATAAGTTTTAGACCCAACAAACCTCATATCAAAATGATTGTACGAGATAGGAGAAATTATTGGGTTTTTTATATACGGGATGTTCCGCTTGCCACAAACTTTTTGGAACACCCGGTACTATGGCTATATTTTCAAACATATAGCCTTTTTCACTAACTATAATACACAAATTCCTCACTATTTTTTTACAATCGTCCATCCCATGTTGGTTGCACCACCCTGTATTTCCTTAAATCCGTCAGTTTGATATAACAAACCCATCAATCAATTCTAGATAAAATCGGTTAAGGTAACTCAAAACAGTTCCAGCTAACTAGCAGTGACGTTTGTTAATTTATTCAAGATAAGATTTCTGGTTAGTTCGGTGTACAGCATGCTGGTTAACAACATAAACTAAATTTATCCAGAATCTCATATTATCTAAATTGGTATTTCATGTGCTTAGGTGAAAACAGGAACAAAATCAAGATTATATTATTATCATCAAAACTAGTACCGGCAATAACCAGTACTCATTAGTCGCTAAAATAAATCAACCAAGAAATCGGTTAGGTTAGCACATTACCAAAAAAAACTGGTTTTTGGTTTGGGTTTGCTTAACTGAATTAACTTTTGATTTGGGCTAGAACTATTGACATGAATAAAATCAAACATTTTCTAGTATCGACAAACAAATATTGTAGAAAACTGTTTCAATAACGAACTTCGGAAATTAAATTATGTTAATCCTTCCACATTACAATTTTAATAAATAATGATTGATAACTCGAATCAGTGACATTTTGTACCAGATACCTGAAAACAAGTCTAATTTACTAAAAATAGCTAACTGCGACGTTATGCTATGCAACTTATAGACATGGAAGTAGGATCAAGAAAGGAAAATTTGATTTTCAAGTAAATCGAATATATCTGATTTGCTGCTGAATGCGGTAGATGGTCTGGGTGTAGAAACCACCGAATTGGAGGATGAATGGCACATTAAAGATGCATTGACACACTTCTGGGGGATGTATGGAGTATGGATATACACTAACTGCCTTGCAAGCTTTCTTTTAGATGTCTGATCATGGTAACTGAAACATTCTGAACTCTAGAGAGAACCAATTCTTTACTGGTGACAATTAAGGCTGGTCGTCCACTGGAAGCGTAAACAAGTGGCCTCGAGCACCCGCCTAATGAACGTCAACAAGTAGCTATTGGATTTGCTTGGTTACCTTGCCCACCGCAAGCAAGTTCAAGCGTGATCTTTATAGTGCGCTTACATGCTTATATACAACGGGCACGAACACGAGCACAAGCATGTGAATGGGCTGGTCAGCGCTGCTCGGATGTTGTGCACGTGCTCGTTTACCGTACATCAATGCTTTTCTGGATTAACTAAGGAAAGCCCGATATATTTCCAGCATTGATCTGGAACAGGACTATATTGCTCCGAATAAAGTAAACCATGATTTATTTATTTTTTTGGTATCATTTTGATTTCCCACATTCTTACAAAAATCAGCTGGGGTCAAAAACATTATTACATTTGATATTTCACTATTTCACATTTAAAACGTGTGTAAGTCCGTAATCTTTACACGCTTTATATTAGCTTCACTTTGTTTGTAACGGAAACTCGATTTTTAACCACTCCGAGTGCCCAGATGATTCAAAACTTTGCACACTTGTCAAGAATCGAAGGCAATACAACACGCTTTAAAGGTAATCGGACTAAAAAAAACAATTTTTAATATAAGAATATTGTTGAATTGTCTGACGTTTGGCTTGTTTGACGATTCAATGGTGAAAGGTTGTTTGACGGGACGGCAATTCGAGATTGAACCGTCCATCTGATATGCAACGATGCCAAGATAATTTTCTTGTCAAGGGGCTAAAGAAAACACAGCTACTTGCCAAGTTTTTGTTGTCATAATATATCAAAATATGATATACAGGGGTTTAAAATAGTTATTCACCCAACTTACTTTTTTGTTATGGGGTATTCTATTTATTGTGGCCTTAATCGATGGCTTTCTTTGAGAAAATTTTGATAACATCAGATGATATCTTCATTTTTAACAATTCGTGGGAAAATACAAAAAAAAAACATGTTCACGTATTTAACTAACTAAGTACGTGAATAATTTTGTTAATAATATTGATTAATTGTTACAAGACATGAGCAATTATCATTCGAACAAATAAAAAAGAAATAGCAATGTGTGAAAAGATAATTTTTGGAATACAGTGACATAATTTTCAATTCTTGATTAGCATATCTATATAGACTAACAACGTAAGATTATTCTATTTAGATAAAAACTACTTCTTATCTAGTGAAATTAAAGGATTTGACTAATTATTTTACGATAAGCTTATCTTATCTGATATATAGTTTCTATCTAGTCCATGCCCATCAACCTTATCGACTAAAATGTACGATCCAAGCACCGAATCGCTTCGGCAATTATTTCTTTGAAAAGACAATCACCTTCTGAAAAATTTCGTCATTTGAAAACGTGATCCAATAAGTCACGTTGCCTATTTTGCAGACTCATTTGTAATTTTCGTGTTTTAGAGATACAGTGGAAAATTATGGAAAATTGGTTTGCGCATGAAAGCTTGTGAGCCGAGCAGTGGAGTATGATTAGTATGAATAATTTGAATTCAGTCAACCTTGGATGCAATCTCCGGGGACGAGAAAATGAAATATTGAACTTTAACCTTGAATTTTTTTATCTTCACGAGAAATCAAGGTGAAAAGGCTTATCATCATTTCGATATCATCAAAAACCAAGGGCGTCCGCAGACTACCTAATATCTAAGAGGCAAGTAACAGAGATAAATGATACCTTGATCTCTGCCTACGTAACAGAACATAGTGGTACAGTGTAACTGGTGTTTTGAACTTTCTGAATACACAGGTGATTAAAATCATTTATTCTAAATTTCGATCCAGCACCCTTGGGTAAAATTCTTAGAAAGATGATTGAACAAAATAACAGTCTTAGTGGTTCTTGTGGATGAAAGTGTTCATCCGTAAGATTATTCACTTATTTTGCATTTTTTTTCTCGAGATCCTCATAGAAAATGCATACCAAATTTAACTAAAATATCTACAGGGGTTTCATGGATATGATATGAAAACATATGATTGTTTTTCTAATTTTGCCACCCTGTATCTCAAAAGTTAGGACTTTTAGGACATACGCTCATATAAAGTTTTTTTTGAAAAAAGGGGGAGGGGTGGGGGTCTCGAAATCAACCCATGAATCGCCCCCTGAATTTTTTCGCACTAATTTATTTACACATTCTGTAAACAAAATTCAGACTTCTTCTCTTCTCAATTCACACCAGTCACGAAAATGTCCACGTAATAATAATATAAGAATGTAAAGATGGTGGTGGTACACTAAGTTAGTTTCCAATTTATTTTATCATCATGTTTAATTATTTATCTGTGTCATTTTGTGATTATGACACGAAGACATAATAATCTGTTTAATCAGTAAAAATTACGAAAATCCTAAAAGGCCAAGAATGTGTGTAAGGCTATCGGATTATTTTGCCACCAAATCAACCATTATTCAAATTTCAAACAAAACTGAGTTTTTTCTATGGTGTTTGAGAACATTAATTCAGATATTCCGAGCCTATTAAGTTTTTTTTTTTTCATCGATAATCAATTGAACAGTTCCAGTCCATTCAGGGAGAGCAGATTCTCCACTTTATAAAAAAAGATACATATTTTTTATTAGTTGATTCAAAGGAACTTCTCTTAAAACTCACTATTTAGCTTATGAGTCAGTATGACTGTACAAAATTTCGAATCTTGACTTCTTCAAATAAAGAAAAAACCAAGATTGTTTTATTCATCTCATCTACCACACACTGTATAAAGAGAACTGAATGTACCCAGAAAATCTATTTCAAGAGTAGAAGAGGTTTGATGACGTCACACCAGAAACAATGGGAGAATAAATCGATTTAAAAGGATGCACAAAGCTGCATTAATTGATGCTTGAACAAGGACAAAAGTCAACAATGGAACGAAAGCGCAGCCAAGAAAACGGAAGCGATCAACAATCGAGGACACGTTCTTTATACAGTGTGACCCCTTTTTATTTTGAGTCACTTTGAAGTTTGTTAATTGTACTACGATTTAGCACGATTTTTTTCTAATATCAATTGTAGAGCTTGTCAATAATTGGAGGCCTATGTTTCAATTTCTAGGAGCTACAGTATCCGAGCCAAATCGCTCAATAAATCAAATTATCAATGATCAGTAACATGGGAACTTGCTTCCATTTGTCATCGACATGTCACAATCTAAATCATGGTTTATTAAAAAAACTAATTTTCTTTACAGCCGCTGCCCCACCATTTCATAAGAGCCTCCTTATCAGCAACTCGGAGTGTCCACCGTAGTAGCGATGCGATCACAACATCCAGCTTACAATAGGAATTCATTTCCAGTTCGTTTTCAAAAACACAACGAAGCGTCGACCGCCGTCGCGTCGTCGTCGTCGTGCTGCATCCACGTGTTGCTGTGTTGTTTAAGTGTGTTACTAGAATGAGTCACCAGGTGACCAAGAAAAGAGAAGATGAGGAGGAGAGCGAGGGGAGTCCTCCGCCTCCTGATGGTGGTTGGGGGTGGATGGTGGTCTTTGGTTCTTTTATGATTCATGTTGTCAGTGAGTAATTTTTACTTCAAAAAATCACTTTACTGATACTTTTAATAATCTATACTTTTTAATAATCATTGTTATCGTTATGAACCTATACTTAGTAGCTAGTTATCCTTTTTTTCAACCGCAAATAAAACAATATTGATAATAATTATTATTATTGTTCTGACCACAAATTGGATGACTGGAAATGCCATCACTATTTTATTATTCTCCTTCTGCTACATCTAATATCATTCTAGTTTTTATTGAATAGGTATGAATTAGATAATAGAATTATTTTTGTTGAATGTCATGAAAACGTCCTTAAAAACTGTAAAGAATCTTCCATGTGCTCTATTCCACTGGATCAAAAAGCTAAAAGATTGATGCACATTTATTTTACTTTCATGGATGTGCGGAAAATGAAGGTACAGAAACATTATCTATGTACCCATGTATTTACCCAATAACATGCTGTGATTTTTAATTTTTATTAGTCTTCGAAATATTTTAGAAAACTATATCAGCTTTTGTCACTAAACTACTCTAAACTCTTTGCTTTACTGTTGAGTAGAAGCTCTGTGAGTGTTTTGTTGAGCGGTATAATAGAATTTCAAGTTAAAAAGTACTGCTCAAGTTGAATTTAGTTGGGGTTAAGGTTTAAACTCACAGCAACACTTCCGATAATTTATACGTGAATCTTGACAGTAAAATATCTTTAAGTACTTGTAATAGATATTTATTTGTTTCAATAATCAAATTTAATCTAGATAAATTAACTTTTTTAAACCAAGTCAAATTCAAAATCTCAATTTTCTCAGAACTATGATTTTTGACTTGAGCACTTTTACCGTGAAACCACAGATTTATTGACTTTAAAACAGATAGAAAAAAGTAAAACAGTATTTTTGGTTAAATTTTTTTACTCTATTGACAAATCTAAATCATATGACAAAATAATATAATATGTAGCTTCGGCATTTGGAAAGATTTCAATGGAGTCAACAAAAAAATGAACAAAATTAATCAATCAATTGAACTTAATAAAATATATTATTGACGACTTAACGGCATATAAATAAACGACTCTGTATCCCTAACGGTTACAGCGATGCATCCCTGCGAATTTGGTACACCCTGTACAATAATAAGTCTATTATAATCACTATTCAATTCGTGGATATCAATTTATCTTGACAAAAAAAACGAGCGTTTGATTGATTTTGTCCCGATAACAGTGGAAATAACAATAATGTCGCTACTTTATCTTTACTTTCACTTTCCCATTTGATAATAAGACTAATACTCATAAATTTCACGTTTTATCACTATCCGTAAAGTCAACATGTACCCACCCAATAAAATATGGAAATTGTCAATAAGCAAATTATTCAAGTTTCTTTACACATCTTTCCTGTCCAGTTTCGTGTTGTCTTTAACTTTTCCAAATCAATTTAGTCTATTTTCGAACGACAAAAGCACTTTTACAAACATCAAAACATATACAAGTAACTGAATTTTCAATAAACCTTTTCCGAATATAAAAACATTCAGCCTTGTTTTGGGATCAGATAAATGTGCTAAGTAATGTCTGGAAAAAAATTATAACTTGATAAACATCAACATAAATCTAGAAGCAAGGTTTATGTCGAATACAATCAAGTTTATGCTTCCAAAGTATTATACAGTATGTCTGAGAAAGTTGGCATAAAAAATTAAAACTTCGGTTGTTATTGATTTTATTAAAAAAAAAAACCTCATCAAGAGTTCTGCATGACATTATGATTAATAATCAGGAATCAAATCTGAAAAATATTAGGTGGGATACAGGAAAAATCAAATATTTCGATTGAAGCTGCAAACTTGATAAACTTTTATGTTGTGAGAATTATCATCACAAATAGACAGATGCGTACCTGATTAGAATTATTTAAAAATGATTTCAAATATTCTGCAAACTTGTTTCTTGATTTAAAATTTGGGATGTGATGATTTTTTGTTGTGAAATTAATAATAACGGAATTTTTCATTTATTTCATTTAAATTTTATTATATTATTCTATAGATATAGATTATGGAATGAAGCAACAAATTATAATCTTTTTTAATGATAAATAACTTTCATATTCATTCAGTAAAAGTAAATTATCACTCATTGGTTTGTAAATTTAATGATATTTTACTTTCGTGCACATAATAGCTAGGCTACATTCAAGTGCTATTTTCACTGCAGAAATAGCGGTTTGATTCTTGGTCAACAAATTACATACAACCTTGATTTAGTACATTCATAATTCATAAAATAGTTCAATCTGATGATAATACGAGTGATAATATAATATTTAATACAAAAAAACAATGATTTTGGTTCATCGGATCATAGCTGATTGTCAAGGACCACGAAGTATTTTTAGGAAATAAGATGATCTACGTCATATTATCCCCTCATATTGTCAGTGAACTCGGTGAATTGATTGCGATTCGTTTAAAAATTGGTCAGATTTGCCAAATCAGGTTGGTTTCAAAGATATGTCAACCTATCGGAAGGAACCATGAGTTACTGTCAAATGTTCGGAAAATGGGCAAAAGATATCTCTTGAAAGCACGTGATTATGATCTTAGGTACATGTAGCCTTTTTTTGAAAGGTTATGAAAAATAACATGTTGTTCAGGCAGTCATTTTATCACCTGTTTTCGTATATATCACCATTTTTATCCTAAATTGAAGATGTTTTCTACAGTCTTAAACAATACACAAGAAAACCTATTTTCTAAATTGAACAATCATTTGTTGGTAAATATTATACAGGGTGTTACTTATGTATGTATAATTTCAAGGGGGAGTTCCTGGATACATTTCAAGTCGAAAAGGTCATATAAACTTGGTTCTCAAAAAATAAATAAAATAAAATAGAATAAAAATAAAAATAAAATAATAAAAATTAAAATAAAAAAAGTGTGTTGCCATACCATTATAAATTTAGCTCAATATCTCCAACTAAATAGATCTTTAACCCCCTGTATCTTGAAAACCAAGCATTTTAAGACCCAAGTTTATATGACCTTTTCGACTTAAAATTTATCCAGGAACTCCCCCTTAAAATTGTAACATACCATTAGGTAACACCCTGTATATGTATATTAATTGATCAGTTGATTTTGACAGAGATCATCATTTTACTCAGAGTGACCCATTTGAAAGCGGGCCAACCTCATAACATTTTTATTTAAAAGGCTATTTCAAGGACATTTTTTTTAAAAACGCGGAGGTGGGAAAAGTGTATTTTCGGGACTAGCAGCGCCGGAGGCCAGTTTTTTCAAAACGAAGGTAGTAGTATCACCGTTGATTGTTTTCAATTAACGGTATCACATTCAGGGGCTGAAAAAACCAGAATCCATATATCTGCGATTTTTCCAGAAAAAAACTGCCTACGCCATTGGAGTCAACATTCTCTAAAATATCTGTACCAAATTTTATGGAAAAATATTGAAAGTTATCGATTCCACAGCGAAATTGCTGACAAGTTGTTTGTTATGCTGTAAGAAGCTTTTTATCTCGTTACCCTTGCGACAACAAATCAATCACAACAAATTTATTGAATAACAACATTATCATTACTATATCAAAAGTCAACAAAACAAATAGTACAGTAAATCCGTGCTTTCCCTAAGAATTTTGGAAAATACGCAAAAGTTTTTTTTAACTTGTCGGGAAATAGCTCAACTCTGAGTTTTCGGGAAAATCGATGGGGAGCTTACCCCGCCATCTTGAAAATAACGGCGCATATGTTTTGTCCGTTACTATTAGACTAACGATAAAATATCATAAAACCAAAGTGGTTCAGAAATACATTACCAGCAACTTTTTCACATTTATTTTAATGGTTCCTGGAAAATTAATTTGGCACAACCTTCGCCCTGTACGATTTCTTTTCACCAAGAAATCACCCACTAGATTTTTTTAAACTGATTTTAGAAAAAAGTTTTTTATACAAGTTATTGAGAATGAAAATTTGAACAATTTTGGTTCTATAATATTTTATCGTAAGTCTAAAATAGAAACGGAGAAAAAAAGGTCAACTGTAAATTCTGGAATTGTCAACTGAATGGTTGGTCTGTGAGGTACCTGTTGCTGTAGGTTTTTTTTTTAAATCTGTGGCTATGGCCGAATAGTGGATTGATGGAGTTTATTCCCAGATCTCCTGACTTGATTCCCCTAAATTTATTCTATTGAACTTTGTTTATTTGTGGTACTTCTACGTTTTAGAATATGAAATCCACATCAAACCGACCGTTTTGCCTAATTGTTTATCATAATACGGTCTCTCCAACGCTAATGTGGCAACTGGAAAGCATGTATTTATTATCATGTTCAATAATAATAAATCCATGCAACATAGCATCGAAAACGAAATGTCGCTCAGTGCCAATTGAGTTATTGGATCGAATTTTCTATTATTTCGAGGATGACCTTTCGATTCAGTGTTTTTTATCGCAAAAAACAACAAATCATGCAGTTTACATTTATTTTCATCGAACACGACCCACATATTTGTCGAGATACTTTCGAAAATCTGTGTTCTCTGAGTAGGCGATAAGTCACAATAATAGATTCCCGTATTCCGGGTCCAAAAATACATTTTTTTATGTTTGATCAGACAAATCTGGTTCATTATAAACTGGAATCATTATGTTTAAATGGCATACCAGAATCAATTTTTATTTTTTAGAAGACTCGACATTCTCAAACAAATTTCCAGGATTTCATAATTTATTATTGTCAAGTACACTGAATATTCATTAGACACTCCTTCATTCACAATAATAACACCAACAGAAGCTTGAAAGGCGACTATGGAAAAGTCCTAATCCAAATAAATGGAGATCTCTTTATACTGGTCTCATTAACAAGGTTTATTTTTAGACTTATACTTTCTTGCCCTTTCCCTGTTAATAAAACAAAATTAGAGCATCCATAGTAAAGTGCCTGATGATTCAAGTTCAAATCAATTCTCATTCTATCAATGTCAGGGCTTTAATCATCAAATTCTAAATTCATGTGAATAATAGCTGTAGTATGCGCACTCATTTTATGATGGGTAATAATAGATAAATATTTGGCATCAAGGTTAAAAACCTTTAGGCAAAAATAGATCCAGTTCAATGTGCAATGATTATTATTGTAGTGGATCATTAATGATTGAAGAAAAAGATATTGAATAATTCATTCTCTGAGTAATGATGGCGGTAAAATAGCATATCACTTAGTCAGGGAATGGAGTTATACCAATTCTAAATAAAAAACAATTCAAATAACTTAATCCCCTGAATATATTATAAATGATATGCTATTTTATTGTCATCATTACTTAGAAAATGTGGTTCATTTGTCACAAAGGTTTGTCGCTTATACAAGGATAAAAATTGATATTTTGTCAACAAAGCATTTGCAGTATAGACAGTAATTTGTGACATCCATCAACGCCCACTGATATCGATTTAATAAGCGAGACTTAATGATGAAAAATTGAATAAAAAGCATATTTTTAATTAAATGTTGATCTGAATGAAACTAATTGAACACTTTTGTAGACTAGGTACGTGTTTTGCATTCGTTGATTACTAGAAAAACATTCATACATGATGCGCACCTTACATTCATTATAGTTAATAATTTTCGAATGTTATTGCAAATGATATGAAATTCTAGTTATCATGCACCAAAGCCGTTAAACCTCTGATTGTTTATGTTTAACACGTCAACCTTCAATAAGTATTTCTCATTTTTTTCACTAAAAACTTGATGCCATCGTCAAAAAAAATCTGTGCAAACTTTTCTGCTTGGCCTTCGAGTATTTTTAATTAAAATTCAAGCAGAAAAGATAATGTCATTATCTTGCAAAAATAACCTAAAATGCACTGTTATGGAAAACAACCGTACTCAACAATAACAAAAATATTTTTTTTCAACAAAGACAATGAAACCATTGCGACATGATTCGACTGTTGTCATGTTCAACTTTATTCTTCAAATCAAAGCGGTACCTTATACTTGTTGTTATGGTGTGATACATCAACTTTTTGAACTTGGAAAGTTTGTTTGCTCTTTCCATGTACCTTATAGTATGTTGGAATCAAGCAGAATCACGAATTCCCATTGCCACAAAAATTACACGGTTGTAGTTTATCACAGATTTCTTCAAAAACCATAAAGAATTCAGTTAACATCAACACATTTTTATTCATTTTATACAGGGTGGAGAAAAATAAACATTGCGGTTTGGAGGTCTCTAAAAAAAATTGGCAGAACTTATACAACAACACATACAGTGAGGACGTAAATAGTCCCCCCCTCTCTAACTTTTGAACGCATTAATATTTTTGGCTCAAATTTGGAAGTGTGTTTCAGGGTAGGCTTTACCAAGTTTTGACCCCCAAAAAAAATTTTCATCTGTCAAACTGACAGCTGGGCACCATTTTGAAACAAAAAATTAAATGGAAAAGAGGGTCATGTGATACTTTATTTGAAAGGTCCTTCCATTCTCTTTTCACCCCCAAAGTTTGAAGTCCTTATTATTTTTCATGAGGAAATGGCGCCATGTCGAAAATAAATTATTTGTGTCTAAGTAGATACTATCTTTTATTTTGTTTAAGAAACTATGGTAGCACAGATTGATACAGAACAATTGAAACAATCACTTATGTTATAGGTTAGTTTTTTCATTGTTAATAAAGTTCTTTTAAGAATTAGAGATAGTATTCTGACCCAAATAATTTATTTTCGATATGGCGACATTTCCTTAAGAAGAATTCTACGGACTTCAAACTTTGGGGGTGAAAAGAGAATGGAAGGACCTTTCAAATAAGGTATCACATGACCCCCTTTTCCATTTAATAATTTGTTTCAAAATGGTGCCCAGCTGTCAGTTTGACAGTTGAGATTTTTTTTTGGAGGTCAAAACTTAGTAAAGCTTACCCTGAACAACACCTCCAAATTTGAGCCAAAAATAATAATGCGTTCAAAAGTTAGAGGGGGGGGGGACTATTTACGTCCTCACTGTATATGGTGTGGTTGTTGTTTCACTCATTTTTGAAAAATCACATCAGCAAGATGATGTTCAATTAGAGGCGATGCACTGATGTAGGCTGTATCACTCGACCCCCCTGTCCATAAAAGATTTTAGGGGTGAGTTCCTGCACAAGGGTGTGCAAATGAGGGTTTGCTGATACGCTTAATAGCTGTCCCCCTCAAAAACAAAGTTGACGTATCTGAGTGTTTTATTTTTTTATGACATTGAATGCTCAAAATCAATGCCTTTCGTTTTCGATGGGCCACCCTGTAGAAATGATCATTGGGCAGATTTGAAAATAATCAATCGCCATTAAGACCGTAACGGATTCAGTTCTATTTTGAACTTCTACTGATCACGAGTGATACGAATAATAAGGAGAAATGTCATGTAAGGTCAAGACCACATTGCTATAAACAAGAATGCAGGCGCACATCGAAAATAGGAATATTGATGAGGGAATTGCATAGATTTACAGGGTGTCCCATTTTGGTTGCAATTGCAGGTCACCTCGGTTATTACCAAAGATTTCTGAAGAACCTGAGCTACATTTTGTGGGGTGAAAGATGCTATGCACAAAAATGTCATAGGCCTTCTAGTTTCTGGGCTATACAGAGTGATTTTGAAAAAGTTGCATTTCCAGTTACACCTTGTATTTCAGCTTCAGCTATCTGAAAACGGGCCATAATATAGCTTTTTACATAAAATCTAGTGACATTGTTTTTGAAATATTGACCAATGTCTAGTTTTTTAAAATGGGACACCCTATATGTTTGTCAAAAAATTGATTTGTGTATTTACAGGGTTCTCAAAAATATTATTTAGTGTGGGACTATTTTGATTAACCACGACAATAATCCCAGTTTTCATAATTCGCAATAAAAATTTTGCGCAAACGCGTTCCGTTATTATTGATTTGGAAAAAAACGTCATAAAAAGTTCTGCATCACATCAACACAGAAATCAAACTTGCAAAAGTATATGGGAAAAATTAAAAAATTCTGATGAGCGTAATTTCAAGATGTTTATTGAAAATTTTAAAAATAACGTTTAAGTGGACTAACTGTTTACACCACTGATTTTCTCATTGCAAATATGATAAACTTTGACCTTATGTAGTAACAATTAGGAATCTCAAATATACAAACGCTTCTAATTAGAATGATGATTTAAAAATGTTTTTCAAAATTTTGCAAATTTGATTCCTGATAACTAATTATATCGTGGTGCAGAGCTTTTGAAGACTTTTCAATTAATAATAACGGAATTTTCCATTTGTTGCTAACTTTTTCAGCCATACTGTTTATGATACCAGGTGTGTAAAAATTATTATTTAAATCCCGGTTGTCATGGATGAAGTTGCAAAAATTTATTGACTCGTGAATATTTGGAGTAACATCTAGAAAATAAAGTTATTTGACCACCATTTCTATTGATTCAATCTATACAGGGTGTCCCAGTAAGGGTGGCCACCGGCCATATCTCGGAAACTACTGGACCTAAAAGTTCAGGAAAAAAAATATGATCACTAAAGTGGCCACGAGAAAATGCTGGGAAATATTTATAACTTCGAAATTTTTCCGCTAGGGGGCGCAATCAAAGCTTAAATATTAAAATTCGAAATTTCTCCGGAAATTCTCAGATTGAGGTATATCTTTATCAACATGGTTAGAAAACCTAGACAATTTCACGTCTTTTTGGTACAGGGCTCATTGGCGTACCGATCTTCGTGTGAGTAGGGGAAGGTAGTGAAAGTGTAATTGTTCAAGTGGCTGTAACTTATAAACGACTTGTCCGATTTTGTTGCGTATAAGCTTGTTTGGAAGATAAATGTGAGTACTTTCGTATATCGTATCCAGTGATGCGTGATTGTCTCCAGAAAAGTTGCTAGAAGGCGTAATTTGAATTAAAAACTGTTATTTTCTTTTCACCGGTATAATTCTGGTAACAGAATCGAAATGAAGATTAAATTTACAAGAAAAAACCTAAAAAAAAAAAAAAAAAAAAAAAACATAAAAACCATTAAATTTTACATAATTTGGACTAGTTATTATTATCAGAATCATACCATACCATTTAAATTTTTGCGGTGAAACGAAAATAACAGTTTTTAATTCAAATTACGCCTTTTAGCAACTTTTCTGGAGACAATCATGTTGATAAGGTATGATGCACCCTCAAAATAAGACAAAACTTCTTAGCCCGTCGACGAACTTAAAAAAGTATTGTTTTATCTTACGGGGCATCTAGCTCTGACACTTTTCTCAATCTTGTTATTTTTCGAAAAATTTAGTCGTCTTTAGCCAAATCCCAAATAACTGAAGACACGTATTGTAGCTGTCAGATCAGAAATCGTCAAAAATACCAACGTTGGTTATAAAATTAAATATGTCAGACTCTACAGTAAGGTAAAAAGTTAAATTAACAACATTCAGTAGAAAAAGTAACAATTTTTACACTAGAAATAACATACAATTATTAGCACTGAGAAGTTACAGAAATTGTTCAAAATGACCACCAAAACGTTAGTTTCCAATGAGTGCGTGCAGATCGGCTCGACAAGCAACTGACGAGGAAAACCCAAATTATTTTGAAAGTTGCTAAAGAAAAAAACTCATTTGGGGTCTGGTGATCCTGGAGGCCAAGTTCAGAACAATTATTTCCTCTTCCAATCCACTTATTTGGATACTGATGGTTTAAAAAGTCTCAACATTATTATTAAAATGAGGCGATGTTCCATCGTGCATAAACTAATGTTCCAGTCTAAGTTGTAGTGGTAAGTGGCATAGGTCCGCAAATGCCTAGATTTTAAGATACCAGGTTGTTGAAATTTTAAAAAATAATAATAATAATAATTACTTTGATACTATTCCAGATATCTTTTTGAAATTTAGTACACGTCTTCTATGCATCAATATGCATGGAAATGTTAGGAGGCCACTGATTTAAACATATTGGAAGACACACACAAAGGAACACATTGGCTCAGAAATAAATAGAGATTTCAAAGATGGTTTTCATTTTGAAAGAAAGCAGTGGCGTGAAAGTTTTTTCTCCAAGAATATTGAGTACAAAGCCCGTACGGACGTCACTGGTAAAAATAATAAAATTGTTTGTACATCAAAAAATGCATATTGATGCATAGAAGACGTGTAACAAATTTAAGATATCTGGAATAGTATCAAACTAATTATAAAATAATCATTTATTTTTCAACCCTGTATCTTTAAAACTGGCTCTTGCGGACCTATGTCCATGTGAACTTTTTGTCTTGAAATCATTCAAGGATTATCACCTACAATACGAATCTTCAGATATTTGTGTTTTTGTTGAAAACGACAAAGTTTTTTGAAAAATTACAAGAGCCAACGTAGGAAAGTTTCAGAACTAAATTCCCTATAAAATGAAACAGTATTTTTTCAAGTCCGTCAACGTGTTAAAGAAATATGTCTTATTTTGAGGGTACAACATCCATTATCAACACTTTAGAACACCTCAATTGAACTCCAATTACTGTTTATTGATTCTCTTAGTACATTTAGAACGTATGACAAATTTGGAGCTTCTAAGTTCAGGTATAACCGGGATATTGAATTCTTTCGAACTTTAAAACCTCACCAACCTCTTTGGGGTTGCAACTTCGTATATATAGTAAACGCCAAACAACTTTCGATCTATGTCATCGTTGCCACCAAGCTCGTTGTTATGAAGCTTGCTGGTGGCCAAATCACATAATAACTCGCTTGGTGGCAATTATGACGTGAATCGAAAGTTGTTTGGCATTTGCTGTAGGTAAGTTGCGTTAAAACATAATATTTTGGGTTCCTCTACATGCTCCTGCTCTGTGTCGGTCCTTATGCGGGATACCCTGAATATTTATTTACAATGTTTTTCACGTCATTTCTGTGAAACAAATCCGAACTAGGTATCACACAATAACTCAGATTCAGTGCCAAGTCCTGTACTATGATCAAGGAACGATTTATCATTTATTTAGCATAATCAAATTTCAAAATACAAAATAAATGAGTAAATACGTTGATAGCAATTTGTCAAGGACGTGCAAAACATTCTACTGTTATTGTATAAAGTTCATTCAAGGTTATATGTACTTCTGTACCAAGTGATTTTAAATCCAAATATTCTACATTTATACAGTGTGGCCATTCAAGTGTGCAACATATGGGGATTTTCCATTTATTGCAGAACCAGAATTCAAATATCACCAAAAGTAGGTGCATGGTCCATAAACCTAATGGTCTAAGATCATACACGGTGTGTCACGACTTGCAACCATTCTATTTGCAACAATAAGTTTATCGGACATGAACCAACTTTGGTGATATTTGAATTTTGGTTCTGCAATTGACAAAAAAAATCACACTTAAACAGCCACATTGTATAATTAAAAAAAAAGGTTTTTCTCCAAATCTACAAATCGTCCATGAATATATTCTATTGTCGGTATCAACCCGCATACGTCCCAAAAATTATTATTGTCTCTTTGTCCAAACCGAACAAAACACACATTCCCAATTTCCAAAACGCATAATAAAATATATTTTAAAATGTGAAAAGTGAGGTGAAACCTTGACATTGCCCAGTTGAACAACCTGGCACAAAAATACAAAAAATAGCATGTTATGGTTCGCTTTCATTTTGGCACATGAACTGGCCTAATAAAATTTTTGGCAAACACGATATTTAGAAATGGTGTATAAAAATAATGACAAATCAAACTGAATAAGTTGAAGTAGTCCATTCTCTCGAAGATACCTTGCATTACCAAAACTGATATTACCCGTTTCGAAAACCATATTGATTATGCTAGTTAATTCGGAAAATACACCTTTGATTTAATTTTATCATTTTTAGGCTCCACAGGGATCGTTCATAAGCCTTAATCCCTGTATAGTGAATATGTGCTCATCCAATTGAATTTAAATGCCTGACCCAAAAAATCTAAAATCAATCTTCCCTAATACCTTTTGGCTTATTATTAACTCGTCAAAAATTAATATTGTTCAATGGAAAAAGTAACTCCAATATCAAACAGTTTTCAATCAAGATTTCTACTCTCTTTCAAGTGTTAATTTAGGCATTCCTCATGCCGTTCCTTCATTTATAAGTTGAGATAGTCCATTAGGAGAATTGGGTCAGTCTATTTTCAACTCTCCACTATATTCTCTATAGTAATTCGAATTAGCAATCTCTTCGCCTTTGTTCAGATACATTATAGTTTGAGGATAAATGCATGGCGGGACTTTTTATTAAATATTAAGATTGTATTGGGCAATTTCAAATGAGGCGGGATATGGTCTTTTTTGCAAATTATAAGGAAATCAAAATTATATCTTTTGGCACAAAAATAGAAATGCGGTGAACCATGCATCTCATCTTCAACACTTCTAAATATATGGAATAATTTGGAACACGACAAGGAGAAGGGTATGATCAAACGAATAGGATCAATAATCGAACAGAAGTAGTTTTATTTATTAATTGAGTATATTCTCACAAACACTCTCAAATCCTTGACTATCTCGAGATAACTCAAATCTCGTTATAAATTAAGAAACTTTTGACCTTGCCTTATTTCAATTCAATAAAAATCAATCCGGAGATCGGTGATTTCCATGCACTCACTGGCAGTAAGAAAATATCATTCTGCACTTCCAATAATTTAGTTTTTCCTAGTCACAAAAATCAGTTTTCAGAGCTTACCAAAAATATTTCTGTCGTATTATTGTACTGCGAAGCTCGGAAAAACGTAGATCTTTGCACGGCTTTTTATTCTAGACACCACACACATTCTCTTGGAATCTTTGGCTCAATTACAATAAAAAAAAACCTGCATAAATTTCTTATTTTGTCAGGCTGGGTCATAAATTCTGGGCTTTTTTTCTATGATGATGATGAAGATCATTTCTCAGTTTTCACATTGAATACTAATATTTGCCGAAATGGTCATTGCCCAACTGTCCTATATAATTTTGAATTCAACTCTCAATTCCCTGATTGGCTTCAATATTGTGTATCAAAAATTGTGGAATTTTGTAATAGTTGTTTCAACATAAAAATCTCATGATAAAATGAGCTAAGTATTTTATTACGAACAAAATAACATAACGATAAGTTGCGTTATTCCTGTCAATTTGAACATAAACTAAAAACTAGACGTTGCATCAAAAACCAATATTTGTTTGGGTTATATTTTGTTTCATTGTACAAAAGTAACATTGTCTTGATTTACTTGATAATTGGGTCAGCCTACAAAATAGGTTGATATGAGTAGTTTTTCCATTATAAAAAAAAAATAGGTGTTGTGTGGACAACTGAAAAGAATTTAATAAATACAGATTTTTTTTTGATTGGCTGTATCTATTCATTTCATTAATACCGGACAAATCAACTTTATCATTAATTTATAGAACACCGAATACCTATCATATGGACGTATTTTGATATTGATATTGATATGTTTGATTTTTAGCGTTTAGAAAATACATTATTTTTCAAACTGATTTCAAAACCCCTCCTGAAATAAAACAAATGGACCATAGCAGTAAAAAACATCCCGCATCCCGTATAGCTTGATGTTTCTTGATTCAAAAAAAATTGATCTGATTTTATATTTTCTACAAAAAAAAAATGTTTTGATTTTTTTGTAATTTTGTTTGATTTTTTTTTATAAGAACCATTGAACATCGAGACACTTGTCAAAATTACAGTGACAACGGCGTTTTCGATGCCCCCTAATTTTATTTTCAAACTTTTCCATTTAAAACCACATTGCATGGATTTATTTAAGTACTTAATAATCTTGAAAAAGGTTATCACCCCCCTCCACTTTTACAAGGTAAACCTTTTTTACGTAAAAATTACGGAATCATCAAAATTTTTAATTAAAAAAAATGTTTGAGTGCGTATAAAAAGTTATGTCTATTTGAATGAGTGGAAAGATGTGTTAATGAATCTGCTGTTACCGTATGTCCGATTAATTCTGATCCACCCTGTATTTACTTCTCGCAGTTAACCAAATCATTTTATTTCCACGTGTACACTCTTTTTTACTTTTTTCGATACTTAAACTTGAAGATCTGGAACAGATCCAACACGGATATGCACTTTCGAGAGTGTGATATTTTTGTCTGATTATACGGGGTACTTGTGAATAGTAAAATCAAACTTTTTTTCGGAGAAAATAATTTTTACCGCTTAGAAAGTAGAACCTCGAACTTGTTTAGTTGCTTTTCATCAGTTTTATACTGTAAGCAAATCGACGGTGATCTGACAATACCTGCTAACTGACATTTTTCAAAAAAATGCAGTTAGTTTCAAAATTCAGTTGCGTACATTATAGCAGAGCTTGCTAACTGTTGAAAAATTCGGGGAGGTAAAACAATATCTGCTATCTACAATGTGCTTGCTAATAGCACCTATTTCCACAAACTGTTTTTTGTTTCTCCTGTAAAATTAGTATTTGCGAACATGGCAGGTATTGTCAGATCACCGTCGAAATACTTTTAAATAGTTTTGTTTCAATGGTAAACATAGCCAGCTTTCACTGAACTAGGCGCGAATAATGACATCTTTTGTCAAAGTAATGGATGGAACGAGTAAAGGAACATATTATTTGAAACTTTTGTTGTTGATATAATCATTATCTACTTCTTTGTTTTAAAATTTCACAATTTCGAAAAAATAAATTGAAAACGCCACGATTCTCAAGTTTTAGTCTTGACAATTTTCATATTATTCGCGCCTAGTTGAGAGGACAATGGTAAACAATGATCATACAATTTTGACGGACTCAATGATAAAATAACTTAATAAAAAAGACTGTACACTTTTCATTCTCTACAGCACCTACTCTCGAAGAGTTCCATGAATTCCAAACACTCATTCCTATGTATTTATATCTGACAAATTTCCATAGATCGATGTTTTCCAGAAGTTCAGTATTCAAGTCATAAGAAGAGATTATGTTTCATGACTGGCTTTACTTTTTTGTTTTAGTTTGACGTAGATGTACAATTTTTTTTATTAAACGTAACGTATAAGATGGACCGATAATAATATTTTGCTATTTCCTCAGAATGTCAAACTGAGGACCAAACAAAATTCACGGTCAAACTTCTTGAGATGTTCAGCTCAAGAATAGTAGGTACCGACACCGACAGAGTATTGTATTAGCCTTAAAGTTCAGTCCAAATGCAGTCTCCTTATAGTTATCTATATGATTTATGAATATCATTAAACCATATTATTCAACGAGAATAATCCCCACATCAACATATTATTATCAAAGCTCTCTAATATAGCATAGCCAGCAAACTGATAAACGTAATCGGCATTAGCCTATTAAAACCACGAACAGTCACGTTACAACGTCAAAACAATGTGAACATTGTGGAATCACGAATGCCGGATGTCCCAAATACAATTTTGCAATTATGTCTTGTTATACTTAAAATTGGCTAATGTCTAATAAATTTATTTACTGTACGTATTTAATTTTGCGGGGGATTCTGGGAAACGTATTTGGGGAAGTCTGGAAAGCACTGGATAATAATTGAATGATACCAATAGTTAGGGGGATATGACTCAGACTCAATTTAATTAATTTGGAAATATTCATATTATGCGTGTTGGGTTCTCAACTCGCCTAAATCTCTATTCAAATAGAGCATCTAATTTTCAATTTTTCGCTAATATCGGTTTTAATTATCAGAAAACGCAAATAGGTAGAGGAGCTATGTTTCTCATGAATATTCCTTTTCAAATCGAAAATATTTAAATTTCGACAATTTGGCCTTTTAATCTTCAGCAAAGTTTTTTCCGGCAGAGATTGAGTCTTCCAACAACCATCATTCTGTCGATTTTTAAGCAATCAGTGTTCGTTCGGATCTCCACGTTTTCATTTTTGTGCCTATAAGTAGTATAAGAGTCGTTTGAATTTTAGTTTGACATGCTACTTCTTGCATTCAGTGATCTTTGACCCCTCAATCAAATATCCCTATCCCCAATATTATTCACATGACGAAAATATATTGATAAAACTGGTCCATCTATTGATCTATGTTTTCCGGATGCTGTGGTTCGTGATGGCAATACAAAAATAAAGTATATATAAAGTATATTTGACACTTCCTGTCATGTGTAGAGACACGAAGTGTCAAATAGAACTTCATTCATTATCAGAACAGTATTCATACTATTCTAGCTTCAATCATTACATTATTATAATGTAAAGCCAAGTGCTTAATTGCCGCAGTTCATTACACTAAAAAAAGATAAAAATATTAAATCCTTATTTGCGATATCATTAAAAATCATAAACCTGAATGAGGTTGATAACCATAAACTTGGTAAATAAGTAAGTGTTAACCAATGATCTTTATACGTCATTGCATGACCGTGCGAAGGGGGGGGGGGCGAAGGGGGCGTCACAAGTTCGGGGGCGCCAAATTTTGAAATTTATTCTTAAAAAAATAACGAATTCAAGTTTTTAGAAAATATTTTGATCCATTTTTTTCTAGTATTTTTTCTAATATTCTACAAATTTTTGTAGAAATGAACATAGGGAACCCTTTTATCGGCACTGGTCAAGTTTCGAATGCATGGAACATTTAGAAATTCTTTAATCAATTATTTATAAGTTCTTTTTGTCGTGTTACAAGAACATGAAGACAGCATATCGGATTTTTAAAAGTATTCCCGTAACTTCTGCACCAGCGGAGAGATCTTTTAGTAGTTTTAGTAAACTTAAGTTGGTCAAAAACTATCTAAGATTTGAACGGGTCACGAAAGCCTCACCAGCTCAAGTTTACTTTGCATTGGATTTATTGTTGAGCAATCCCTAGTTTTAGACAAAACAATTATTGACAAGTTTGCTTCATTAAAGACAATAAAAGTTAAGTTTCTCCTGAAATTCTTTGTCAATTCGAAAACTATCACCAGTACCAACTAGATAGATACGTTTTCTTATTTATTTTATCCAATGAGAAAATCGAATCAGTTTTCTCTTTCTCAATCATATTTTTCATAGATATGCCTTACATAATACATCCATAGTATATGCGCAGTATTCCAGGATGTGATAGCTCGTCTAAAAATATGAAAAAAACCCCCACCAATAAGGTATGACTTGAAAAAATACTCCGCACAAAATATTGCTTTTCAAGAGTAAAAAATGATTCAAATGGTACATTTTGCATCAAGGGCGGAAAGTAGATGATTTTGACGAGGGTATAAGTGGCAGCACGAGCGAAGCGAGGGCAGATATTAGCCGAGTCAAAATCATCTTTCGTCCGTGGTACAGACAATGCTTTTTGTACAACCAGTTTGTAATCATTTGAAAAAGAATAATTATGAAAATCAAAAATAAATAATCGATACACTGCACTACACTCCTACACTCTACACTGCTGACAAGTCAGACAACTGACGACAATTGACAAATCATGGTTACAATAGATGTGTTCCCGTATTCTTTTGTGGTGCGGATTCATTGTCACCGAGATTGTCACGTGATAAGTTCCTTTTAGTATGCTGGACTGTCACGTGGTTATCAAATTCAGAGGCGTTGGGATCCAAGGAACCGTTGCTAAGCGACCTACTTTTGCGCCCGCGGAAGCAAAAGTACTTTTAGGCCCGGCTGCCAAAATTAGCGACTTTGCGCCTGCTTTGCATGCATTGAAAAGTGGACTTTACATGTAGGTTGTACAAAAAAGCGTTTTTCTGTGGGATGAGCGGCTCCGGAGAAATTCGTAAAAAACGATTTTTTTTCAATATGTACATGGTGTTCACAGATAAATGGACCCCCTCATTAACTTTTTAATTTTATGTTTGGTAAAAAATTTTTGAGATGAAAGTTCAATGATTCAAAATAGCAAAACAAGGTTTTCACACTTATAGGGTGTTTCAGAACTTCTGGGCGTAGTGCAACTTTCTTATTTCGAATCGCAACCCCATTTTTTTATTTGATTTTGCATTCTCCAAAAAGTTGTAAACATTTTCCATATAGCATACCTTATACCCAAATTCAACCAATAAGAAGATATCAACATCAGAGATATTTTTATCTACGAAATACTTACCACTTGATACTATACTCTCTGGCAAAAATCTGTATTGGCCCGTTTTGAGGGATGCCAAATCCTGTGACGTGCATAGATTTTCGGTAATGTGGTTTGTCAAAATTTTACTCTTGAGAACTGACAAAGTAGGCCTTGAATTTTGTATGAGCGAGGTCATTTTTGGTGAAAAGATAGAGTTTGTTAACCTCTACAATTAAAAAAAAATCTAGACAAATCGGTCGATTGATAAACTTTTTTTCAGGGTGACCCTGATAAAAATGGGTCACACTGTATCTCCAGAATGGTGCATTTTAGAGGATTAGATGATAAAAACTTTTTTCCATATTTCTGAACGAGTTATCACATCTTGAAGTCCTGTGAAACACCCTGTATATGTGTGGGAGTGCTCGCCCGGACGCAGGGTTTAATGTAGATCCAAATGAACTGATGAAATTATATTCGCAATAACTGCATTAAAACGCGGTAAATGCTCCTTCGATACGGAATGTATAATACCTTAGAGCCAAATTACATCCGTGCCTTAGATACAAATAGAGTGAACATACCAACGCATTGGTAAGAAAAACACGTAACTCCATTTTGGTAAATTTTACAGGAGATGAAAAAAACGTTTTTTGACCTTCGCAGGAGTAATGACAGCTTGACAGCGTTTTTTGGCGGGATTTATTGATTTGATAGTTACGTGAATTTCTGGTAAGCTAGGTTTGATGTTTGGCTACTAGATAGCGTTAAAAGGTCAATTTGCCCCAAAAGTGGAGTTACGCGGTTTTCTTACTAAGGCGACGATACATAGCACATACAGGGTGTTTCCTAACCTCTGTGACAAAATGAAAGGGGTGATTCTTCGCTTAATTTTAAGACGAATATGTAGTATAACTTTTTTTCGAATTTCGCTTTGTTTCCAAAATACAGGGTGTTTAATTTTTTTTTTTTTATTAGTTTTTTATTTTTAATTAATTTATCTTTTACTCGATTTTGTTGAAGTTTGGTAACGGTATTTATAGTGATAACGGGCTCATTTTGACATGAACAAATAAAAATTATCGAATACAGTGGCGTCCCGAGCAGCACTTCAACCAATATTATTGGGAAAAAAATGTACGCCACTGACTTTTTGTGTCATTTTCATTTTTTTCAGGTTATTCAACTAAAAACGCAACTTTTTGATCTCTTGAATTTTTATCGTATCTTGCCTAATTTTTGAGATAAAAAATTAAATCTAGTTGAGTGAGTTTTGACGCAAAAAGTAATTTTATCGCTGATGTTGAATTTTCTAACAAATACAGAAATCAATTATAATCATTTCAATGGAGAATTCAAAAACACTAAATAAATAAAAAAAAACTTAAATAAACTGCTGAAAATGTCCTCCACGAGCCAGTAAACAATAATATTTTATAATAATTTCCCAATAATATTGGTTGAAGTGCCGCTCGGGACGCCACTGTATTCGTTAATTTTTATTTGTTCATGGCAAAATGAGCCCGTTATCACTATAAATACCGTTACCAAACTTCAACAAAATCGAGTAAAAGATAAATTAATTAAAAATAAAAAACTAATCAAAAAAAAAAAATTAAACATCCTGTATTTTGGAAACAAAGCGAAATTCGAAAAAAAGTTATACCACATTTTCGTCTTAAAATTAGGCGAAGAATCACCCCTTTCATTTTGTCACAGAGGTTAGGAAACACCCTGTACAGGGTGTCCCAACGATAGAGTAAAGTAGGTTTTATCATATAGGATATGAAAAATATCAATATCAATATGCGTCACAGGTTAGGGGTGTAAATAGCGCACATTCTGAAAATATTTGTAAACATACAGCGTGCGTCACAAAAGTATGGCACGAAAAAGTATGATTTTTTTAAATGGAAGCCCCTGTATTTTAATTGATATTTCAATTCTTTCTTCAATTTGGAACAAAAATTGTCATACAACTAATGTTCCTAGATTCAACCGTTATCGAGATATCGCGTCTTAAATATAGCATTTTTGCACCTTTGACATGCTATAAAACTCAAACTATTCAAGTTAGAGGAAAATGGTTTGCACTTTCCTGTCTCAACTTTTCAAGAGCTCTTCTGTCATTTGGATAGAAGGTAACGTCAACTGTCAACTTTTTTTGACACATTTTGACATTTTTACACAAGAATGAATTTGATCTCCTTGAATAGCTCATGGAAAGTCAAGATAGGAAAGTGCAAACCATTCTTCTCTAACTTGAATAGTTTGAGTTTTATAGCATGTCAAAGGGGCAAAAATGCCATTTTCAAGACGCGATATCTCGATAACGGTTAAATCTAGGAACATTAGTTGTATGACAATTTTTGTTCCAAATTGAAGAAAGAATTGAAATATCAATTAAAATACAGGAGCTTCCATTTAAAAAAATCATACTTTTTCGTGCCATACTTTTGTGATGCACCCTGTATGTTTCCAAATATTTTCAGAATGTGCGCTATTTACACCCCTAACCTGTGACGCATATTGATATTGATATTTTTCATATCCTATATGATAAAACCTACTTTACTCTATCGTTGGGACACCCTGTATATAATATATCTACACATTTATATATATATATATATATATATATATATATATATACAGTGTGTCCAGAATAAAATGATGTTTATGGCACTATATGGGGATATTGGAAACTTTAAAAGATACGACGTTGCGTAAATGGAAGAAAAGCAGCGTATTTGTATGCCCAAAAATATTCCACCTTTGTTTTATTTTAAATCGATACCGTAATGTGGATACAGGGTGAAAAGGGAAAAGGCAAATTTTGAAGAAACCACACAATTTTGCTTATTATAAATGCTAGAACTTTCAAATTTTCAGGATATGGTTAAGAGGATACGACAATTCTAAAAACGACGTCAAAAAAATTTTAGGCCCACTATGTTGCGTCCAGCCAAAGTCAAGTCTGTTTTTTTTTATGAAAGTCATATTTTTGAAAATCATTTTCAATGCGGATTTTGAAAATGAAAAAATTCAATATGTCCCACATAAGAAAAACGACAGTTGACCTCGGCCGGAGGCAACATATTAGGCCTAAAATTTTTTTTAACGTCGTTTTTAGAATTGCTTTTCCTCTTATCCATATCCTGAAAATTTGGAAATGTCAGCTTTTATAATCAGCGGAATATTGTGGTTTTTCAAAAATTGACATTTTTCTTTTTCAACCTGTATCTACATTACCGTATCGATTCAAACTAAAACAAAGCTATAATATTTTTGGGAATACAAATACGCAACTTTTCTTTTATTTAAGCGACGTCGTATCTCTTACCATTTTTAATATCCCCATGTACATCATTTTATTCTGGACACACTGTATATATATATATATGTATCATATTGTCCGATTACATCGATTTTCATCAAAAATTTTCACAACCGCGACTTTAAAAAGTTCAGTCCAAGAATGTCTTCAATTTTTCGTATAGATAGAGAAACTAGGTTATCAATTCGGCCTCAAATTTCCAATCTCTAATGTAAAACGTCTAAATCTGCCGAACATACCAGACTGAAAGTTGTATTTTTTTTTTCTAGCTGACGGTGTAACCTATTCATTTGGAATCTTCTACGATGAGTTTCTAGAATACTTCAATGAAGGTAATGCGCTCACATCGTGGATCCCGTCCATACTTGTTGGTGTGACTTTATGTTCGGGTAAGTTGATTTATTTTTCTCGAAATTTTATATCCTCATGAAAATATGTGCCATATTTTCAATTTCACAGAATAATAACGTTCTGATTTTTGCATTGAAATCAGCAGTATTTTTGAGGTTGCGGGTTTGGCAGCTAAAACAGTAATCATTGAGTTATTGTTCAACTTGTCGTAGTATAAACGTTGTTTGAGTAAAGTGAGTCCTTTACTCAAACAACGGTATAAAGCAATAGGTAATAATAAATTCTCTGTTCTTTATGACATCAAAAATAAATGGTATGCCAGTGTGCCAATCTTGGCCACCGTCAATATCTCGGAAATTACTCGACTAGAAAGTTCAGAAAAAAAAATTATCAAAGCGGCCACGAGAGAATGCTGGAAATCACTTTAAGGTTCGACATTTTTCCGCCAGGGGCGCAATTGAAATATAAAAATCAGAATTCTAAGTTTTTCCGGAAACTCCCAAATTGAGGTAAGGTCTTTAATAACACCGTTTGAAAGTTTAAACAATCTCTCATCATTTTGGTTGAACGCTCATTGACGTACCGACCTTCAGTTGAGTAGGGGAAGGTAGTGCAAGTGTAATTATTCAAGTGGCTATTACTTATCAACAACTTTTGTCAAGCTTAGGCACAGTCGGCTTAGTGATAAATAGTAATTGTGTGTCATTTTATTCGGTGCCTCGGCATAATGCAATACATTTTAACACGATACTCAAAGACGAAACTTGGAGACCTGCTGATGTTTTTCCACATACTACCTAGATTCACCACTTATGGATTATTGTACTTTGTGATAAATTGTTGGTAATAAACTTGTGATCAACATCACGATATTGAGTTTTATTTGAGTGAAGTCACAAAACTGGTTATCGCGAGTTTGCATTTTTGTTTCTATCCTTGATGATAGTGATGATAAAATTTAGTTCCCAAGGACATTTTGAGGACTCCTAACTCGGTCCGTTACAAGGCAGAGGGCAGTGGCGCTAGCCTCACCCAGCTCTCCACCTCTCAACAACTTAATTTCGACTAAAGCTACCTTTGAGACTGAATTAGGTATTGAACCTTTTTGAATTGTCAACCGTAGCAAATTTTGACGCCCAACATGGGGCTCCCTTAATCATTTGAGCTACCTGATTATTCGTTTTTGAAGAAGAAGCTTAGTGTTGTGATTCGAAGATAGTTTGTGGATTTGGATTATCTTGGTTTACAAGAAAAAGATTGGACGGAGCAAGGGTATTCCGCAACGATAACTGTTATCAGATGGTAGTTTAAAACTCATTGCTGCAACCTTACCAACGTAACCGTCATCCTCCATTTCACGATTTGATTTTGGGTTGCAAAACACAGTTGTTTTTTTTTTGAAAATTGACCAATGATCTGTGTGGGTACCCAACGATGGATCTATTAGTTTTCACTGCTCCACCAAAGTAATCCAAGTCATAATTTGCCCCAGTGTCCCTTTTTCCTGCAGAGGGAGCAGGAGTAATGGCAAATTATCAGTAGTTAAACTCATGCACCTTCTCCCAAGTAAAGAACGTTGACGTCATACTCTATTTCAGGATTTGCCACCGGGTTCAATTGGTTCAAAGCATACACTGGGCCAACTGTACAAAAGTTTCATTCCAGCAAAAACCCTGTAAGGGATAGTTTATCTAAATATATGATGTTTTTATCATAATACCATTAGAATAAGTTTTGTTTCTTTCAAATAGCAAATGAAAACGTTTCACATGATTTGGACTAGTTATGATTATTGATAAAGCCAAAATAAATGTTCCAAAAGAAACACAAAAACAATCAGCTCTTCAATTAGAGCGTCAAGAATTCTTGATTTGGCAATAACTCGAAATCGATATAAGATATCGAACTGCGGTATCCAGGTTTTCTCTTACAAACTCAATCTTCTTTGAGATTCTGCTATCAGAAATAAAACGTTTGGTTTAAATTTTTGTGGCAAAATCAGAATAACTCTTAATTCAAATTGCACCTCCTAGCAATTTCACTGGAAACTATTGCTTATAACTGGATACGATACTTGAAGGTACTTACATTCCACTACCAAAGCAGCCTAAACTCGACAAGTTATAGCCACTTAGACAATTACACCTTCACTACCTTCCCCCACTCAACTGAAGGTCGGTTAGTCGATGAGCCTTAAACCAAAATGATGAAAGATTGCCCAAACTCTCTAACGGTGTTAATAAAGATGTACCTCAATTTGGCGATTTCCGGATAAATTTAGAATTTTACTTTTCACTTTTCAACTGTGCCCCTGGAGAGAAAATATCGAACTTGAAAGTGATTTCTGAGATTGCCAAATAATGTACCCTATCTCACTCTCTTCTCTTAGTATGAGATCTTTATTTTCGTCAATTATTAGTTGATGAAGATTCTTGATGTTTAACTTGCCTTTTGTCGATTATTCCGTACAATATTCTTGAAAATGATTCATTTGACAATATTTTTCAGGTCCAATTTCCAGTTCGCTAGTTAACAAATACGGATGTCGTGCTGTAACCATTGCCGGTGCCATATTGGCATCAGTTTGCTTGGTAGTGTCATTTTGGGCAAAAAATGTCATCACACTCTGTATCACAATAGGCATCGGAACAGGCTTCGGCTTTGGTCTCATCTATTTACCCGCCATAGTCAGCGTTACCATGTACTTTGAAAAGAAACGATCTCTTGCCACAGGTTAGTCTTTACTCGATACAAAGGGACAATATTTTAACAAACATCTCCACAGGCATTGCAGTTTGTGGCTCAGGCTTTGGAACCTTCGTTTTTGCCCAGGTAATCTCAAAACTCCTTGCAGAATATGGTTGGAGAGGAAGTATTCTTATTATTGCTGGCATAGTGTTAGAATGCATCCTATTCGGAGCATTATTTCGGCCACTAGAAAACGTTCCACAATCTAAAAAAGATGAAATGGTACTGCTCAAGCCTTGTGAAGCCAACTTAGACATTCACGTGTCTAATGAAAACGTATCACAATACTTATCACCACCTATCAATGGCAATGGTCATACGATGCATAGACCTCATAGTGTTGCCCACTTTACATTACCAAAAAGCTACAAGCATGAATTAAATGGCAACATTCCCGACAAAGACAAACAAAGTGACGTATCTAGATTGGCACTGAGCCAGCCTATGTTGACTCAATCGGAGATCCATTATCGGTGGGTATTTCAATAAAACATAAATCCAGAAATTATGAATCACTTTATTCCAGGGCTCATCATCACGGTAGACATCATCACCACCATGGTCCTCTAGATCGCCCTGACATTTTCTACCAAGGCAGTCTTATGAACATACCCTCATATAAATCCCGATTGGACCTGAAACAAGGAGATGGTCTTCAAAGCCGTCGCTCCACATTCAGTCACAAAAGACGTGTTTCCACATCAGATGATGAAGGGGACACATTAAGAGAAATGCTGGATTTCTCCCTTTTCAAAGACCCTATTTTCATTATATTCTCAGCAAGTAACTTGCTGACTAGCATAGGTTTCAATATTCCTTATGTATTCTTAGTACCCAAAGCAAAACGGGATGGAATCCTTCAAGCTGATATGCTTCTGTCAGTTATTGGCGCAGCCAATACTGTTGGCAGAATAGTGTTGGGTTATTTATCAGATAAGCCTTGGATCAACAGACTGCAGGTGTACAACTGGAGTCTCACCATTTGCGGAGTTGGTAAGTTGTAGTCGCATCTTCACTCAAGCTAACGTGCAACTTTTTCAGCAACTTTCATCAGTGCCTTCTTATATAGCTTCAACTCTTTAGCAATCTATAGTGCAGTATATGGTTTTACAATAGGAGCGTATGTGGGACTCACTTCTGTAATCCTAGTGGACCTTCTTGGACTTGAAAAACTAACCAATGCTTTTGGTTTACTGCTGTTGTTCCAAGGAATTGCCTCTCTAATTGGACCACCTATAGGAGGTGGTCTTTATGACTATACGAACTCATACAGTGGAGCATTTCTTGTAGCAGGAGCCACTATAGCTCTGAGTGGTTTGATTCTTTTTTTGATTCCACCAGTCCAGAGGTGGCAGAGTAGGAAACTGAAAAAGTCTCAGCAGAACGCATCGTTTGGAGAAATATAGCAATTACTGGATTTCCCGGGAAATCACAAATTGTATAACAGTGTATGAACAGATGTGAGAAAGTTATATGTAAATAGGTTTATATTTTGTGACTCATCACTATACATATCTATTATAAGCCTGCGTGTTTAAATACATGATTTTATACAACTGAGTCACTGTCTTAGTAAGTTTTCTTAATTTAATCTAGTTACACTTCGTCATCAATAAAAATATTTCAAATTAATTTATAAATGGATAGCCCATCAGCATAATTATATGATATTTTATATGTAATTTTTGTAACATGGCTGTGATATAATTAAACATGTTAAAACAATAAATCAAACATTAGTTTAATTCTAAAACAACCGGAATCTTTTTCAACAAATCTTTGTCAAGCTTCATTTAATCATGTTACGGCCAAAATAAACATTATTGGAAAATTGGCATAGAATAAAATGTGACTATAAAATACGTTCTCAGACACAACACATAAAAACAACAAAACCGGGATGATTAATTGACAATTTTTTGTCAAAATAGTCACAAGCTTTATTTCAAATAGTGTTTGTTCATAACAGGTAAATGTTCACGCATAGATTTTAACTGATTTCATAGAGGGTAAATAATAGTCTCACATTATCAAAAAAAAGTATTCAGGCACACTTATTTCATCATCAGTGCGTGAACATTTTAGAATGAATTTGTATTTATTGATTCATGTAAAGATCTTAATGTAACCCTTCTAACTGGCTAAGTAGTTTGAAATAATCAATACTGCCTCACGTAGATAGTTCTAATTTCACAACTATTTTGTGTATAAACATTCTAATTTGTTTAAAAATATCATAGATCACTATTCTTGATAATCATATTTTAACATTTAACTTATTTAATCAAAAATCGACTGATATCATTAGTAAATAGTTGGGCACAGGTATGATTAGTCATTCATTTTGTAATATATTAGGTTATAGAAATCGAAATATAACATCTAGATCTCAAGCCGTTTTGTTTATGCCTTATAGATAGATAGACAAGAACTTTTTTATAATGATATCTTTTTTCGACCACTCAATGAGAGCACTTTCTATTCTAAAAAAAACTATGAATTAGCAAAATGTGAGCATTTGCCTCTTTAGAAAAATTTTGAGTAATATAAATAGAGAAATATAGGTACTTTCTAAAAAACAAATATTTAAAAATGTAAAACATTCTTTTTTTCAAATCATCATTCTTGCCTTAATTTCACTGTTAATTTAATTATTGCTTGATACTTTTCCTAATATACGTCCTACCCCTTAATTCAGGCTGTTTTGCTTTTTGAGTTAAAGTATCCAGGGGAGCCTTCACTTATTACAGGTGACACCAGCTAGTCGTCGGAAATTATTATTGTACGATTATTATTATCACCATAATGAGAGCTGGAATACTGATGTAATTGAGGATGTTATTGAATACAATGGATGAAGAGGGGGCCAATCATCCCCCGGTGAGTACAACTTATTATTGACTTGTTGACAGAACAGTAATTTTGGTATTATCTATTTCATATCATGCCCGAATCATTGATACCATTTTAGATTGTTTGATTGAGTGAATTTTGCATTGTAAAGACCCATTAGTGAGAGCAGCTGAGGCAGGTGAAATGATTGCAATTTTTACTGATTTTACCATCATTGGTTTGTTGGTCGCCAAGTTATTTTTTACCGCTGATATTTACAGGGTGTAAAAAAGTCTGGAATATTTGTATTTAGTGTGGTGTGAAAATGAATACTGTGGTTGCCAATGCTGCCATCAGCTGATAAATTTAAAAATATTGAACTGTGTAGACGTTGCCAGACATAAACAAAAACAAAAGGTCTTTTACGAGTCTGTTTTCAACTTCGAATATTGAACCACTAGAAGCATAAACAAACAATATTGTGTGAGTCGAACATGTCATGTGAACATGAGGGGAAAGGAGAAAAGCAAGCTCCTGGTTTGCCATATTTACTTCCCCGAAATACCCTTCACCAGATTTTCTGTCACCAATTCAATAACAATGACTTGAAGTTTTCTATCATCAAATGAATTTATTCCTCTTCGATATTCAAGGAGAGCGTAGCCTTTTTTTCATCGCTATCACTACTTGTCGTTGAATACTCGAACGATTTTTCTTGATCTTTTACACCAAAAAGTTGATAAGAGGAATTTCTATCACAAACGGCAACGTTGGGCATCAATCGAGCTATTTGCAATACGTTGCCATGACGTTAATAGATTCGTCAAAGTGACGGTTGTTGTCATTTTCCAGTTGAAAATAATTTATTTCTGCTCGGGAAGAAGATTTAGTGTGGCAGTTATTCCAAAAAAGTGCTGTGTTTGTGGAGCTTCTTCATAGAAGGTTGGATTGGATAGACCTTGTCACAAATAAGTTGAAATAAAATTACATAAACATAAGCAAAAAACAAAATGTTATCGACTCAAACAAATCTCGTACGTTCGGGGTGCTATGCTTGTTCTATTAGTTCAATATTCGAAGGTTTTCAAATTTCAGAGGTTTCTTTTGTTAGGAAGGGTGGACACATCGGTTTTCATTTTTGACTGCGAGTTTTTAATGAAAATTTCATGTATACTGGGTGAACCTAAAATGATCAACTTCATTTTTCCAAATAGAAACCCCTCAATTTCATTTTATTTTCGAATTCTTCACCAAAAGGATATATTACATGAAATTTGATGGAGAATTCCAAAATGAAATAAAATGTAGGTGTTTGCATTAAAAAAATGAAGTTGTTGTTAGTAGGTTCACTCTGTTGGTATCATAATCAACTGACCGCCTTGCCTGACATGGGGCCAGTTTTGCCTGACATGGATACACCATGATGTTGCACCGACATTGGCAACAACTGACGAGAGGCCACCAGTGCCCATCAGTTCCACGCACACTATTCAAAAACGGATGACATTGATTGTTACTTTTCCGTAGAAGTCATACCGTCCGACCGTTGTTGATTATTTAATCTTAATAGTCCACAATATAATTCTATATTTTCCGCTTGAGAGTCTAATTACACTTGTAGTGCAGCGGTGGGATAAAGATTATCGGTGCCGTTTTGAGCTGAAAGTGCGAATCAATGCCAGTTTGGGGAAAACGTCGAAGATGCAGTAGAAGTTCATCAGTGGAGAGTGTCAGCAGTGTGGAGAGTGATGCTGAAAGAGGAGCCGTAGGAGTGATGAACGATATTCTAGTCCCAAAGTGAGAAGTGTCGTCAAGGACGTGACCAGACGGTCAAAGACCAGTAGTTTTATTTCTGAAATGCTCTGCTCAAGACATGTTTCTACGAAGCATGTGAATGATTTCGTAGACGTTACGAAGATGTCTTCTAATGTGGTTCAGGTTCAGTCTGGAGTCGTAGAAGCTTCGACAACCAGTAGTTCCACAACAAGTGACCAAGAGCGATTTAAATTACTCGAGGATCTAGTTGTGAAACTGAGATTCACCATATGCAGACGCGATTGAAAGGTCTCGCAAAAAGTTGGTACTATAGCTTGGACTCCTACAATAATACCTGGGACGAATGGAAAGACCTGCTTGAAAATGCTCTTCCTAATGATCAGGATTTTCTTTCTGCTATTAAGTCATTGATTGGTCGAGAAAAACCACCATACGAAGCTTGAACCTATATTATTTCGAGAAAATGTAATTGTTGAGAAGATGCGGGATAAGAGATAAAAATGCAGTTTCCCGGATCATAGATGGTCCACGTGATCCGAACATCCAGTCCAAAGCAGGACGGTACGGGACGCCAGAAGAATACCTCTCGAACCTCGAGAGACTAACCGAAAATAGAACATTGCCCTGACGAGAAAAACATCGTGAAGGAACCAGACGCTTCGAAAAATCTTACTTTGTTTCCAAACCGACTCAAAGACACAAAGGTAAACGCAACAAGTGTTAAATTGCCTTGAACTCGGGCATTTTCATTATTTTCAACGGGAGTGTCGAAAAGCTCGAATGAATGTACGCTTTGCCGGAAACCACGACATATCATCACAAAGTGTCAAAGAAATCAAGAAGGTCCATCTGAAAGAGTTTTGATTTGTCAAACCAATACTATTTAGATGCTGACAGTATTTTGCCGCATCAACGAGACAGTATTGGACGGTTTGGTGGACACAGGATGCGAAGTAATCATAGTTCAAGAAATTGCTGCACGGAAGTCTGCACTTCAATGGGATCCCTTTAACGTTATCATAACTGGTTATGGGGGCGGAAAGACAACTATGATACTGAGAGCCGATCTGTTCCCAGCCGAAGTCCTTTTGTTTATTGTTCCTGACGAACTGCAGTCAATAGCTGTATTAACCCAAACTAACCCAAACATTTTCATACGCTGCAAGAGCTGTCCTTGTAATTGGCGATGGTGAATTACGCTTATTCAACAAAGACCTAGCATCGCTACCCCAGCTCGAGGAATCACCTGCGACATTGAAACTGATCCATCAGTAAACCTTCACATCAAGCTGGCCTGGTCACCTGCAAGACTTCCGAGCCCTTTGACGGTGATATTTTCCTGGAGCGGTAGTAATCTTTAAAACCGAATGCCGAATACATCATTCCTCGTTGTGTCTTGTCGACAGCGACCGAAAAATTACCATATCATAATATGGGCGAAAAAACAATAAATTTCAAAGTCTGCTAATTGCTCGAGGGGTACCTTGTATATCCAATCAGGAAAATAGTGGTGACTCTCAGGATTTTGTCAAAATAGCTTGACCATTATCCGAAGTGACAAGAAAGAATACGGAGTTTCAGTGGAAAGAAGATCAAGAGAAAGCCTTTATCGATATCAAAAACCAGTTAACAAGCAGACCTATTCTTGCCATCTATGACGACAAACTGGCAACGGAAGTTGAATACAGTGGCAAAAGGACGGCAACTCAAAACCTGTCAGGAAGACTGGATTTTGTGAGCCCAGCTACAAGATGAACGTCGCAAGTTTATCATTGAAGTTCTGCTGACACCGAAGAGAAAAATCTTCATGAAGATTATATTATTCAAAATGAAATACTTTTCAGATTAACTAATTAAAGATCAAAGTGGTATGTACCGAAAAAGCAAAACGATCCATCGTATTATATTATCAAAGAGGACATCTTGGTGCTGAGAAGACACTGAAAGCAATCAATAGATATTACTGGTTTCTCCGAATACAAAAGTACGTCCATCGTCAAATCAAATCGAGTTGGGAGTGTCAGTACAATGAAATTCCAACAGGAAAGCAAAAGGGTTTTCCGTATCCTATAGTGAAAAGCTCTCAACCCATGGATAAGCTACACCTCGTCCACTTGGGACTTTTTGTGAAGAGCATAAAAGGAAACTGTTATATAATTGTGGCAGTAGGTGCTTCCACTAAATATATGTGGCTCAAGGCAGTTCCGTCGACGAAGACCGGACCCTTGATCAAGTTTTGTGAGGAAACTCAACATGTTCGGAACTCTTTGAAGGGTAATCTGCGATCGGGGAACATGTTACACTAGTAACATCTTCCGAAGTTTCATCAGGAAGCTTGGAATCAAAATTGTTCAAAATGCAACAGCGACTCCAAGAGCCAACGGGCAGGTTGAACGTTTCAACCGCATGACGTTGGCTTCCTTGTCAGCAACGGCTGACGACGAAAGGAAGTGGGATCAACGTATTGATTCCGTACGTTTTGGGATCAATTCATCTATGCATGCTACCACAGGTAAAGGCCTCACGAGCTTCTTTTTGGGTACTTTCCAAAAGGGGTGCGACGATGCATTTCTAACGAGAGACGTAGTTCAGAACGAAAATGACTACGATGTCGGACTTGCATGAAGAGAAGCTAAGGAGCTCGTTACGAGAACACAGGCGGAGCAAAAGGCATACCAAGATGCCAAACGGAAGAAGTGTCGTAATTACAGAGTTGAGGAGCAAGTAGTTTCACGTAAACAGGTTTTTACGTTGTTCTCAAAGTACTGGATTACGACAGATACGTCATTGAGGATCTCTCGAGCATTTTCAACAGGAGTGTCCAAAATCTTGAATTAATGTAGGCTGAACGCTAGGACATACCGTCACATACCGACGAGCCCAAAACAGATATCACACTGCGGGATTGTCAAAACTCGTGGGAACTGAGTTGATTAATGCACATTCCATCTTTCCTGTCACGACGTTTATCTCGACAGGACAAACCGGTGTTCTTTCCTGCGGTAATGTTGAATCTCGCTGGAAAGAACGCCAGATAGTGGGCTGGATGCGCATTCAATTTTTCCTGTCACTAAATTCCGTATATTTTGACAGGAAGGAAGAGGGGAAAGAATGTCAGTAAAGATTGGTGGTCTGTGGGGTCCTACTGATCTACTGTGTCTCTGTCATGGTGATTGGCTCCATCTTGCCTCCTGTTGTTTTTTGGACCAACTTTTCAGATAGCCTCTTCAAGTGAATCCAATGGCGGCTTCTGGACCCATAAGTAGTGTATTTGATGCTTTGCGTGCCAGTTGATCGGCTCGCTCATTACGAGGCAAGGTTTTGCAGACAATCCCAGACTAGCTTGAATTCAGATTCCCCACAAAAGAGGAGTTTTGATTGCCGCTTGGCTCACTCAGAATAAGGATTTTTCTCTCTTCATAGCGTCTCCTGAGATTTTCTTGGACGCAGACGTTTATTGCATGTATTTCCAGGATAGCTATTTGGAAATTACCTTCCAGCATGTTTCTTACCACCTGCAGACTGTGTTGTGAATTCCTTGCCAGTTAATTGCGGTACTCATCGAGATGAAGGAGGTGTGGTCGGATGCTCCTTCTTTTCCAGAAATGCGACCTTGGTTATTCAGTAGTCGGTGTATTTTCTGCACCAAATCATGCAGAGCGGTCTCACGCATGATTTGTCAGGTTGATGGGCATTTTGATTTTTGGAAAGTGGTCTCTCTAGAAGTGAGGTTTCTCCAATGTACGTTTTCTCCATTTCGTCCATCGTCTTCAGTAGGAACGATGAGAGATTTATTGGTCTAAATGCCTTGGACTGAGGGTAATCTCTTTCGAATTTTGGTGTAAAGACGACTTTAATCTCTGAAGGTATGGGTATGTGTCCCGTTTCCAAGCTTGCCCTGAATAGTTGACAAGGTATCGGTATAAGTTGGGTCACAATTGGTCGGGCCATACGTCAGTCATCCCTTGTTCCTCTAATCATGAGAATTTTAGAAGATAGGGAGCTGGTAACTGTGGGAAGTTGATTATAGTCGAGCTTGGGAAGTGCGCACTGCGTAATGTCTCAATTTTCTTCGCTAGTTCTCGTTTATTCACCATCCCGGGAACCAAAAGCCAGAGTGGGATATATTTCAGATGATTCTTCAAATTCGCATTGCTATTGTTGAAGGTTTTCCAGTCGCCGTACTTTAGAAAGTTCCGGAAAGGAGTGTTCGTGGTGTTCTGAAGAAAAACCAGGGCAACGGTTTTTATTCAGAACACCACGTCTACGCTGTGTGTTTTTTGTGCCGTATTTTATAACTCTGACCGCTGTCTCACTATTGGAAAACTTTTTTATTATCAATCTTTGAAGAAAAAGTTATCCCTCATAAAAAGTTCTACATGTCCCGAAATCTCAAATACAATCATCAGATATCAATTTTGTTCAGTCGTATACGAGGTTTGTCAAAAAATATGAATTTCGCTCTAGACTAAAAGTACCTTTATTTTTGACAGTATCAAACATTGTTTTGAAAAAAGTTGATCAGAACTGAAAACCACGTTTAAATATGCATTTACAACATTTCAAAAGTTTCACTAATTTTGTCTTCATTCAAATTAATGAATGAAGATTTGGCTCTTATGATTATCAAAATGCAATAATCTTTCCGTTTCTTGATTTTGTCTAAAAAATGGGCGATTTAAACATGTAATGAATACATATTTTATGCATTTGTTATTCGATATTGCCATCAATGAAAAAAAACATATACAAATAATGTTTTCAAGACAAATCAGTGTAATACCATATTTAAACATGGTTTTCAGTTCTGATAATCTTTCTTCAATAATGATTTTCGATATTGTCAAAAATAAAGGTACTCTAGTGTTGGGCGAAATTCATGTTTTTTGACAGACCTCGTATACGACTGAAATGATATCTGATGATTGTATTTAGATTTCAGAACATGCAAAGCTTTTTATGAAAAATAACTTTTTCTCCTAAAATCAATAATAAAAATAATGTTTTCATATGGTTCCAACTTAGTGACACATTATGCAGTATTTTTTAATAATAAGCTGATTTTTCCGATCCCGCAGTGTTTAATGTATTTGGGGGCCAAAGATAAGTTGTACTTTTAGAACGCAATAAAAACATCAACGAACGTCTGGAAAAAGTACAAATAACTAAAAGGGAAACCTGGCACTGTGGACCCTTTACCACACAAATCATGAGGATGGCGTCCGAGTCACGGCAAAATATAATTTCCCAACCTCAATAACCTTTAAAAACCTATCAAAACTGCACTGTTTGTTGTACCGCACCCTGTATGTTTATACTATTGCGGTTATAATATTCATTATATTTATTCAAATGTGCTGATTTTCAAAATTATAAAATTTGTTCCGAAAATGAATAGACACACTTTCCCGTAGTTTTTGGTAGGTTATTTGAATCTGGTGTATGACGCCTCAAACTTAAACACCCTAATAAATTATTCTTGAATTGGATTCAGTTTCCTCCAATTCCAAATTTTGGAAAAGAATGTCAAACCTCGTTAAAGATAGACGGATGAAATTGAAAAAAAAAACTATTTAAGAAAATAGCTTGATTGATCTGCAGGGATAGAATAAAACAAAATAATTTCAACAATTCAAAGACTTCTGCTAGAATGCATTCTATTTTTATTCTATGTCGATTTCCAAGTGACCCGAAAATAGTACCCTAGTCAACTTCTCACTGTACACGATTGGCATTTCACGACGCTAATTATTGTTCACTGGGGACTAGTTCGAAATAAAAAAAAAAAACATCAACATTTATACGTCTGAAAATAGCTATAGATGCTTGATTTAACAGCGTCGTAGCATAAAACGACATAGATCCTCTTTAAGTTTTAGCCATTCGGTAAACAGTAAACGTTGATGAATGAAAGTCTAATTATAAAAAGATAAATTCGAAATAAGTCAACACATTGTTTCACAAATTTAAAAAAAAAAATTATTGACCCTTCTATTGAAAAATATAGTGACGACGCTGCTCTCATCCACTGTCTGGCTAGCCAATATATCGCAGATCCACATACCTCAAGTTGAAACAGTATATCATCTGTTTCCATCGAAAATATCGACGATGTGCCAGAGATCTGCCGAACGTGTTGATGAAGTCATAAAAAAGTTCCTGGATAGGTACAAGCTTTTGAACTATGTGCCTGGATGGGAGATTCGTGAGTCTTCAACAGGAGGCCTAGGTATTTTTGCCAATAAGGAATTTAATGTCGGTCATGACATTTTCAAGGACTATCCAGTGATCTTGGGGCCCAGATATACTCCCGATTGTCCGAGGATATGTACTACTTGTTTAAGGTAAAACTTTGTTGTATTCTTTCGAATTAGTGAAATTTCAATCGATAGAAGGTCAGAGTTGACGTCCTGCACTGAAGGCTGTGGGCTGGAGATTTGTAGTGAACGTTGTCAAAACTCCATGAAGCATATTAGAGAATGTAACATCATACGTCAGTTTAGATTGCAACCATCCGAAATCTCTGAAAGTCACTGTAGTATACTTTTCACAAATCTAACACCGCTCAGAAGCTTGTTTCTGGATACGGATGATCGTGAAGTGGTATGTGCTGCTACTATTTTTTCTCTTGGGAAGTCTCTTTGTAAAATAGGTCAACTGTTTGATCGCCCATGACAGAGATGACCATGGCCATGAAATCGAAACCCTGAAAAGTAAACTGTCATTCGAATTTAAAGAAGATGATGAGATATTCATGAAGTTTGTTTGCTGTGTCATGGATGCTAATGCTTTTGAAGTTGTTTTGGGTGAAGAAGAATGTCAAAGCAGCGTGAGGGGTATGATATATCCTTCCAGTGATTTTTTTTCCAATTTCTGCTCGTTTACAGGTCTTTATCCGTTAGCAAGTCTGGCAAACCATTCCTGTGTCCCCAATACGATGCACGTTTTCAATGACCATCAGGAAATGGTGGTTAGAGCAGCAACATTTATTCCCAAAGACACGGAAATTTTCCATAGTTACACCAGACTAGTTTGGGGTACCACAACAAGATTACACCATCTACACCGGACAAAGCATTTTGTATGTAAATGCCCACGTTGCACGGATCCCACAGAGTTTGGCACTTATGTCGGCTCCATACTGTGTAAATTGTGTAGAGGAATAGTTACTCCTGTGAATCCTTACAAGTCCTTTGGCAGATGGCAATGTCAGGATTGTAAAAACCAAATTCTGGGAAGAGATAGTGCAGAAATGTCTAGGATGTTGGGTAATTTTGGATTTTCAGATAAAGAATAGACTTTCAACGGAAGCTTCTAGGATCTATACTGCGGGATATAAAGCCTAATGACTTTGCTTTTATGCATAAATTTCTGACTGGAAAATTAAAAACCGTAGTTCCAGGGAATAACCAAATTGTTGTGGAGCTCAAATGTAAAATCATATGGGCCCTGGGGCATGAAGAGGGATATAAGTGGAACGGTTAGTATAACAATCACGACCACAAGAAATATTTGGATATCCTATTTCTTTGTAGAACTCTCCTTAGATATTCTGAAGATAAAAGAAGACATCTGCAATGATGTTTTAACTCTTTTAGAAAACTTGCGGCTAGGATTTAGTAAATTAGGGGGACTTCTACTGTATGAACTTTTCTGCTGCAGACGAGAAGTTTTAAATAGATCAGATGGTGCTAAACAACTTTCAGTGAGTAATGAAGTGGAAATTGTATGTATATTTTTAGTAAATGAGGTTGAACAGAAACGAAATATTATGTATGGCGGTCAAAATAATAAATAGTAGAGTATTTTCGACAGAAAACATTGGCTCTAGTTTGGATTATGTATGCACGTGGGTGTGAGACGGTATTTTATCATTATGTATGTTCCAGGGAGAATGATATTTATCGTTTCCTATTTTCATGGATAAGATCAAAAATGATTATTATTGCTTTCCTGAGATGGTTGATAAAATAAAATAGGAACGTTCAAGTTGGATCACAATGACGTATAATCAGTGATTGCCCTAAATTTTTTGTAGGCTCAACATACGCTGGCGTTTCCTCCCGACTCTCTGCATATTGTTTTAGATATTGTTTTATGTTCATCAATTCCTCTTTGTATCGGCTACAAAATTGATCGAGCATTGAAAATTCAGGCAAATCAAAGCTCTGAAAAGAAAAACTCGTTAGAAAAGCCTCCATCATATGTTTTTAAAGTCAATTGAAAACAACGAAAAGCCACAATAGAGCAAACAAAGATGTGACGTGCCTCCTAATCATATGAGTGAACTGATCAACAGCCTAGATCACGCCAACAAAACAATGATTCGATTTTGCGGAGTTTCCGTTCCGAAGTTCCGAAGTTATTTCGGTGTAGGATAGTGTAGTAAAGGAGATTCACCAAACGCGTTAGTTTAGTGCAGATATTCCAACCTAAAAAACAGACAACCATATCACAAATTCCGATGGATTTTTTCACACTGATTTTTCACTCCAAATCTTTATTTTACAATAGCTTAAGAGAAGCTTTGTTTACAAAATACACGAAATAGGCTCCCCACCGTATTCTACACTACATCTCCTCTTGACACCCAGTGTAACTAGTGCAGTAATGTGCATCCCACACTGTTATAGCAAACACTCCCCATTGGTTGCACTAACCGCGTAACAAACGCCACATTGTAGAAAAGTGTTGATTAATATGCACCAGTGCGAGGATAACGAACAGACCTAATATTATGGGGCACGTCGTAATATAGCTTTCACACGTTATTTGCTCTCTGCTGGCCGCCGGCGAAGGCTTTTTCGCAAGTTCAATTGACTAATAAACCTAAAATTGGCGCTTTTTGAAACCTAGCTTTGGTTTCAAAAAGCGCTGTTTTGTCTTTTTTTATTAACGTAGAACAAAAAAACAATAAATGATCGATGATCGAGTTAATTGAATTACTTTCCGAAAACGCCTTCAATGCTTTCTGATGACAGTTTTGTGCATTCACCAAAATATGATTATTACTTTTCAATGGTGTAGGTACACTTCGCATCGCCTTCACGACATTTGGGAAATCCATTTTTACCAAAAAAAAACTAACCCTGCTTTGGTTACCAAAACGGACCCAATCGATCGTTAATCACTCAATACTAACCTGAAAAGACAAACGTTTTTGCAGCGAATCCCGTTTTTTTTTTCAAAAATAGTTCTTAAACAAATTTGATTTGTTTCAGCGCAGATAAATTCGTTATCCTAAAAAAAAATCAACAGAACGTATGCGAAAAATATCGCATATAGGAGTACCTACTCATGCTAAAAATAACTAAAAACCGTTTTGTGAATTATTTTCTCCATTTGTATCAACATATTCATAATGATTTTAAGAAATTCCAAGAGTATTTCAATAGATACCCATTTATCGCAATATTGAACCTTACCCTGTTATCAAGTTCAATTTTTTCTTTCAGGTACCCAACGAGATTTCTGAATTATTGTCAAGAGCAGCTTGCATTCTGAAGGATTATGTCGCAGCACCAAAAGAGATAAAGATATTGAACAATCAACAAATAAACTAACAGACACGAGAAACCCGAAACACTTCACCACAACACTTCCAGCGAGTTGGTGTGAACCGGCCTTAAAAAATGTCGTAGATTGATCGCAAAACTGATCTACCAGCATCCCTTTCTCTTTTAAACATTGACTATAAAAAAAATTATAGTCAATGCTTTCAAATTATAACTTGCTCCGTTCAGTTCTACCGAAAAAGCATTGTAGATTATTTTAATCACTTTTCCATGGGCGAACGACTTTGACGTCCATTTAAGTCAGGACATACGTGAAATTTTTGCAAATGTGTAAGATGTGAAATGTGTATGCAATCGGCCTCGATCCAAGGCAAATGGTTCGTCCTTGGTCTGCCTCATTCGCATCCGTGCTTATATGCGTACCCGGCTTTAGGCGTATAATACAGGGTCCTTCATTAGTGCGTCGGGCAATCCTAGCGTGGTTATTTACAAAAGTAGAAAAAAAAGTTTTATACAAAAGTTGTAGAATGTGACTTTATGCATATTTTAAAAATATTTTCAAACATACAAGGTGCGTCACAAAAGTATGGCACGAAAAAGTATGATTTTTTTAAATGGAACCCCCTGTATATTGATTGATATTTCAATTCTTTCTTCAATTAGGAACAAAAATTGTGCTACAACTAATGTTCCTAAATTCAACCGTTATCGAGATATCGCGTTTTAAAAATGGCATTTTTGCAACTTTGACATGCTATAAAGCTCAAACTATTCAAGTTAGAGAAAAATGGATTGCACATTCCTATCTTAACTTTTCAAGAGCTATTCAAGGAGATTAAATCCATTATTGTGAAAAAATGTCAAAATGTGCCGAAAAAAGTTGACAGTTGACGTTACCTTCTATCCAAATGACAGAAGAGCTCTTGAAAAGTTAAGATAGGAAAGTGCAAACCATTTTCCTCTAACTTGAATAGTTTGAGTTTTATAGCATGCCAAAGTTGCAAAAATGCCATTTTTAAAACGCGATATCTCGATAACGGTTGAATTTAGGAACATTAGTTGTAGCACAATTTTTGTTCCAAATTGAAGAAAGAATTGAAATATCAATTAATATACAGGGGGTTCCATTTAAAAAAATCATACTTTTTCGTGCCATACTTTTGTGACGCACCCTGTATGTTTGAAAATATTTTTAAAATATGCATAAAGTCACATTCTACAACTTTTGTATAAAACTTTTTTTTCTACTTTTGTAAATAACCACGCTAGGATTGCCCGACGCACTAATGAAGGACCCTGTATAAGCAAACCCTCATCTGTAATCCCTTGAGCAGGGTGAAACTCACCACTAAAATCATAAATGGAAAAGAGGGTCGAGTGATACCTTCTTTTTAAGAAATATCAAGTGTATTATATTTTTGGAAAGCTCAGAGCAAGCCTATTCAAAATAATCAAAAATATACCGGGTGTCCCATCTAAAAAAACATATGTTTCCGTTATATCTTCGAATCCGTCACTAGTGGAAAAACTGATTAAACCACTGGATTCTACGCAAAAAACTCTATAAAAATGCATTTTAAATTTTTATCTAAACTATATGATGACTGAGATACGAGGGGTGCCTGAAAATGGACATTTTTCAATTTCGCCCTGTATATCAGAAACGGAGTAAGCTATGGAAACTTTGTTTGTGGCATCGTTCGTTTTCTCGAAAAAATAGCACAGCATCGCGAAAACCGCATCCCTCTGTCTTCACTCATAATGGAGATACTTCGCATAGAAAACAAAAATGGGACACCCTGTACATAATAATATACTTGTGTAAGTTCTGTTATGTATTAAATTCAATGGTTCAATTTTTTTACAGTAAAATGTTTATAACAATTTTTGTACGTAAAACAGGGCCAATTCAAAGGAATTGCCAGAGCCGGTTTGCCTGAGCCCATCCAACATCCAACCCTGGAAGTACTGCTAACACGGGACTGAAAATTTAACATGGGAATCTCTATGTTCCGTCTTAAAAAAAAACGCACCGTTTATATATATATATATATATATATAGGGTTTATTCATAAATATTCACAAATTAGAAACGAAAGACTTTTAAACATTTTTTGAGGGTCCCAAGGTTGCACTTTTTTTTGTGTGTGAGTGAACATCCAAGAAAAATGTAAAAATATATATATTTTTATATGTCGAAAATCAACATATGAGTTCGAATCACATCAGTCTTGAATAATGTGAAGCAGCAGTCCAAATAGTGATAATTTTTCCTAGTATCAACTAAGAAACTTTTTATTTTTAAAATATAAAATGTTCATTCATTGTCAAATTTCAATATTTAATAAACTCTTCTAGACTAAGTCATTCTAGTCATTCGTGTTGTTAGTGGATAGTTTTTATCACGAAGTGATATAAGGTTAATTAAATCCGAAATAATTCTTTTTAATGTAGCAGTTATTTTTTTACCTGCTGCCTACTCATTAATTTTATATTTTATTATACCGGAATTTTTCACATGTTGTGATATTTTGATAGGTATTTGTTTTGTAATGGCGGAATTTTTTTTATTTGTGGCAACAACTTTGGTGAAGAGAAAAGATTTGTAAAAAATGTGTTCTTGGTTTTCTGATTGGAAAATCTTTGACATCTTCAAAACTGGCAAACAATTTTAAGTGATAACGTGAAACTTTACATATGAAGTCTAACTCGAGTTTTTCAAAACTTTTATGGCAATAGACATTATGATTTTGCATAAATGAAAATGTATAAGTGAACAAATATTGTTCATTTATTCAATAAACTTAATTTAATCTCACAATGCAGATTTCTAAACCATGTTAATTTTTTTTGAATGTCTCAATAAAGTGTATGACCTTAACACGATCCCTGAATTCACGTGATTTTATTCTCCATAAACACTTAATACCTATTTCGAAGAATTCTAACTGGCACTTTCTGTTAATCTGTCGAAGATCCGTCATTTTGATACAATATTCTTTTCAAGAAGTGTAGCTGGGTACGCCACAGTCAAAACCGTCGCGTCGTGTTCTTTACAAATACTTACATGTAACTCGAACAAATTTGACAGAGAAAATCTGACCAAACCAGGTAATGGTAATCTTTTTCGGTTTCCAGCCACACACTCCGGTAACCTCGTTCTTGGGTCGTTTTTGTTCGAATAACAGACGGCCCCCAAAAACGCGGTCTGTGAGCCCCTGCTTTTATGCCTGAGTTTCATTCAATTTGAAGTGGTAGTGACAGGTTTATGAAAAGATGTACTAATACAGTTATACAGGGTGCCACAGATTCGAGTGCATGCATGGGGATCTCAGTTATTATAAGAGATACAGGGTCGGTTAAATGGTTGCAAAGTTGCGCATTATTATGCTCGACAAAATGCCGTTTTGAAATTTAAAAAAATCCGACTACTTCCGAAGATATTCGAAAAAAACCAAAATTTCGCAAAAACGTTATTATTATTTCCGGAGTTTATTCGAGAAGATATTGTAAAATGAATTTCACTTCCTTATTGCCACTTTTTCTCCTTCCCAAGATGGTGGTATCAAATTGAAAATCTGACGTTTCGTCTTTGAGCGGCCATCATCAAGTTAATTTTTTTAAATACAGACCTGGATTTTTTATTTTATTTTTTATTATCTTTTGACGTCCTTAATGTATTGAGGTATCGCAACCGTCGAAAAAAATTCTCATTTGAAAAATAATACCAGAGAAAATAAGTTAGGCAACCCTTTTCTCCCTAACTCATAGTTTCCATCCATCTTTACTCGACACGTTATTCTTATGAGAGAACCTGCACAACTAAACAAGCCTGATTGACCGAACCAAAATCGAAATAACATTCAATAACGATACATTTGATGAAATTAAATTAAATCCACAAATGACATAGAGAATAAAAAATAAATCATATAAAAAACTGAATCAATTTCTGCAAGTGTTCAAGAATATTGCCATTTTAACAAACTATTAAAAATAACAATAATAGGTGGAAAATAGTTGAAAATATTGACGTTGCTAAGGCAACCCATTGCTCTACACCCTCATCTAATTACCTCAATGCCTCAAGGACGTCAAAAGATATCTTAAAATAAAATAAAAAATCCAGGTCCGTATTAAAAAAAAATCAACTTGATGATGGTCGGTCAAAGACGAAACGTCAGATCCTCAATTTGATACCGCCATCTTTCAGAGGAGAAAAAGTGGCAATGAGAAAGTGTTTTAATTTTACAATATCTTCTCAAATAAACTCAGGAAATAATAATAACGTTTTTGTGAAATTTAGGTTTTTTCCGAATATCTTTGGAAGTAGTCGGAATTTTTCAAATTTCAAAACGGCATTTTGTTGAGCATGAAAATGCACAACTTTGCAACCATTTGGCCGACCCTGTATCTCTTATAATAACTGAGATCCCCATGCATGCATTCGAATCTGTGGCAGCCTGTATAAACATAAAAAGAGCAACACAAGAATATATTATTAAAATGTTACAATAAATAATCTGAATTCATTAATGAAATACATTTGGATAAATAAAATGCAGTGATATACCCTAATTTTTTCCGCCACTACATGATTGGGCTGGGAGAGACCACAGTGAGTCACTGTAGGAGAAACAAAACAACTGTGGCCGGTTGATGTGGATACGTAATTTTCGGTTTTCATTTTTCATTGATCTTTTAAAATTATTCAATATCACAAGAATTGGCAACGTCGGAACGCAGGTTTCTGTTTCAGGACCACTTTTCAACTGGCTGATTAACTTCACTTCGATGTGGAACTGTCAAATTTCCGCTTGCTAAAAGGGAATCAGATGCTACCAGCTACTTGCATTTGTGTTCAAAGTCAAGCTTATGCCAAAACAATATAGGTGTGTCTTTTATGCTCCACTAGTGTACACTACAACACTCAGTGTGGTGTGGGTTTGTTTGTCTGTTTTTTAGGATAGAATATCTTTACTAGTTTAGTGAAGATATTCTTTCCTAAAAAACAGACAATCATTTGACAAACAAAGCCACACTGGCCACTGGCTGTTGTAGTGTAGAAAATTGTGCACTAGTGGAGACAGACACACCTTATAAATAGGGAGTTTTTGAAGCTCTTATTTGACCCGTTATTAACGTTGCCGGTTATTCTGAGCTTGCGCAGATGTCTGGAAATAACCGAATCTGTTATTAACCGATAACGTGTTACGTTATCTTCGGAGCCTTAACGTTCGCTTAATAACCGTCGGTTATTTTCTCATGTTGTCATATTGATATACAGTATTATTCAATTATTACATAGAAATCGTGAAACATACAAAGTACAATTTAAATTGTTAAAAATGACTGACTACAGTTGCACTGGAATCGTAAGATTCTTGTCTTTTTATTAAATATCCAACAGAAACTGATCCTATGTTCTACAGCTTGGCAACAGTGTGATTGATACTGATGGAGATCAGCTGTTTATCATTCCAGTCGGTGTTTTGCCCATGATACTCGTATAGTAATAAGCTCTCTTTCCTTATCTAAGGTAATAAGTAAACTTTGCTCGTAATTTTGCTTGAGTTACATTTAATTTAACTTCGAAGTGGAAGTGACAGATTTCCGCTTGTCAAACGGGAATTATGTACTACCATCCACATTGTATTTGGCGTAAAAGTAACTTTGAACACAAATTCAATGTAGATGGTAGCATATTATTATGATTCATGTTTGCCAAGCGGACGTGAAATAAGATGTAAACCTTACATTTGGTAGTCTGAATCTTCATATCTATCTTCAGTCATATTTCATAATTCGTGCTGCTCTGCTAGGAATTTGGCGAAAATATCACAAAATCAAAATCAAAACATCAAAAACCAAAAACACAACAAATCTGATCACTATGATGACAGATGACATGGTGATGACACAACGTCAAACGTTAAATACGAGTTTCAAAATTTCTTTTTTGTGTACTCTCCGTTAATAATGTTTTGTTTTCTGCGCATGCTTAGTATAGCGGGATACGTTAATAACGTTGAAATTAATAAGAGGTTCAAAAACTCCCTACTAGCGGCACCGGCGAACGCTTAGACTATATTATAGTCTAGGGACGAACGTCAACCGTAACGGCGGACGGCAAGTTTATAAATCAACCTTAACATCATTTTCATTTGGCAAGCGGAAATCTGTCACTTCCACTTCGAAGTGAAATTAAACCAGACTAATGTCAACAACAGCTGTCAGTCAGGCTGTCACTTTTTAAAATTTGTGAATTAATTCTGACCGTTGAAAGCATTTGCATACATTTAAAAACCTGATTCAATTTAGTGTGGTTTGTAAATTATATTTATAACTTATAATAATCTTTAGTTCTAAGAGCTTTCATAAACACGTTAAAAATAACAATTTCAACCAAAAATGCCAAGGCGAACGACTCGAACATCTGCTGTTAAAAAATCCACTCTTATCAAAGCAAGTCCAGTTAATGGCAGTTCTGAAGTCCTTCTTTTCGATGAAGAACCTTTGGCTAGTTTCTTATCCCCATCTAAATCGATGCAAATAGGTGAGAACAAAGAAAACAAAAGGACAACAAAATCAAGGAGACATAATGAAAGATTGTCTTCATCGAACAGTGAGAAAAACGAATGTTCTTCAGACAAGGATATACCGAAGAGAAAAACCATTCGTGGTAAAAGAAGAACAAACACAACATCTCAAGATGAATGTGTTTCAAGGGTGAATGTAACTGGTAAGGGACTTTCATCTTCAGCTGTGATCTCTGCACTTAATCGTCATCCTGCCCCCATAGGTTCGTCAACTTACCCCACTAGTGGGGCAAGATGACGAAATTGTACTTTGTTTCTTTTCTTGTAGGTATGGATTAAAGTACCGCTTGGTTTCCTTAATTTGTTTGTTAGACAAAATGTTGCTTCATTGAATAAGGATCTTGGTCAAGTTAAAACTACGTATCTCTATTTACTATTTAGTTTTCTCCCTTACCATCGTCATCTTGCCGATTCTTGCCCCATTCTCCCTCACTACAAAAAATTAAAAATTTCTTAAATGGAACACCTTACAATTTTTACATTGCAAACGAAACCTCTGGTCCAAAATAAGCATACCTACTTCAAATTTTGTCCAACTGATTTTTGCACACCACTGTATATTCAACAACAAATTTTCATGTCGATCAAATGCTGCATTGCCAAGTTATCTAATAAAAGTAAAAAAATCCTCCAAAATCACTCTTTTGTATTTAAGTGTTATATCTTCCCCTGGATCTTCCCCAACATTCGTCATTTCTTCTTCAAAATATGGGTGCTTTTCAATCATGGCCAAATTCTTCCTGAAATATTATCATTATTTAACTTTGTTATACAGAGTGTCCACAATATTTGTTTAAACGTCCCTGTTTTAATTTAAGTTTTTCTTGTTTTTTTTTTAATGCAACCCTCTACCTATATGTAATTATACCGTTAGAAAGCTTAAAGATAGCTGTTTTAGAAAATATCGAGGAAAATATCATGGATGGCTATCTATCGCATCCTTCAGCGCATCCTTTATTTTGAGATATTGAGTTATTTTTTTAAATTGCCAAAAAAATGTGTAGAATCGTAGTCGATAATAAATATATATAATATAATAAAAATAAAGGATTAGATAGATCAATGATCTAATAACTGTAGATCATTGAGATAGATAGCCAATCATGATATTTTCCAAAATGGCTGCGTTTAAGCTTTCTAACGGTTTAACATACAGGGGGTTGCATTTGAAAAATTCAAGAAATACTGAAATGAAAACAGGAACGTTTGAACAAATTTTGTGGACACACACAACAAAATCAAATAATGATATTATTTCAGGATGAATTGGGCCATGACTGCATAGCACCCATATTTTGAGAAAGAAATAACGAATATTGGGGGAGATATAACTCTTAAAAAAAGTGATTTTGGAGGATTTTCTTTTATTGGATAACTTGGCAATGCAATTCGATCGACATGAAAATTTTTGGTTAAATACACAATGACCAGGGACTTCGTTTGCAATGTAAAAATATAGGGTCTTCCATTTAAGAAATTCGTCATTTTTTGCTGTAAGTACTCCTTTTTGTCACACCCTGTAGATTGAAAATTACAACAAGCTACAAACCTTCGCGCGCTTATTGGACCACCCTGTGTTCAAATGTATTAAAAAAGAAGTGGAAATATCTGGAGGGGTAGGAAAGTTATGATAAAGAAGGCTTTAAAAAAAAAACTTCAACAACTTGTATCTCGACAACAAGGCATTTCCGGACATAGTTTGAAAAACTTTCTTATTTTCTTGCATTCTGCAGGGTGTCCCGGAACAACGTGAGGGATGATTGTATGTGATAAAATAATGGTGGTAAGACATTATAACGAAATTCCGAAATCTCAATATTTTTTGAGTTGCCGGCTCTCAAAGATCAATTTTTCCTAGTTATTGATATGTTCCCAAGTATATTCCGTACAGATGAAACTTGGTACAAAGTTTCAACTTGTTTGAAAAATGAAGAAATGGATTTTTCTTTCTGTTGTTTTAGTTTTGTTTTAGTGTTGTTTTGTGCTGTTTTTTGTTGTTGTGTTATTCTATGTTGTTTTTGTTTTTTATTTTCTCTGTTATCATGTCATTCAAAGTAAATCATTTTTCAAAAGAGTTAGTTTAAAATCAATTTGCGGTCAAACGGTGAGATTTATCTACCCGGACGAAGAGTACATCGTTCGTCTGGTCTTTCTTAATCTTTTAAATGGCGTATATGTTATTGAGAAGTCTGTCGAAAAAAAAAAGATTTTATGAAATATGAAATTCGAATTTTAGGTAAAGTGCCGCCTATGAGCAGAGTAGAAAAACATTTTTTCCACACAAAGTTACAGATGAACAAGGTGAAACCCTGAATCAAATTTCACTATGATTCGATTAGAAATGTCCGAAATATATCGATAAATTGAAAAAAAAATCTTTGAGGGCCGGTAACTTGAAAAATATTGAGATTTCGAATTTTTCTTATTATGACTTACCACCATTATTTTATCACATACAATCACCCTCGCAATCACCCCCCTAAGTTTCCTGACGTTGTTCCAAGACACCCTGAATACAGCGTTGAAAGGAAGTACCAACTTTATTTAATACAAATTCTATATGATGAACACTACCAAGGACCTCTTAAAAAAGTGTCCTCAACTTAAATCACGTTTACTTTATTCACTTTACCAGGGCCGCCCCTGGTAAAGTGAATAAAGTAAACGTAAACCAGGTTGTTAAATTTTTAAATTTGTATCAACCTTGTATGATAAACACTTAAAAAAAAAAAAAATTTGAATAGCTTGAACTTTGAGCTAAAAAAAGACACACTTGTTCATTATCGATAAACCAAGCCGTTCTGGAGAAAAAACAAATATTTTTATTAAAAAAAACCTGGTGTTCTTAGGACCGGTACTTTCATATTCTAATAAATAAAATAATAACTAACTGTCAGATCAAAAATGGAGCGTTACCATGGCGGGACCAATTTTGAGGTTATTCTGAGGAAATAAAATCGACTACTTGAATGTACCGGACCTTAGCGAAATTATTTAAAAAAATGTAAACTTATGTTTTCCTTGAAATCGGCATTCTTTGTTTCGATTGTTTTTTATAAACCTTTTTGATTATCTATTATGATTATTACTATCATTATTCATTATGTATGATTCATGTGTAAACTAAAATGTTTAAAAGTCATATTTTGGTGAAAAATTTTGAATGTGGGTACATTTACACATCACGTCAAAAGTCTTGGACCCCCCATGTTTTTCTCCCATTTCCACAGATATTTGATATCTGTAAACATAAATAAGTATTCTATTCTTTTTCCCAGTCTAGGTGCTCAGACTTTTTTTTGTTGATAACTCATTGTGCCTTTTTGACTGAAAAAAAAGTTACTCTTGGCGGTTGTTTTAGAAAAACTCCATTCAAAAGAGGGGCAAACATTTTACTGATCCTGAAAATTACACCACGATTGACAACTTTATAGCCTAGATATGCGGTTTTAAATTTGCTAAAAAACATTCCTCAAGCTTTTAGCTAAAATTGCCAATTTCAGGAAGTTTTTGACATCTTTCAAATTGCATATCTAGTCTATCAAAAGTTCAATCGTAGTGTAATTTTCAGGATCTGTATAATTTTTGTCCCTTTTTCGAATGTAGTGATCCATTTTTTTTTAACCGTCAAGAGTAGCTTTTTTTTCTTTCAGAGGACAAAAAGGCACAATGACTTTTCAACAAAAAAACAGACTGAGCACCTAGACTGGGAAAAAGAATAGAGTACTTATTTATGTGACATGATTTTTCATATCTGTAGAAATGGGGAAAAAACATGGGGGGTCCAAGAATTTTGGAGGTCTGTGTATTAAAAAAAAAAACGATTTCTCAACTTTTTGAAGACCCTGTATAAAATTTCGATTTTTTTTCAACGCGCATTTTTTTTTAAGAAAGAGTCTCGGAAAATGAAATTTCTGGTCCATTTGTCCTATTGGATACCTACCCTATCGCCGAAAATGATGTAGATTAAATTCTAATAAGTAACATTGATATCATTTAAAGATCATTTGGGCGATTGTTTTAAATTGAGAACATTCAGAAGCTCCCAAGTTTGACAGACTTCAATATCATTGATCATGTTCTCTCATGGCATTCAAAAAGAAATGTATTGTTGCAGACATTCAAGAAAATAAAGCTTCTTTGGATGATGACGTTTTTGTTGTGAGTTTAGCGAAGAAAACTCCACCGTTGAGTATCTCCAAGTCATCTCAAAGAAATAGGAAGGGCACATCTGACAGTTTGCTCAAAGACATGAACGTCATGAAGACTTCATCATCAAATTCCCCCAAATCTTCAAAACTGTCAAACCCAGATCAAAACGTCAGTTCTGAAAAGAAAAGTTTCAAAACAACCAAATTAATTAGACAGGCCACATTTGAGAAATTCGATCGGGATGATGACGTTTTGGTTGTGAGTTCTGCAAGGAAAACTCCACGGTTGACAACTCAACAAAATAGAAAGGTCACATCTGACAGTTTGCTGAAGAATCCAACATCAAATTCCCCAAAACTTGCAAACTCCGAACAAAATGTCAAGAAAACTTTCGAAACACCCAAACTAAATAGACAGGACACATTTGAGAAATCCGATCGGGATGATGACGTTTTGGTTGTGAGTTCTGCAAGGAAAACTCCACGGTTGACATCGCAACAAAATAGAAAGGTCACATCTGACAGTTTGCTGAAGAATCCAACATCAAATTCCCCAAAAAACTCCGAACAAAATGTCAAGAAAACTTTCGAAACACCCAAACTAAATAGACAGGACACATTTGAGAAATCTGATCAGGATGATGACGTGATATTCACCAGGAAGTCGGCTAAAAAGATTCCCGTTCCAAAAACTCCAGTGCTCAACAAAGAAAGTTCATCTGATAAATCAGACCTGGTTATTAGTTCTACCAAGAAGATAAGTCGTGAAACACCTAAACTGAAAAGAGAAGACACATTTGACAAAACAGACTCTTCCGCAATAAATACAACCTTTGAGAAACCAAATACTTCAGACGTTGCAAATAAATCAAAGATAATAAGACAAAACACGTTTGATAAACCGGAAACCTCAAATACGATTGATGTACCTGCATATAAAGGTAATTTGTTATTAGTTCAAAAGTGGCATCACATCAAGGAATTTTTTAGAGCAGGAAGATAGTTTCAAGAAAGTGACTGTACGGAGACAGAGATTAACCAGACAAAGTGCCGTTCTCCAGTCGACTCCAGACAATAAAAGCCCCCACAAAGATCTGTTCGACTTTGTAACCAACACTCCCACTGAACGTCTTGGTAAATACATTTAGGTGCCTGACAATATTTAAAACTTAAATTCCGTTTCAGATAAATTCATGCTTATGGATGGCGAATCTATTCTTCTCAACGCCTCCCTTGATGATACTAGAAAATCAATGAGACGACGATGGACCAAAATGAATCAAACGTTGGAGAAAATCCCAGGAAGTCCTTCAATACTGGAACCGTCTACGATCGGAACTGCTCATAAAAAGCCCAAGCTGGACCGGACAAACACATTTACGATCGACGAAGAAAATCCAGTTCCGGGCACACCCTTGGAAGGAAAACATAGAAAACGATGGTCTCAAGTGGAGAAAACTCCAGTGTTTGGAGTACCACCTCCAAGTTCCAAAAAGGAATCTATTTTGAAAAAACACAAAAAGTCGGTTCTTTTTGCATCACCCCCCAAATCAACTCCGCGGCTGAGAAAGACAAACGAGAAGGGATCTTTTATAATTGACGTCACTCCTATATCGAAAGCCATGTCCAATGACGATACTTCTTTGATAAACGAATCTAAATTGTCATCATTCATCTCTAATGACAGTTTCAAAGAAAATAAAAAATCTATGCCCTTCGCTTCTCATAACGGAACTTTGCCCAAATCATCTCTGAAATCCATGGACGCAGCAGCGAAAGAGAGAAAATCTGTCAAAATAGAAAGCCCGAAAACGACACCGAAACCACGACTACATTCTCCTTTGGTAATCAGAAAAACGCCCATGCCAAAATCAGCCGATAACAGCATATTATCATCGAATTGTGCCAAGCCTACTTCACGCACCAAGATGCCAAATTTCCAGAAAATTCATGAAAGGCGATATGAAAAAATGGAAAATATTGTGGAACTTCAAATGAGGAGAGCAGCAAGAGCTCAACAATTGATGAGCGGATGCAAATTGATCAAGAAAACGGATAACCAGGCTTCAGTTGAAAAAGAGACTAAGAAGAAGTTGCAATTTAACGAACCAAAGAAAGAACTTACAAATGATGTACCAAATCCTGTACATTCTGTTAAGAAAGTTATATCCAAACCAGTGCAAAAAATGCTTACGAAACGCGCATCATTGGAGAAGAAAAAGAGGGAAGTAAAAAGTAAAATTCCAAGCAGAGTTCTCCCGACAAAAACCATAGAGAAGAAAGTCACTTCCGTACGTAAAGAAGAAGCAAAAAAAGTCATATTAACCATGTCACGTGAAGTCGGAATCAATAAAGTCACTTCTGTACGTAAAGAAGAAGCAAAGAAAGTGATAGTAACCAAGTTACGTGAAGTCGGAATCAAAAAAGACGACAGTAGGAAGCAAATGGCAAATGTTCGAACAAACCGTCGGTTTGAATTGCTCATGAAAATGCGGAACCAAAAGTAAGTACCTATACCTTGAAGTTTTACCTTGTATGACAATGTTTTCATCTTTATTTCACCCTCATTGTTTTAAACTTATAATTAAATGTACATTGTTTTAAATCTTTGTTAGTATTAACCAATGGATAATAAAAGCTCAGCTTATTTTGAAATGTCTTCTTAGTTTCTTTTGTAATGTAATAAATACTGTTTTCTTATGTGGCTTACAAGGCGATATCAGATATGAATACAAAGTGCTTTATCTAGTCACCAGGTTGCTTAACCGCAATCTTGGACTTACACAGTGATTTTTTCTTGAAATTCAACCAGTAAACGTGCTTCATCAAGATAAGAATTTTTATTGAATACCTTTTGACATGTCTTTGAGAATCAAAAGGGGTGATTCAATGTATTTTTTGATAAACAGCTGTAACTGTGACCTGGCCTCGTTAGAAAACACCCTTTTTTTTGGCGGAGAATTTTATACAGTGTGATTTTTTAATGCCCCTCCCTCTTCTAACTTCTGAACTCTCTCATCCATAAGAACGAAATCTGGACACCCTATATGTGAGGACGTTCTGAATTTTTTGACATAGTGGTAACAGCCGGAAATGTCAAAATGACAACTGTACGCCACTCAAAACGATAAAATCAGATGGAAGGGGAGGGGGTTCGAGTGATACCTCACTTTGAAGACCTTTTCATCCTTATTACACCCTAAAAGTTTGGAGTCGCTGTCTCTTTCTCATTTTCCAATATCCGGGCAGTATTTTTTTTCAAAATGGCGCCCAAAAAATGCAGAACGTGCTCAAAGGGATACGGTGGACCAGTGAACATCTTATTCCAAAAATATTTGAAAAAATGAAGTTGATTAGAAAAAAAAACCAGTGCAAATGCTCACCGCTCCGTCGGGTGGTTAGCAAGGCACTCTTATCTTTGTGACACTTTCCAAGTTTACAGGTGCTCTTTCAAAAGTATTTCTCGATGGATTCCTGAAGTCTCCATAACCCTTCTATTTCCAAAGATGTAAAGAAATTATCTGTATGAAAAGTGGGTTTGCATTTTAAAATTTCGAAAAATCAGAAACACATGAGCAATTTTAGAGACAATATCTTCTCAAATCTGTTTCCATATTCTGTTGTGGTAGTTCGATGGGGAACATTTTGAAAATATGTCAATTTTCTGTTTTCATCAAGTCGTTACGCCCCCTTGCGGCGATCGTAGAAACTTGAAATATATTTTCAGCATTTTCTCTTGGGCACATAACTCTATAGATTTATTTCCTGGGTCTCTATGATGAATAGTTTACGAGAACTGGCACCCTGTCAACAATATACAGTGAGTCGCGGTCGTGTATCGCCGGTGTAAGAGGGTCCTTGTAAGACATGTACCCCTTTGCTCCAAATTCGAATTTGTATTGGCATCCAAATCAATTTATTGCGACCCATGACGAAGAAGTTCGAAATACCGTAACATAAGAAACTCAGTATTTTGATCTACGTGTCGGCAGTTACTAATAAGAAGTTATCGGAATTTCGATTTTCATCAATTGATGATTATAGTGGAGGGGCGAGGCAAGAGGATAGCTGCGAGGTGGGTGGTAAAATTAAAGAAAAATCGGGTTTTCTTTTATTTTCTGGAGACCGCTTTTTGATATCTTGTTAAAATTTTGGGGATACCACAGTTCATGAAAAACTTTTTTTCGAGTAAAAATTACTACTTTCATTAGTGGCGTCTGCGTAGGCATTGTATCGACAATTTTGTCGAAAAAAGTGATCTTCCACTGCTTTTTTCCACTCCAAACAAAGTGGTTTTCATGGAATATAGCCGCCCACCAAATTCAACAAATTTTCCTAAGTACAGTATATGCCAAACAACTTTCGATTCACGTCATAATTGCCACCAAAAGAGTTTCAATGTGATTTGCAGGTGACCAAATCTGGCCACCAGCAAACTTCATAACAACGAGCCTGGTGGCAACGATGACGTAGATCGAAAGTTGTTTGGCATTTACTATTGATCCAAAAATTAGAGTCTCTAGGAGTTTCCGTTTTCGATCAGTTCACTTGAACATTTTCAAATACGTACTAAAAGAAAAACACGTCAGTACTACTCCGCTCTCATCTCTTACCTATACAAGCATCCACCATCCTCTTTCCTCGCCGCCCCACTATAATAGCTGCCTTGAGTGGCCTAGAAATATTAATATTGATAATAATGATTTCAAAGGAAATAGAAATTCTACAAAACGTTAGATCACCTTTGATAGATACGTCAAGACACCAAGCGTAATCAAATATATTTTGCTGCATTGTGATGTAACTGTCAAGGGTATCTAACAAACTTTGTATCCTTTGCTTCTCACAGCGGAACTGCATCCAAATCATCTCTGAAAATCAACGACTTGGCGAAAGTGAGAAAATCTGTCAAGAAAGAGAGTCGGCTGTTTACACCAAAATCACCACTGCAATCGCCTCTGGTCCTCACAAAAACACCAGCCGATAACAGCATCTTAATATCAAATTGTACTAAACCCACTTCACACTCGAAGATTCCAAATTTCAAGAAAATTCATGAACGGCGATTAAAAAAAATTGTGGAACTTCAAATGAGAAGAGCAGCAAGAGCTCGACAACTGATCGAACTGATCAAGAAAACGGATAAAGAGGCTTCAACTGAAAAAGAGTATGAAAAAAATTTGCAATTTAACGACGAAAAGAAAGAATTTGAAAACAATTTACCAAATCTTATTGTTCATGGTAATAAAAAATCACTCTCCAAACCGGTGAGAAAAATACTGATAAAACCTGCATCATTGGAGAAGAAAAAGGGGGAAGTGAAAAGTAAAATCCCAATCAGAGTTCTCCCGACAAAAACTATAGAGAAGGAAGTCACTACTTATTCACGAAAAGAAGAAGCAAAGAATATAATATTAACCATGTCACGTCAAGTCGGAAATAGGAAAGATGACAATAGGAAGCAAATGGCGATTGTTCGAACAAACCGTCGATTTGAGTTGCTCATGAAAATGAGAAACCAAAAGTAAGTACACATTATACCTTCAAATTTTACCATGTATGCCAATGTTTTCCTTTTTGTTTTACCCTCATTATTTTGAACTCACAATTGAATGTAAGTATTGATCAATCGATAATAAACCTCATATTTTCTTAGTTTCTTTTGTAATGTTATGCTTAGCGAAACTATTTGCTGTTTTCTCAGGTAAATACGTACCGCGACTCGATATTCAAATTGGAGCGTTAGTGATCGCGTCGCTATATTTTCGGTGAGGCCGCTCCGATCTGAAACAATATACCGTAACCTCTAGATGTCGACGAGTCGCGGTAATGGTATCGTTGCCCCCGTTTCCCCTTCCTGTAAGATTTGAGATTAACCTCGAAAATAAATCATTTTCACAAAACTATATTATGTCTCTTCAAGCCTACACATTGATTGATCTATTCGACCCCATAGAAACTGTCGGACGGAACGCACTATTGCCGCTCACGTATAACATTGCGCAAATACAATGGTGACTGTATAATTTTTGATGATTCTATAAAAAATTGCTTTCAAAGGGATCTTAAGTGATGTGACTTATCTTTATCCAAACGGAGCACAAAAGTTATACATATTTCCGTTTCAAATCACAACGCACTTTTCACTTATGGCAAATATATTCGCAGTGATTATTAAACTCTGTCCCAACGAACACGTGACTATTTAGAATGTAATTGACCCAAAAAAGCAGAGATGGTGTTATCAGTTGAACAAAGAACAATTATTTCGAGCTGTTTCCTCAACCAAACCAACGCGAACGTTTTTGTCTATTAGGCGTCATCAGCGCAGCTATAGGTCTGATTGGAAAAGTAACTCGAAATAGCGTTCGCGTCTGATCATAATATGCAACACAACACTACATAGTTATCAGGATAGTTTGAAATATTGGTACCCCGTATTGCCAGCCTACCCCGCTTTTCCTGCATTTCCCCCACCTATTTGCTCCGAACACGAATATTTATCATGTACCAAGTCAGTTTATGGTAACTCATATAATGTTAAGTTACTGATAGCAAGTCACCTAGCTTCGGCTCTTCATTCAATTAGAATTTCAACTGTACACCCTATGTCCCATTTTGGTCGAGACTCTAGGGTATCTCAGCTAGTAATGAAGATAAATCATTGCGTGCCACTTTTCCGTGAAACTCGCAATGCCGCAAACAGAAATAACGTATATCGTTTCGTTTCTTGGATACAGGGTGAAAACGGAAGTTTGCACTTTTTTGGGTGTTGTCATAGCTCGCATCCTAATTGACAAAGAAAAAATTGGTTCTGATAGATATTTATGCGTAGTATCCAGTGGCGTACTAAAAAAAAGGTATGTTTCATGGACACGCATTTAGAATGAAGACCAATAAAAAAGTATTTTATCTGATTTTCTTCTAGAACCTGAAAAAAATATTAATAGTATGACACATCAGTATACAGTGTGTCCAGAATAAAATGATGTACATGGGGATATCGGAAACTACAGGAGATACAGTATCGGTTAAATGGAAGAAAAGTTGCGTATTTGCGTGCCCAAGAATAATCTTACTTTGGTTTGTTTTGATTCGATACCGTAATGGAGATACAGGGTGAAAAAGAAAAATGGCCATTTTTTAAATAGCACAATATTTCGGTTATTATAAAAGATGAGGTATTGAAAATTTCTGGATCTGGGTAAGAAGATACGGTGATTTTGAAAATTGTGTCGAAAAAATTGTAGGCCCACTATGTTGCTTCCGGCCGAAGTCAACTTTTGTTTTTCTTATGGGCGCCATATTGAATTTTTTCATTTTCAAAATCCGCATTGAAAATGATTTTCAAAAATATGACTTTCATAAAAAAAAACAGACTTGACTTTGGCTGGACAACATAGTGGGCCTAAAATTTTTTTGACGTCGTTTTTAGAATTGTCGTATCCTCTTAACCATATCCTGAAAATTTGAAAGTTCTAGCATTTATAATAAGCAAAATTGTGTGGTTTCTTCAAAATTTGCCTTTTCCCTTTTCACCCTGTATCCACATTACGGTATCGATTTAAAATAAAACAAAGGTGGAATATTTTTGGGCATACAAATATGCTGCTTTTCTTCCATTTACGCAACGTCGTATCTTTTAAAGTTTCCAATATCCCCATATAGTGCCATAAACATCATTTTATTCTGGACACACTGTATGTATGTAATCAGAAAAAAAAAAGGATTTGACATTAAATATTACAGGGTGTCCCAATTAAAAAATACCAACTTTGTGTTAGAACTCATAAACGGTGACCCAATTTTTTTTTAGTACGCCACTGAATTCTACGCTAAAATATCTATCAGGGTCAATTTTAACGTTTTTTTACGTCAATTTGTGTTCGAGATATGACAGCACCCCAAAAAGTGCAAACTTTCGTTTTCACCCTGTATCTAAGAAACGTAACGAGGTTATTTTTGTTTGCGGCATTGTCAGTTTCAAAGGAAAGTGAAACTTTTCCTATTAGAGTTCTCTGGGACTTCAGAACAATTATTCCGGTTAACTGCAAAAATAACTGATATGTTATGGAGTAGTGCAACTTGACTCTCGCCCCGCCGCGACACAATGAACAAAATGATTTGATCTTTAGCAGGCAGCTGCCTGAAGGTAGTTCTGCGATTGGTTCATTCACATAACGATGTGCGGAACGATCATCATTGATGAATGCTACAGGTAGCATGCAACTCACTTTAAAACCTATACGAATACGGGGATTCCGGATACGGCGCGGAGAGAAAAAAAAAGTGGACACAAGAGTGGTCAAAAGAAATGACTGGAAATTATTTTGAAATTCGGAATTCGACCGCTTTGCAACCGATTGAATCATCTGACTTTTGGCTTGTCAAACCGACGTGGACGGGACTGTAATTCTTAAACTGATATGCGTCCGATATGCATCGTCGCCAAGGTAATTTTCTTGTCAAGGAGCTAAAAAAGTTATAGCAGAAAAAAAAACTAAAAAACACGCTTTCGAACTAAGAATCCTTGTATGTAAGTTATCACAGTATACCCAGTTCAAGCACCAACCGATGATAGTGTAGATAATGAATGAACCGAATATTTGTTACAAAAATGTTCGGATATCAATAATTTTCAATCAAACAATGGTTTTGTTGAATCATCTGACTTTTGGCTTGTCAAACCGACGTGGACGGGACTGTAATTCTTAAACTGATATGCGTCCGATATGCATCGTCGCCAAGGTAATTTTCTTGTCAAGGAGCTAAAAAAGTTATAGCAGAAAAAAAACTAAAAAACACGCTTTCGAACTAAGAATCCTTGTATGTAAGTTATCACAGTATACCCAGTTCAAGCACCAACCGATGATAGTGTAGATAATGAATGAACCGAATATTTGTTACAAAAATGTTGTATCTTTTGAAATTATCCCTTTTCTCTTCCTCTCAACTGAAATTCCTCTCATCCTCTAGTTTGGAAGAAGCTTTCTGCCACGTGTACGATGATGCACATGATTTTTTGCTCGTCATTTTTAATCAACCGAGTTTCACTTTGCCTGCATTTTTTTAGTAATCCTGAACAATCTAAGACAACTGATGAATAACATCGTTGAAGAAACTAAGCGAAACAAGCCCAAAGTACAATACCAATGAAAAGGAATCCAGGCCCGTTCTTCTCAATAGCGATATCTCTAAATTAGGAAGCAACATTCTAATAAGAATTGAATCAATAATAAGAATGAACAAATGGCAAAAACCAACAAATCAGAACATAAAGAAAAACAAATATTAGCAATGTAGGTAGACAGACGAGAAATCTACAACGCATTTGACCAAAGTGACGAATACGAAATCGCTGACGAAAAGTAGAACTAAAAGTGAAAACATTCAAAAATCACAGGTACCCCATAGAATTTCTTCTTACTCACACTTGAAGAGTCAATACCTTCTATTTAATTTAAGGTTATAACAGGGCTGAAGAAATATAGAATTATTTATTTCTGCCTAATGTAAACTCTACTTCTTGCCCTCAACCATAATAATATGATATCCAAACTTAGTCTTGACGGGAGGATCAGTATAAACCGGATTATTTACATTAGAAATGGGTAAATTGAAGGCTGCTTCTTGAAAGGGCCCCACCATTGAACCCCTAGTCATCCACCCTAAATCACCTCCAGATCGTGCCTTATCTTCACTATAAGCGGCAGCAACCTCTGGAAACTTTTGACCTGCTTTCAGTTTTTCCATGGCTTCAAGACATTTACTTTGTTTTTCGCATAGAATGTGACGGACTTTCACGGCGGTGCCTCCTTTTTTCTCTTTGCCTGGAAAAGCGAGATAAAAATGATTTTTGTATCTTATTGAGTTACCTTTATCGCCCGAATCATCGCCTTTGGCCGGTTTGGAACCGGATGCAGCTTTTCCACCACCTTTTTTTGGGGGCATGTTATGTTTTCATTTACAAATTGTGATCATTTTCGTTTTGAATGTTTTGAAGTGGGGTTATGTCGTGAAATGGATGAAGAATAGGGTTATGTTTACTTCGACCAACGAACAAACGCTAGCTTGAATCCTGGTTGTAAATGTGGTGTTGCCAAAAACCCTATTTATGCCTGAGATACATTCGGTTTCACTTCGAAGTGGAAATGGCAAATTGCCGCTTGCCAAACGAGAATCATATGTTACCATCCACATCCAGTTTGACTTGACTATACTGCCCTGTTAATTCAAAGGGGCGTATCTGTCTAAAAGAAAGAACGTATCGTTCGAATTCCAAAATTTGATTTCAAATAAGAGTTTTGATAGATACGCCCTTTTCGACTAACATAAACAATGCAAATAACAGATACGCCTCTGAATTCTATCATAAGATAGAGTTTTGATAATAAGTAGAAAAGAAAAGAGAACTTGATAAACGCGAAAGAATCAAAATCCTAACCACTAATAATAATAATATTAATATTGAGATTAGAAAATACACCGATAATTGGGAACTTGCATGAAAAATTAAATCGTTTTTTATATTTGCAAACTGAAGAAAATCGCAACAGAATCGATAAGTATTCTTTTTATTTCGTGAAAATATGATTTTTCCAATAGTTATTCAAGTTTTAAGTTTTGTATTTATAGATATATTGAGCATGGTGTTACAATGTTATGACGTCATAACATTGCAATTTTAGCACACTTCAAAGCGTTATATCTCCAATTGTCGACTAACATCAAAAAGAACAAACGGTTCTCCTTATTTTTCATGGACTTTCGAATTAAGCAATAAAGACATTTGAGACAAGTTTCCCATTCGCATATACGCATCAGTATGTCCGCGGATTCGGTTAACAAGAGATGAAATGGACCAAAATTTGAAAGATACGACCTACCATGGATACGACAAAAAGTCATTCTTGATAAAAAAGTCTGCTTGCCAAAAAAATAGGAGTCACGACGAGAAAATTGATTTTTATTATACATGGCGTCTGAAAAATCTTAAAACATAAAATTAAACAAGAGCTTTTGAAATGATAAATGAAAAACTTGCTTCAAATTTGAACAAAACCATAGTTTCGAAGTTACTGAAGAAAATTTCAATTTATAATAAAAAAAAAAAAAAATATCAATTTTGCAAGTCCGCATTTTACCACTTGTATATTATGACTTTTATGCCTGTTCATGATTACATGTTGTTGTAGGTATAAGAGTCATAATATGGAAGCGGTAAAATGCTGACTTGCAAAATTGTTCAATTTTTTTAAACAAAATCCGATTTTTTTTCAGTAAGTTCGGATTCAGGTTGGGACTAGATTTGGACCAAGGTTTTTATTTATCATTGAACTTTAAAAGGCCAAAAAACGACTTTTTGCTTTTGTGTAATTTTATGTTTTTACATTTTTGAGATGCCCAGTATAATAAAAATTTTCTCATCGGAGCTCCCATTTTTTCAGCAAGCAGACTTTTTTTATAAAGAATGACTTTTTGTCGTATTTTTCAATTTTTAGTTCATTTCAACTCTTGTTAACCGCATCTGCGGACATACTGTATAACAGATGTTAATGAGAAATGGCGTATCTGTGAATTGGTCTTGTAGATACGCCATTTATTTCTAACACACTGTGCACATACGACTTATTCTCGTAACAATATCACTTACGTCTTTTTGAGTTAACAATGTTGATGAAAATACAGATACGCCTTTCTTTTTAAGGTGTTTCCTAGACATAGCAAAGCCGTATACGCCTTTTTGTGCTAATATATGCGAAGATATCTCATAAACGAACCTGTATATGCTTTTAACTCATTTTTGACAAAATGTGCAGATACGCCCATTTGAATTAACAGGGCAGTATATGACTCTGAACATAATCTCAATGTAGATGGTAGCATATGAGTTCCGATTAGCAAGCGGAAATGTGTTACTTCCACTTCGAAATTATCCCTAAAATTAGGATCACATTATAAATTTGATTCATTTAATGATAGCTATCACTTCACCCCTAATCAGCATCCTGATATCGGGGCAGAATTAGTTTTCTTTTAACAAAAATCAACATTTTATCACAATAGGCCCCTTGCATGTGTTTCAATTTCCACCTGAAAACCTTTTAAAAACCTTTTAAAATGTAAGAGATATCCCTTTCCAATATTTTTTCCTAATAAAATCTTCGAATTACTGTAAAATTGTTAAATTAAACTTCACTCGGGACCTTTAAATTTCACGTGACACGGAAACACTATGCTATTGGTCCTAAGCCGGTGACGTCAAACCGGACTTGGATCCGTTGTCTACAGTTTGGCGTAAATAAGTGAGTATTTTATTGGTTTAAATGGTTTGTGTATCATGATCTTTCTTATATTGTTATCCTACTAACCTTTTAGCTTCAAACTCTCCAATGTTGAGCACTTGTAAAGAAATCATTTTTGCCAAAAAATCACCACATCAATAAATTCATCAATGGCGATTCTTCAATTTTGCCTTTACAAACCCTTCAGACATTATCGATAATAATTTTCTCATGATACTGTTTAGACAAGAGGATTGACAGAGACGAAACTACACTAAAAAAATCACGAAAATGTATTGAAATTCAAAAAAGTTGCGTGTAAGTGACAGCCCACATAACATTTGTAGGTTAAATGTCATGTCTACGCAGGGACGGATTTTAATCGAGGTTGGGCCACAATGTTGCCGTTTCTCTGTTTGTAGTGTCGGTTTGGATGGCATAGGATTGAGATTTCAATTTTATCAATATGGTATAGGATTGTTAAGGTGAGTGGAGGGGGTTGTTTGTCTATTTTGATATTTAAATTTTTGAGTCTTGTTTCTCATCGGAATCCAGAATCATCATATAAAATAGCTCGGTTTCGTGGTTTGATTTTGTTATTAATGATAAATGTAAGATGGATAATAACTATAATAATTATTGTGCAGTGTGCTGTGTGTCAAAAGTCAAAACACATTTTCAACTAAAAGGAACCTAGTGTACATGGAACAAACCTGTCTGGCTCGTCAAATCTAATGTTTTATCGAAGCGAAGAACCAAAGAATATGTTGAAGAGCTACCTGGCAAGTTTTTATTTTGATATCGGAACCAATGATATACAGGGATTTAAAAAAGTTATCCACCTAACCGACTTCTTTTTTGAAATGGAAAGGGGAGTCAAGTGATACCTCATTTTAAAGGACTTTACATCCTCATTACACCCTGAAAGTTTGAGGTCGCCGTCTCGTTCCAATTTTTCAATTTTAGGCCACCATTGTTTTCCAAAAAAACATCCCAATTAACGTTTTGACATTCTCAGCTGTCACTACTGTGTTGAGAAATGCAGAACGTGCTCAAATATTTTGTTTTGTTAGTTAAATCATCAAGGACACGAAGTACTATTCACATCAATATATATAATTTTCGTTTCAATTAAAGTTGAACAACATTTCAATCCCCAATATATGAGAACGGTCTGCATTTTTCTACCCAGTAGTGACAGATGCGAATGTTGCATTGTTATCAGTTATCACTTGAAACGCCGATATCTGGGAAACAATGAATAATTAAGGCATAATAATACCTTTAATGGAGAAAAATATGTGATTTTTTTTTATTGGCTTGACTGAATTTTACACCCAATATCAATTTTGTCAAATGAATAAAATAAAGATTGTCCATTATTTGTAACCAATAATGTGTGAATCACGCACATCAAATTTTTTCATTTCGATTTTGACGAGCGCTTCAAAATAAAGGTAAGTTTCATTTTTTTATGGAAAGAAGAAAAATGAAGAGTTTCTTCATTTCAAAGAAAAACAGACTTAAGAGCAGGGTATTTTATTATATAAAATTCACAGTTTCAAGTCATTCACACATTAATAGTTGAATAATCTAAATTCTAAATACAAAATGGAAAAAATAATGTGCAGCATCGTACACGTGGCAGAAGTAAAACTTCTTTCCTCACTATTCAATTCTCTTTCAAATTTTTTGGTCAAATTCCAAATAGAACCTACATACCTAATTTGAACAAAATCTTTTGGAAAATTACAAAACGATGCGAACATAACCTAACTACCTATGTATTTTTTTTATTTCTTAATCAGATCCCAAATAGAACCTACATACCAAATTTGATTAAAATCCTTTGGAAAATAACAAAACTATGTAAATATAACCTCACTTAGTTATTTTCATTTAAATTTTTTGATCAAATCCCAAATAGAGCCCTCATACCTAATTTGAACAAAATCCTTTGGAAAATAACAAAACATATAACCTGACTATGTAATTTCTGTGAAAATTTTTTGTTCAAATCCCAAATAGAGCCTACATACCCAATATAAACAAGATCCTTTGGAAAATAGCAAAACTATGTAAACATAACCTCACAAAGTTATTTTTTTTTAAATTTCTATATCAAATTCGAAACAAGAACCTACATACCTAATTTGAACAAAATCCTTTGAAATATAACAAAACTATGCTCTCTTTAACGAAATCTGAAAGCGTTACCGTTATATCGTTACATTTTTTGCAGTTCACTCCCCATTGCCAACAAAATATCAGAACGCCGCAAAAGAATTTTCGCTTCAAAAATAGATGCAGAGACAAGATAAAACGAAAAAAAAAAGATCGCATTAACAAATTGAATTAATTTTCTTTTATCTTCGTTTGGTAGGTTCTTCTAGGAGTGAAATTTGCTGTATTTTCATACAATCTGGCACGATACAATAATGATAAACCATTATAAAACTCGACTTAAAATCATACACAAACCACAAAACACATACCAATAATAATAACCAGTTTCCAAGAGAAACATAATGAACAAAAACTGTACAAGGAAAAATCCGGCCCTGGACGACACGCCAAACGTCAGCAATCCGCTGATGAAAAAACCTTCCACTCTATAATCGGAACGCAACCTAGGCCGATAGCGTCACTCACCGTTTTCGCGGGTATTTGGCCACTTTAAACTTTAGTTATTTATTGCGACGTTAATATTATTCGTATGCAAAAAAAAATTTTTAGGGATACTTTTCAAGTCTAATTGATCATTTTAATGCAATAAAAAAAAGACGTGCAAGGGGTCTATTATTCCAGGTTCCTAGGATTATCAGCATAAATAATCTTTGGTTCAAAGATAGAGTATGATTCATCTAAGAACTGTATACTCCCGATGTCTTCCTCTCTCTCAGGCTGCGTGAGGGCCTCATATAGCGTGAGAGAGACGAATACGTGGTCGGTGTACAGTTCTTAGTTGAATCGTACTCTACCAAAACAAATCCCTTCTTTCACTGCAAGCAAAATTATTCAGTTCTTCATCGTGCTTTGTAGGGTTAAGATGTGTATGTTGGAGGTGAAAGTGTATTTTTTATGTGCAACTAGAACCATTATCAATGCGCGAATCGAGCAAAACCAATCGCTCGTTCCACTAGAAAATTATTCAGTCCTTCATCGTGCTTTGTAGGTAGGGTGAAGATGTTTATGTTGGAGGTGGAAGTGATTTTTTTATGTGCAACTAGAATCATTATCAGTGCGCGAAACGACCAAAACAAATCCCTTCTACCACTGGAAAATCATTCAGTCGTTCATTGTCCTTTGAAGAATGAAGATGTATGTGTTGGAGATGGAAGTGAATTGTTTATGCGCAACTAGAAACATTATCAGTGCGCCAAACGACCAAAATAAATCCCTTCTACCACTGGAAAATCATTCAGTCATTCATTGTCCTTTGAAAGATGAAGATGTATGTGTTGGAGATGGAAGTGAATTGTTTATGCGCAACTAGAATCATTATCAGTGCGCGAAACGACCAAAACAAATCCCTTCCACCACTGGCAAATCATTCAGTTGCTCATTGTTCTTTGGAGGATGAAGATGTATGAGTTGGAGATGGAAGTGAATTGTTTATGCGCAACTAGAATCATTATCAGTGCGCGAAACGACAAAAACAAATCCCTTCTACCACAGGCAAATCATTCAGTCGCTCATTGTCCTTTGATGGATGCAGATGTATGTGTTGGAGATGGAAGTGAATTGTTTATGCGCAACTAGAATCATTATCAGTGCGCGAAACGACCAAAACAAATCCCTTCTACCACTGGCAAATCATTCAGTCGCTCATTGTCCTTTGAAGGATGAAGATGTATGTGTTGGAGATGGAAGTGAATTGTTTATGCGCAACTAGAATCATTGTCAGTGCGCGAAACGACAAAAACAAATCCCTTCTACCACAGGCAAATCATTCAGTCGCTCATTGTCCTTTGAAGGATGAAGATGTATGTATTGGAGATGGAAGTGAATTGTTTATGCGCAACTAGAATCATTATCAGTGCGCGAAACGACCAAAACAAATCCTTTCTACCACTAGCAAATCATTCAGTCGCTCATTGTCCTTTGAAGGATGAAGATCTATGTGTTGGAGATGGAAGTGAATTGTTTATGCGCAACTAGAATCATTACCAGTGCGCGAAACGACAAAAACAAATCCCTTCTACCACAAGCAAATCATTCAGTCGCTCATTGTCCTTTGAAGGATGAAGATGTATGTGTTGGAGATGGAAGTGAATTGTTTATGCGCAACTAGAATCATTATCAGTGCGCGAAACGACCAAAACAAATTCCTTCTACCACTGGAAAATCATTCAGTCGCTCATTGTCCTTTGAAGGATGAATATGTATGTGTTGGAGATGGAAGTGAATTGTTTATGCGCAACTAGAATCATTATCAGTGCGCGAAACGACAAAAAGAAATCCCTTCTACCACAGGCAAATCATTCAGTCGCTCATTGTCCTTTGAAGGATGAAGATGTATGTGTTGGAGATGGAAGTGAATTGTTTATGCGCAACTAGAATCATTATCAGTGCGCGAAACGACCAAAACAAATCCCTTCTACCACTAGCAAATCATTCAGTCGCTCATTGTCCTTTGAAGGATGAAGATGTATGTGTTGGAGATGGAAGTGAATTGTTTATGCGCAACTAGAATCATTACCAGTGCGCGAAACGACAAAAACAAATCCCTTCTACCACAGGCAAATCATTCAGTCGCTCATTGTCCTTTGAAGGATGAAGATGTATGTGTTGGAGATGGAAGTAAATTGTTTATGCGCAACTAGAATCATTATCAGTGCGCGAAACGACCAAAACAAATCCCTTCTACCACTAGCAAATCATTCAGTCGCTCATTGTCCTTTGAAGGATGAAGATGTATGTGTTGGAGATGGAAGTGAATTGTTTATGCGCAACTAGAATCATTACCAGTGCGCGAAACGACAAAAACAAATCCCTTCTACCACAGGCAAATCATTGAGTCGCTCATTGTCCTTTGAAGGATGAAGATGTATGTGTTGGAGATGGAAGTGAATTGTTTATGCGCAACTAAACTCATTATCAGTGCGCGAAACGACCAATACAAATCCCTTCTACCACAGGCAAATCATTCAGTCGCTCATTGTCCTTTGAAGGATGAATATGTATGTGTTGGAGATGGAAGTGAATTGTTTATGCGCAACTAGAATCATTATCAGTGCGCGAAACGACAAAAAGAAATCCCTTCTACCACAGGCAAATCATTCAGTCGCTCATTGTCCTTTGAAGGATGAAGATGTATGTGTTGGAGATGGAAGTGAATTGTTTATGCGCAACTAGAATCATTATCAGTGCGCGAAACGACCAAAACAAATCCCTTCTACCACTAGCAAATCATTCAGTCGCTCATTGTCCTTTGAAGGATGAAGATGTATGTGTTGGAGATGGAAGTGAATTGTTTATGCGCAACTAGAATCATTACCAGTGCGCGAAACGACAAAAACAAATCCCTTCTACCACAGGCAAATCATTCAGTCGCTCATTGTCCTTTGAAGGATGAAGATGTATGTGTTGGAGATGGAAGTGAATTGTTTATGCGCAACTAGAATCATTACCAGTGCGCGAAACGACAAAAACAAATCCCTTCTACCACAGGCAAATCATTGAGTCGCTCATTGTCCTTTGAAGGATGAAGATGTATGTGTTGGAGATGGAAGTGAATTGTTTATGCGCAACTAAACTCATTATCAGTGCGCGAAACGACCAATACAAATCCCTTCTACCACTGGCAAATCATTCAGTCGTTTATTGTCCTTTGAAGGATGAAGATGTATGTGTTGGAGATCGAAGTGAATTGTTTATGCGCAACTAAACTCATTGTCAGTGCGCGAAACGACCAAAACAAATCCCTTCTACCACTGGGAAATCATTCAGTCGCTCATTGTCCTTTGAAGGATGAAGATGTATGTGTTGGAGTTGGGAGTGAATTGTTTATGTGCAACTAGAATCATTATCAGTGCGCGAAACGACCAAAACAAATCCCTTCTACCACTGGAAAATCATTCAGTCGTTTATTGTCCTTCTAAGGATGAAGATGTATGTGTTGGAGTTGGGAGTGAATTGTTTATGTGCAACTAGAATCATTATCAGTGCGCGAAACGACCAAAACAAATCCCTTCTACCACTGGAAAATCATTCAGTCGTTTATTGTCCTTTGAAGGATAAAGATGTATGTGTTGGAGATTGAAGTGAATTGTTTATGCGCAACTAAACTCATTATCAGTGCGCGAAACGACCAAAACAAATCCCTTCTACCACTGGGAAATCATTCAGTCGTTTATTGTCCTTTGAAGGATGAAGATGTATGTGTTGGAGGTTGAAGTGAATTGTTTATGCGCAACTAAACTCATTATCAGTGCGCGAAACGACCAAAACAAATCCCTTCTTCCACTGGGAAATCATCCAGTCGTTTATTGTCCTTTGAAGGATGAAGATGTATGTGTTGGAGGTTGAAGTGAATTGTTTATGCGCAACTAAACTCATTATCAGTGCGCGAAACGACCGAAACAAATCCCTTCTACCACTGGCAAATCATTCAGTGGTTCATTGTATTTTGAAGGATGAAGATGTATGTGTTGGAGATGGAAGTGTATTGTTTATGTGCAACTAGAATCATTATCAGTGCGCGAAACGACCAAAACAAATCCCTTCTACCACTGGAAAATCATTCAGCCGTTTATTGTCCTTTGAAGGATGAAGATGTATGTGTTGGAGATTGAAGTGGATTGTTTATGCGCAACTAAACTCATTATCAGTGCCCGAAACGACCAAAACAAATCCCTTCTACCACTGGCAAATCATTCAGTCGTTTATTGTCCTTTGAAGGATGAAGATGTGTGTGTTGGAAATGGAAGTGAATTGTTTATGCGCAGCTAGAATCATTATCAGTGCGCGAAACGACCAAAACAAATCCCTTCTACCACAGGCAAATCATTCAGTCGCTCATTGTCCTTTGAAGGATGAAGATGTATGTGTTGGAGATGGAAGTGTATTGTTTATGCGCAACTAGAATCATTATCAGTGCGCGAAACGACCGAAACAAATCCCTTCTACCACTGGCAAATCATTCAGTCGTTCATTGTCTTTTGAAGGATGAAGATGTATGTGTTGGAGATGGAAGTGTATTGTTTATGTGCAACTAGAATCATAATCAGTGCGCGAAACGACCAAAACAAATCCCTTCTACCACTGGAAAATCATTCCGTCGTTTATTGTCCTTTGAAGGATGAAGATGTATGTGTTGGAGATTGAAGTGAATTGTTTATGCGCAACTAAATTCATTATCAGTGCGCGAAACGACCAAAACAAATCCCTTCTACCACTGGAAAATCATTCCGTCGTTTATTGTCCTTTGAAGGATGAAGATGTATGTGTTGGAGATCGAAGTGGATTGTTTATGCGCAACTAAACTCATTATCAGTGCGCGAAACGACCAAAACAAATCCCTTCTACCACTGGCAAATCATTCAGTCGTTTATTGTCCTTTGAAGGATGAAGATGTATGTGTTGGAGATTGGAGTGGATTGTTTATGCGCAACTAGAATCATTATCAGTGCGCGAAACGACCAAAACAAATCCCTTCTACCACTGGAAAATCATTCCGTCGTTTATTGTCCTTTGAAGGATCAAGATGTATGTGTTGGAGATCGAAGTGAATTGTTTATGCGCAACTAAATTCATTATCAGTGCGCGAAACGACCAAAACAAATCCCTTCTACCACTGGCAAATCATTCAGTCGTTTATTGTCCTTTGAAGGATGAAGATGTATGTGTTGGAGATCGAAGTGGATTGTTTATGCGCAACTAAACTCATTATCAGTGCGCGAAACGACCAAAACAAATCCCTTCTACCACTGGCAAATCATTCAGTCGTTTATTGTCCTTTGAAGGATGAAGATGTATGTGTTGGAGATCGAAGTGGATTGTTTATGCGCAACTAAACTCATTATCAGTGCGCGAAACGACCAAAACAAATCCCTTCTACCACTGGCAAATCATTCAGTCGTTTATTGTCCTTTGAAGGATGAAGATGTATGTGTTGGAGATCGAAGTGGATTGTTTATGCGCAACTAAACTCATTATCAGTGCGCGAAACGACCAAAACAAATCCCTTCTACCACTGGCAAATCATTCAGTCGTTTATTGTCCTTTGAAGGATGAAGATGTATGTGTTGGAGATCGAAGTGGATTGTTTATGCGCAACTAAACTCATTATCAGTGCGCGAAACGACCAAAACAAATCCCTTCTACCACTGGCAAATCATTCAGTCGTTCATTGGTCCTTTGAAGGATGAAGATGTATGTGTTGGAGATTGAAGTGGATTGTTTATGCGCAACTAGAATCATTATCAGTGCGCGAAACGACCAAAACAAATACCTTCTACCACTGGAAAATCATTCAATCGTTCATTGTCCTTTGAAGGATGAAGATGTATGTGTTGGAGATTGAAGTGGATTGTTTATGCGCAACTAGAATCATTATCAGTGCGCGAAACGACCAAAACAAATACCTTCTACCACTGGAAAATCATTCAATCGTTCATTGTCCTTTGAAGGATGAAGATGTATGTGTTGGAGATTGAAGTGGATTGTTAATGCGGAACTAGAATCATTATCAGTGCGCGAAACGACCAAAACAAATCCCCTCTACCACTGGCAAATCATTCAGTCGTTTATTGTCCTTTGAAGGATGAAGATGTATGTGTTGGAGATTGAAGTGGATTGTTCATGCGCAACTTGAATCATTATCAGTGCGCGAAACGACCAAAACAAATACCTTCTACCACTGGAAAATCATTCAATCGTTCATTGTCCTTTGAAGGATGAAGATGTATGTGTTGGAGATTGAAGTGGATTGTTTATGCGCAACTAGAATCATTATCAGTGCGCGAAACGACCAAAACAAATCCCTTCTACCACTGGCAAATAATTCAGTCGTTTATTGTCCTTTGAAGGATGAAGATGTATGTGTTGGAGATTAAAGTGGATTGTTTATGCGCAACTAGAATCATTATCAGTGCGCGAAACGACCAAAACAAATACCTTCTACCACTGGAAAATCATTCAATCGTTCATTGTCCTTTGAAGGATGAAGATGTATGTGTTGGAGATTGAAGTGGATTGTTTATGCGCAACTAGAATCATTATCAGTGCGCGAAACGACCAAAACAAATACCTTCTACCACTGGAAAATCATTCAATCGTTCATTGTCCTTTGAAGGATGAAGATGTATGTGTTGGAGATTGAAGTGGATTGTTTATGCGCAACTAGAATCATTATCAGTGCGCGAAACGACCAAAACAAATACCTTCTACCACTGGAAAATCATTCAATCGTTCATTGTCCTTTGAAGGATGAAGATGTATGTGTTGGAGATTGAAGTGGATTGTTAATGCGGAACTAGAATCATTATCAGTGCGCGAAACGACCAAAACAAATCCCCTCTACCACTGGCAAATCATTCAGTCGTTTATTGTCCTTTGAAGGATGAAGATGTATGTGTTGGAGATTGAAGTGGATTGTTCATGCGCAACTTGAATCATTATCAGTGCGCGAAACGACCAAAACAAATACCTTCTACCACTGGAAAATCATTCAATCGTTCATTGTCCTTTGAAGGATGAAGATGTATGTGTTGGAGATTGAAGTGGATTGTTTATGCGCAACTAGAATCATTATCAGTGCGCGAAACGACCAAAACAAATCCCTTCTACCACTGGCAAATAATTCAGTCGTTTATTGTCCTTTGAAGGATGAAGATGTATGTGTTGGAGATTAAAGTGGATTGTTTATGCGCAACTAGAATCATTATCAGTGCGCGAAACGACCAAAACAAATACCTTCTACCACTGGAAAATCATTCAATCGTTCATTGTCCTTTGAAGGATGAAGATGTATGTGTTGGAGATTAAAGTGGATTGTTTATGCGCAACTAGAATCATTATCAGTGCGCGAAACGACCAAAACAAATACCTTCTACACTGGAAAATCATTCAATCGTTCATTGTCCTTTGAAGGATGAAGATGTATGTGTTGGAGATTAAAGTGGATTGTTTATGCGCAACTAGAATCATTATCAGTGCGCGAAACGACCAAAACAAATCCCTTCTACCACTGGCAAATAATTCAGTCGTTTATTGTCCTTTGAAGGATGAAGATGTATGTGTTGGAGATTGAAGTGGATTGTTTATGCGCAACTAGAATCATTATCAGTGCGCGAAACGACCAAAACAAATCCCTTCTACCACTGGCAAATCATTCAGTCGTTTATTGTCCTTTGAAGGATGAAGATGTATGTATTGGAGATTGAAGTGGATTGTTTATGCAAAACTAAACTCATTATCAGTGCGCGAAACGACCAAACCAAATCCCTTCTACCACTGGCAAATCATTCAGTCGTTTATTGTCCTTTGAAGGATGAAGATGTATGTGTTGGAGATTGAAGTGGATTGTTTATGCGCAGCTAGAATCATTATCAGTGCGCGAAACGACCAAAACAAATCCCTTATACCACTGAAAAATCATTCAGTCGTTCATTGTCCTTTGAAGAATGAAGATGTATGTGTTGGAGATGGAAGTGAATTGTTTATGCGCAACTAGAATCATCATCAGTGCGCGAAACGACCAAAACAAATCCCTTCTACCACTGGAAAATCATTCAGTCGTTCATTGTCCTTTGAAGGATGAAGATGTATGTGTTGGAGATTGAAGTGGATTGTTAATGCGGAACTAGAATCATTATCAGTGCGCGAAACGACCAAAACAAATCCCCTCTACCACTGGCAAATCATTCAGTCGTTTATTGTCCTTTGAAGGATGAAGATGTATGTGTTGGAGATTGAAGTGGATTGTTCATGCGCAACTAGAATCATTATCAGTGCGCGAAACGACCAAAACAAATCCCTTCTACCACTGGCAAATCATTCAGTCGTTTATTGTCCTCTGAAGGATGAAGATGTATGTGTTGGAGATTGAAGTGGATTGTTTATGCGCAACTAGAATCATTATCAGTGCGAGAAACGACCAAAACAAATCCCTCTCACCACTGGCAAATCATTCAGTCGTTTATTGTCCTTTGAAGGATGAAGATGTATGTGTTGGAGATTGAAGTGGATTGTTTATGCGCAACTAGAATCATTATCAGTGCGCGAAACGACCAAAACAAATCCCTTCTACCACTGGCAAATAATTCAGTCGTTTTTTCTCTTTGAAGGATGAAGATGTATGTGTTGGAGATTGAAGTGGATTGTTTATGCGCAACTAGAATCATTATCAGTGCGCGAAAGGACCAAAACAAATCCCTTATACCACTGGCAAATCATTCAGTCGTTTATTGTCCTTTGAAGGATGAAGATGTATGTATTGGAGATTGAAGTGGATTGTTTATGCGCAACTAAACTCATTATCAGTGCGAGAAACGACCAAAACAAATCCCTCTCACCACTGGCAAATCATTCAGTCGTTTATTGTCCTTTGAAGGATGAAGATGTATGTGTTGGAGATTGAAGTGGATTGTTTATGCGCAACTAGAATCATTATCAGTGCGCGAAACGACCAAAACAAATCCCTTCTACCACTGGCAAATAATTCAGTCGTTTTTTCTCTTTGAAGGATGAAGATGTATGTGTTGGAGATTGAAGTGGATTGTTTATGCGCAACTAGAATCATTATCAGTGCGCGAAACGACCAAAACAAATCCCTTCTATCACTGGCAAATCATTCAGTCGTTTATTGTTCTATGAAAGATGAAGATGTATGTGTTGGAGATGGAAGTGAATTGTTTATGCGCAACTAGAATCATTATCAGTGCACGAAACGACCAAAAATAATCCCTTCTACCACTGGCAAATCATTCAGTCGTTTATTGTCCTTTGAAGGCTGAAGATGTATGTATTGGAGATTGAAGTGGATTGTTTATGGGCAACTGAACTCATTATCAGTGCGCGAAACGACCAAAACAAATCCCTTCTACCACTGGCAAATCATTCAGTCGTTTATTGTCCTTTGAAGGATGAAGATGTATGTGTTGGAGATTGAAGTGGATTGTTTATGCGCAACTAGAATCATTATCAGTGCGCGAAACGACCAAAACAAATCCCTTCTACCACTGGCAAATCATTCAGTCGTTTATTGTTCTTTGAAAGATGAAGATGTATGTGTTGGAGATGGAAGTGAATTGTTTATGCGCAACTAGAATCATTATCAGTGCACGAAACGACCAAAAATTATCCCTTCTACCACTGGCAAATCATTCAGTCGTTTATTGTCCTTTGAAGGCTCAAGATGTATGTATTGGAGATTGAAGTGGATCGTTTTATGCGCAACTGAACTCATTATCAGTGCGCGAAACGACCAAAACAAATCCCTTCTACCACTGGCAAATCAGTCAGTCGTTTATTGTCCTTTGCAGGATGAAGATGTATGTGTTGGAGATTGAAGTGGATTGTTTATGCGCAGCTAGAATCATTATCAGTGCGCGAAACGACCAAAACAAATCCCTTCTACCACTGGAAAATCATTCAGTCGTTCATTGTCATTTGAAGAATGAAGATGTATGTGTTGGAGATGGAAGTGAATTGTTTATGCGCAACTAGAATCATTATCAGTGCGCGAAACGACCAAAACAAATCCCTTCTACCACTGGAAAATCATTCAGTCGCTCATTGTCCTTTGAAGGATGAAGATTTGGAAATGGAAGTGAATTGTTTATGCGCAACTAGAATCATTATCAGTGCGCGAAACAACCAAAACAGATCCCTTCTACCACTGGCAAATCATTCAGTCGTTCATTGTCCTCTGATGGATGGAGATGTATGTGTTGGAGATGGAAGTGAATTGTTTATGCGCAACCAGAATCATTATCGGTGCGCGAAACGACCAAAACAAATCCCTTCTACCACTGGCAAGGCAAATCATTCAGTCGTTCATTGTCCTTTGAAGGATGAAGATGTATGTGTTGGAGATTGAAGTGAATTGTTTATGCGCAACTAGAATCATTATCAGTGCGCGAAACAACCAAAACAGATCCCTTCTACCACTGGCAAATCATTCAGTCGTTCATTGTCCTCTGATGGATGGAGATGTATGTGTTGGAGATGGAAGTGAATTGTTTATGCGCAACTAGAATCATTATCAGTGCGCGAAACGACCAAAACAAATCCCTTCTACCATTGGAAAATCATTCAGTCGTTCATTGTCCTTTGGATGATGAAGATGTATGTGTTGGAGATAGAAATGAATTGTTTATGCGCAACTAGAATCATTATCAGTGCGTGAAACGACCAAAACAAATCCCTTCTACCACTGCCAAATCATTCAGTCGTTCATTGTCCTCTGATGGATGGAGATGTATGTGTTGGAGATGGAAGTGAATTGTTTATGCGCAACCAGAATCATTATCGGTGCGCGAAACGACCAAAACAAATCCCTTCTACCACTGGCAAGGCAAATCATTCAGTCGTTCATTGTCCTTTGATGGATGGAGATGTATGTGTTGGAGATGGAAGTGAATTGTTTATGCGCAACCAGAATCATTATCGGTGCGCGAAACGACCAAAACAAATCCCTTCTACCACTGGCAAGGCAAATCATTCAGTCGTTCATTGTCCTTTGAAGGATGAAGATGTATGTGTTGGAGATTGAAGTGAATTGCAATGCGCAACTAGAATCATTATCAGTGCGCGAAACGACCAAAACAAATCCCTTCTACCATTGGAAAATCATTCAGTCGTTCATTGTCCTTTGAAGGATGAAGATGTATGTGTTGGAGATGGAAGTGAATTGTTTATGCGCAACTGGAATCATTATCAGTGCGCGAACCGACCAAAACAAATCCCTTCTACCACTGGCAAATCATACAGTCGGTCATTGTCCTTTGAAGGATGAAGATGTATGTGTTGGAGATGGAAGTGAATTGTTTATGCGCAACTAGAATCATTATCAGTGCGCGAAACGACCAAAGCAAATCCCTTCTACCGCTGGAAAATCATTCAGTCGTTCATTGTCCTTTGAAGGATGAAGATGTATGTGTTGGAGATTGAAGTGGATTGTTTATGCGCAACTAGAATCATTATCAGTGCGCGAAACGACCAAAACAAATCCCGTCTACCACCTACCACTGGAAAATCATTCAGTCGTTTATTGTCCTTTGAAGGATGAAGATGTATGTGTTGGAGATTAAAGTGGATTGTTTATGCGCAACTAGAATCATTATCAGTGCGCGAAACGACCAAAGCAAATCCCTTCTACCACTGGCAAATCATTCAGTCGCTCATTGTCTTTTGAATGATGAAGATGTATGTGTTGGAAATGGAAGTGAATTGTTTATGCGCAACTAGAATCATCATCAGTGCGCGAAACGACCAGAAGAAATCCCTTCTACCACTGGAAAATCATTCAGTCGTTCATTGTCCTTTGAAGAATGAAGATTTGGAGATGGAAGTGGATTGTTTATGCCAAACTAGAATCATTATCAGTGCGCGAAACGACCAAAACAAATCCTTTCTAAGAATGGCAAATAATCCAGTCGTTTATTGTCTTTTGAAGGATGAAGATGTATGTGTTGGAGATTGAAGTGGATTGTTCATGGGCAACAGTCGGTCATTGTCCTCTGATGGATGAAGATGTATGTGTTGGAGATGGAAGTGAATTGTTTATGCGCAACCAGAATCATTATCAGTGCGCGAAACGACCAAAACAAATCCCTTCTACCACTGGCAAATCATTCAGTCGTTCATTGTCCTTTGAAGGATGAAGATGTATGTGTTGGAGATTGAAGTGAATTGCAATGCGCAACTAGAATCATTATCAGTGCGCGAAACCACCAAAACAGATCCCTTCCACCACTGGCAAATCATTCAGTCGCTCATTGTCCATTGGATGATGAAGATGTATGTGTTGGAGACGGCAGTGAATTGTTTATGCGCAACTAGAATCATTAATCAGTTCGCGAAACGACCAAAACAGATCCTCTCTACCACTGGCAAATCATTCAGTCGCTCATTGTCCTTTGAAGGATGAAGATGTATGTGTTGGAGATGGAAGTGAATCGTTTATGCGCAACTAGAATCATTAACCAGTTCGCGAAACGACCAAAACAAATCCCTTCTACCACTGGCAAATCATTCAGTCGCTCATTGTCCTTTGAAGGATGAAGATGTATGTGTTGGAGACGGCAGTGAATTGTTTATGCGCAACTAGAATCATTAATCAGTTCGCGAAACGACCAAAACAGATCCTCTCTACCACTGGCAAATCATTCAGTCGCTCATTGTCCTTTGAAGGATGAAGATGTATGTGTTGGAGATGGAAGTGAATTGTTTATGCACAACTAGAATCATTATTCAGTGCGCGAAACGACCTAAACAAATCCCTTCTACCTCTGGAAAATCATTCAGCCGTTCATTGTCCTTTGAAGGATGCAGATGTATGTGTTGGAGATGGAAGTGGATCGTTTATGCGCAACTAGAATCATTAAACAGTTCGCGAAACGACCAAAACAAATCCCTTCTACCACTGGAAAATCATTCAGTCGTTCATTGTCCTTTGAAGGATGAAGATGTATGTGTTGGAGATTGAAGTGAATTGCAATGCGCAACTAGAATCATTATCAGTGCGCGAAACCACCAAAACAGATCCCTTCCACCACTGGCAAATCATTCAGTCGCTCATTGCCCATTGGATGATGAAGATGTATGTGTTGGAGACGGCAGTGAATTGTTTATGCGCAACTAGAATCATTAATCAGTTCGCGAAACGACCAAAACAGATCCTCTCTACCACTGGCAAATCATTCAGTCGCTCATTGTCCTTTGAAGGATGAAGATGTATGTGTTGGAGATGGAAGTGAATCGTTTATGCGCAACTAGAATCATTAACCAGTTCGCGAAACGACCAAAACAAATCCCTTCTACCACTGGCAAATCATTCAGTTGCTCATTGTCCTTTGAAGGATGAAGATGTATGTGTTGGAGACGGCAGTGAATTGTTTATGCGCAACTAGAATCATTAATCAGTTCGCGAAACGACCAAAACAGATCCTCTCTACCACTGGCAAATCATTCAGTCGCTCATTGTCCTTTGAAGGATGAAGATGTATGTGTTGGAGATGGAAGTGAATTGCTTATGCGCAACTAGAATCATTAATCAGTGCGCGAACCGACCAAAACAAATCCCTTCTACCACTGGAAAATCATTCAGTCGTTCATTGTCCTTTGAAAGATGCAGATGTATGTGTTGGAGATGGAAGTGAATCGTTTATGCGCAACTAGAATCATTAACCAGTTCGCAAAACGACCAAAACAAATCCCTTCTACCACTGGCAAATCATTCAGTCGCTCATTGTCCTTTGAAGGATGAAGATGTATGTGTTGGAGATGGAAGTGAATTGTTTATGCGCAACTAGAATCATTTATCAGTTCGCGAAACGACCAAAACCAATCCCTTCTACCAGTGGCAAATCATTCAGTCGCTCATTGTCCTTTGAAGGATGAAGATGTATGTGTTGGAGACGGCAGTGAATTGTTTATGCGCAACTAGAATCATTAATCAGTGCGCGAAACGACCAAAACAAATCCCTTCTACCGCTGGCAAATCATTCAGTCGCTCATTGTCCTTTGAAGGATGCAGATGTATGTGTTGGAGACGGCAGTGAATTGTTTATGCGCAACTAGAATCATTATCAGTGCGCGAACCGACCAAAACAAATCCCTTCTACCACTGGCAAATCATTCAGTCGCTCATTGTCCTTTGAAGGATGAAGATGTATGTGTTGGAGATGGAAGTGAATTGTTTATGCGCAACTAGAATCATCAATCAGTGCGCGAAACGACCAAAACAAATCCCTTCTACCACTGGAAAATCATTCAGTCGCTCATTGTCCTTTGAAGGATGAAGATGTATGTGTTGGAGACGGCAGTGAATTGTTAATGCGCAACCAGAATCATTAATCAGTGCGCGAAACGACCAAAACAAATTCCTTCTACCACTGGCAAATCATTCAGTCGCTCATTGTCCTTTGAAGGATGCAGATGTATGTGTTGGAGACGGCAGTGAATTGTTTATGCGCAACTAGAATCATTATCAGTGCGCGAACCGACCAAAACAAATCCCTTCTACCACTGGCGAATCATTCAGTCGCTCATTGTCCTTTGAAGGATGAAGATGTATGTGTTGGAGACGGCAGTGAATTGTTTATGCGCAACTAGAATCATTATCAGTGCGCGAACCGACCAGAACAAATCCCTTCTACCACTGGCAAATCATTCAGTCGCTCATTGTCCTTTGAAGGATGCAGATGTATGTGTTGGAGACGGCAGTGAATTGTTTATGCGCAACTAGAATCATTATCAGTGCGCGAACCGACCAGAACAAATCCCTTCTACCACTGGCAAATCATTCAGTCGCTCATTGTCCTTTGAAGGATGCAGATGTATGTGTTGGAGACGGCAGTGAATTGTTTATGCGCAACTAGAATCATTAATCAGTGCGCGAAACGACCAAAACAAATCCCTTCTACCACTGGCAAATCATTCAGTCGCTCATTGTCCTTTGAAGGATGCAGATGTATGTGTTGGAGACGGCAGTGAATTGTTTATGCGCAACTAGAATCATTATCAGTGCGCGAACCGACCAGAACAAATCCCTTCTACCACTGGCAAATCATTCAGTCGCTCATTGTCCTTTGAAGGATGAAGATGTATGTGTTGGAGATGGAAGTGAATTGTTTATGCGCAACTAGAATCATTAATCAGTGCGCGAAACGACCAAAACAAATCCCTTCTACCACTGGCAAATCATTCAGTCGCTCATTGTCCTTTGAAGGATGCAGATGTATGTGTTGGAGACGGCAGTGAATTGTTTATGCGCAACTAGAATCATTAATCAGTTCGCGAAACGACCAAAACAAATCCCTTCTACCACTGGCAAATCATTCAGTCGCTCATTGTCCTTTGAAGGATGAAGATGTATGTGTTGGAGATGGAAGTGAATTGTTTATGCGCAACTAGAATCATTATCAGTGCGCGAACCGACCAAAACAAATCCCTTCTACCGCTGGAAAATCATTCAGTCGTTCATTGTCCTTTAAAGAATGAAGATGTATGTGTTGGAGATGGAAGTGAATTGTTTATGCGCAACAAGAATCATTAATCAGTTCGCGAAACGACCAAAACCAATCCCTTCTACCACTGGAAAATCATTCAGTCGTTCATTGTCCTTTAAAGAATGAAGATGTATGTGTTGGAGATGGAAGTGAATTGTTTATGCGCAACTAGAATCATTATCAGTGCGCGAAACGACCAAAGCAAATCCCTTCTACCGCTGGAAAATCATTCAGTCGTTCATTGTCCTTTGAAGGATGAAGATGTATGTGTTGGAGATTGAAGTGGATTGTTTATGCGCAACTAGAATCATTATCAGTGCGCGAAACGACCAAAACAAATCCCGTCTACCACCTACCACTGGAAAATCATTCAGTCGTTTATTGTCCTTTGAAGGATGAAGATGTATGTGTTGGAGATTAAAGTGGATTGTTTATGCGCAACTAGAATCATTATCAGTGCGCGAAACGACCAAAGCAAATCCCTTCTACCACTGGCAAATCATTCAGTCGTTCTTTGTCCTTTGAAGGATGAAGATGTATGTGTTGGAGATTAAAGTGGATTGTTTATGCGCAACTAGAATCATTATCAGTGCGCGAAACGACCAAAGCAAATCCCTTCTACCACTGGCAAATCATTCAGTCGCTCATTGTCTTTTGAATGATGAAGATGTATGTGTTTGAGATGGGAGTGAATTGTTTATGCGCAACTAGAATCATTATCAGTGCGCGAAACGACCAAAACAAATCCCTTCTACCACTGGAAAATCATTCAGTCGTTCATTGTCCTTTAAAGAATAAAGATGTATGTGTTGGAGATGGAAGTGAATTGTTTATGCGCAACTAGAATCATTATCAGTGCGCGAAACGACCAAAGCAAATCCCGTCTACCACCTACCACTGGAAAATCATTCAGTCGTTTATTGTCCTTTGAAGGATGAAGATGTATGTGTTGGAGATTAAAGTGGATTGTTTATGCGCAACTAGAATCATTATCAGTGCGCGAAACGACCAAAACAAATCCCGTCTACCACCTACCACTGGAAAATCATTCAGTCGTTTATTGTCCTTTGAAGGATGAAGATGTATGTGTTGGAGATTAAAGTGGATTGTTTATGCGCAACTAGAATCATTATCAGTGCGCGAAACGACCAAAGCAAATCCCTTCTACCACTGGCAAATCATTCAGTCGTTCTTTGTCCTTTGAAGGATGAAGATGTATGTGTTGGAGATTAAAGTGGATTGTTTATGCGCAACTAGAATCATTATCAGTGCGCGAAACGACCAAAGCAAATCCCTTCTACCACTGGCAAATCATTCAGTCGCTCATTGTCTTTTGAATGATGAAGATGTATGTGTTTGAGATGGGAGTGAATTGTTTATGCGCAACTAGAATCATTATCAGTGCGCGAAACGACCAAAACAAATCCCTTCTACCACTGGAAAATCATTCAGTCGTTCATTGTCCTTTAAAGAATAAAGATGTATGTGTTGGAGATGGAAGTGAATTGTTTATGCGCAACTAGAATCATTATCAGTGCGCGAAACGACCAAAGCAAATCCCGTCTACCACCTACCACTGGAAAATCATTCAGTCGTTTATTGTCCTTTGAAGGATGAAGATGTATGTGTTGGAGATTAAAGTGGATTGTTTATGCGCAACTAGAATCATTATCAGTGCGCGAAACGACCAAAACAAATCCCGTCTACCACCTACCACTGGAAAATCATTCAGTCGTTTATTGTCCTTTGAAGGATGAAGATGTATGTGTTGGAGATTAAAGTGGATTGTTTATGCGCAACTAGAATCATTATCAGTGCGCGAAACGACCAAAGCAAATCCCTTCTACCACTGGCAAATCATTCAGTCGCTCATTGTCTTTTGAATGATGAAGATGTATGTGTTTGAGATGGGAGTGAATTGTTTATGCGCAACAAGAATCATTAATCAGTTCGCGAAACGACCAAAACCAATCCCTTCTACCACTGGAAAATCATTCAGTCGTTCATTGTCCTTTAAAGAATAAAGATGTATGTGTTGGAGATGGAAGTGAATTGTTTATGCGCAACTAGAATCATTATCAGTGCGCGAAACGACCAAAGCAAATCCCTTCTACCGCTGGAAAATCATTCAGTCGTTCATTGTCCTTTGAAGGATGAAGATGTATGTGTTGGAGATTAAAGTGGATTGTTTATGCGCAACTAGAATCATTATCAGTTCGCGAAACGACCAAAGCAAATCCCTTCTACCACTGGCAAATCATTCAGTCGCTCATTGTCTTTTGAATGATGAAGATGTATGTGTTTGAGATGGGAGTGAATTGTTTATGCGCAACTAGAATCATTATCAGTGCGCGAAACGACCAAAACAAATCCCTTCTACCACTGGCAAATCATTCAGTCGTTCATTGGTCCTTTGAAGGATGAAGATGTATGTGTTGGAAATGGAAGTGAATTGTTTATGCGCAACTAGAATCATCATCAGTGCGCGAAACGACCAAAAGAAATCCCTTCTACCACTGGAAAATCATTCAGTCGTTCATTGTCCTTTGAAGAATGAAGATTTGGAGATGGAAGTGGATTGTTTATGCTAAACTAGAATCATTATCAGTGCGCGAAACGACCAAAACAAATCCTTTCTAAGAATGGCAAATAATCCAGTCGTTTATTGTCTTTTGAAGGATGAAGATGTATGTGTTGGAGATTGAAGTGGATTATTCATGCGCAACAGTCGGTCATTGTCCTCTGATGGATGAAGATGTATGTGTTGGAGATGGAAGTGAATTGTTTATGCGCAACCAGAATCATTATCAGTGCGCGAAACGACCAAAACAAATCCCTTCTACCACTGGCAAATCATTCAGTCGTTCATTGTCCTTTGAAGGATGAAGATGTATGTGTTGGAGATTGAAGTGAATTGCAATGCGCAACTAGAATCATTATCAGTGCGCGAAACCACCAAAACAGATCCCTTCCACCACTGGCAAATCATTCAGTCGCTCATTGTCCATTGGATGATGAAGATGTATGTGTTGGAGACGGCAGTGAATTGTTTATGCGCAACTAGCATCATTAATCAGTTCGCGAAACGACCAAAACAGCTCCTCTCTACCACTGGCAAATCATTCAGTCGCTCATTGTCCTTTGAAGGATGAAGATGTATGTGTTGGAGATGGAAGTGAATTGTTTATGCACAACTAGAATCATTAATCAGTGCGCGAAACGACCTAAACAAATCCCTTCTACCACTGGAAAATCATTCAGCCGTTCATTGTCCTTTGAAGGATGCAGATGTATGTGTTGGAGATGGAAGTGAATCGTTTATGCGCAACTAGAATCATTAAACAGTTCGCGAAACGACCAAAACAAATCCCTTCTACCACTGGCAAATCATTCAGTCGCTCATTGTCCTTTGAAGGATGAAGATGTATGTGTTGGAGACGGCAGTGAATTGTTAATGCGCAACTAGAATCATTATCAGTGCGCGAACCGACCAAAACAAATCCCTTCTACCACTGGCAAATCATTCAGTCGCTCATTGTCCTTTGAAGGATGAAGATGTATGTGTTGGAGATGGAAGTGAATTGTTTATGCGCAACTAGAATCATTAATCAGTGCGCGAACCGACCAAAACAAATCCCTTCTACCACTGGCAAATCATTCAGTCGCTCATTGTCCTTTGAAGGATGAAGATGTATGTGTTGGAGATGGAAGTGAATTGTAAATGCGCAACTAGAATCATTATCAGTGCGCGAACCGACCAAAACAAATCCCTTCTACCACTGGCAAATCATTCAGTCGCTCATTGTCCTTTGAAGGATGAAGATGTATGTGTTGGAGATGGAAGTGAATTGTTTATGCGCAACTAGAATCATTAATCAGTGCGCGAAACGAACAAAACAAATCCCTTCTACCACTGGAAAATCATTCAGTCGCTCATTGTCCTTTGAAGGATGAAGATGTATGTGTTGGAGACGGCAGTGAATTGTTAATGCGCAACCAGAATCATTAATCAGTGCGCGAAACGACCAAAACAAATTCCTTCTACCACTGGCAAATCATTCAGTCGCTCATTGTCCTTTGAAGGATGCAGATGTATGTGTTGGAGACGGCAGTGAATTGTTTATGCGCAACTAGAATCATTATCAGTGCGCGAACCGACCAAAACAAATCCCTTCTACCACTGGCAAATCATTCAGTCGCTCATTGTCCTTTGAAGGATAAAGATGTATGTGTTGGAGATGGAAGTGAATTGTTTATGCGCAACTAGAATCATTAATCAGTGCGCGAAACTACCAAAACCACTACCACTGGAAAATCATTCAGCCGTTTATTGTCCTTTGAAGGATGCAGATGTATGTGTTGGGGACGGCAGTGAATTGTTTATGCGCAACTAGAATCATTAATCAGTGCGCGAAACGACCAAAACAAATCCCTTCTACCACCGGCAAATCATTCAGTCGCTCATTGTCCTTTGAAGGATGCAGATGTATGTGTTGGAGACGGCAGTGAATTGTTTATGCGCAACTAGAATCATTATCAGTGCGCGAACCGACCAGAACAAATCCCTTCTACCACTGGCAAATCATTCAGTCGCTCATTGTCCTTTGAAGGATGAAGATGTATGTGTTGGAGATGGAAGTGAATTGTTTATGCGCAACTAGAATCATTAATCATTGCGCGAAACGACCAAAACAAATCCCTTCTACCACTGGCAAATCATTCAGTCGCTCATTGTCCTTTGAAGGATGCAGATGTATGTGTTGGAGACGGCAGTGAATTGTTTATGCGCAACTAGAATCATTAATCAGTTCGCGAAACGACCAAAACAAATCCCTTCTACCACTGGCAAATCATTCAGTCGCTCATTGTCCTTTGAAGGATGAAGATGTATGTGTTGGAGATGGAAGTGAATTGTTTATGCGCAACTAGAATCATTATCAGTGCGCGAACCGACCAAAACAAATCCCTTCTACCACTGGCAAATCATTCAGTCGCTCATTGTCCTTTGAAGGATGAAGATGTATGTGTTGGAGATGGAAGTGAATTGTTTATGCGCAACAAGAATCATTAATCAGTTCGCGAAACGACCAAAACAAATCCCTTCTACCACTGGCAAATCATTCAGTCGCTCATTGTCCTTTGAAGGATGAAGATGTATGTGTTGGAGATGGAAGTGAATTGTTTATGCGCAACTAGAATCATCATCAGTGCGCGAACCGACCAAAACAAATCCCTTCTACCACTGGCAAATCATTCAGTCGCTCATTGTCCTTTGAAGGTTGAAGATGTATGTGTTGGAGATGGAAGTGAATTGTTTATGCGCAACTAGAATCATTAATCAGTGCGCGAAACGACCAAAACAAATCTCTTCTACCACTGGAAAATCATTCAGTCGCTCATTGTCCTTTGAAGGATGCAGATGTATGTGTTGGAGATGGAAGTGAATTGTTTATGCGCAACAAGAATCATTAATCAGTTCGCGAAACGACCAAAACAAATCCCTTCTACCACTGGCAAATCATTCAGTCGCTCATCGTCCTTTGAAGGATGAAGATGTATGTGTTGGAGATGGAAGTGAATTGTTCATGACAACTAGAATCATAAATCAGTGCGCGAAACGACCAAAACAAATCTCTTCTACCACTGGAAAATCATTCAGCCGTTCATTGTCCTTCGAAGGATGCAGATGTATGTGTTGGAGATGGAAGTGAATTGTTTATGCGCAACAAGAATCATTAATCAGTTCGCGAAACGACCAAAACAAATCCCTTCTACCACTGGCAAATCATTCAGTCGCTCATTGTCCTTTGAAGGATGAAGATGTATGTGTTGGAGATGGAAGTGAATTGTTAATGCGCAACTAGAATCATTATCAGTGCGCGAACCGACCAAAACAAATCCCTTCTACCACTGGCAAATCATTCAGTCGCTCATTGTCCTTTGAAGAATGAAGATGTATGTGTTGGAGATGGAAGTGAATTGTTTATGCGCAACAAGAATCATTTATCAGTTCGCGAAACGACCAAAACAAATCCCTTCTACCACTGGCAAATCATTCAGTCGCTCATTGTCCTTTGAAGGATGAAGATGTATGTGTTGGAGATGGAAGTGAATTGTTTATGCGCAACTAGAATCATCATCAGTGCGCGAACCGACCAAAACAAATCCCTTCCACCACTGGCAAATCATTCAGTCGCTCATTGTCCTTTGAAGGATGAAGATGTATGTGTTGGAGATGGAAGTGAATTGTTTATGCGCAACTAGAATCATTAATCAGTGCGCGAAACGACCAAAACAAATCTCTTCTACCACTGGCAAATCATTCAGTCGCTCATTGTCCTTTGAAGGATGCAGATGTATGTGTTGGAGATGGAAGTGAATTGTTTATGCGCAACTAGAATCATAAATCAGTGCGCGAAACGACCAAAACAAATCTCTTCTACCACTGGAAAATCATTCAGCCGTTCATTGTCCTTTGAAGGATGCAGATGTATGTGTTGGAGATGGAAGTGAATTGTTTATGCGCAACAAGAATCATTAATCAGTTCGCGAAACGACCAAAACAAATCCCTTCTACCACTGGCAAATCATTCAGTCGCTCATTGTCCTTTGAAGGATGAAGATGTATGTGTTGGAGATGGAAGTGAATTGTTTATGCGCAACTAGAATCATTATCAGTGCGCGAACCGACCAAAACAAATCCCTTCTACCACTGGCAAATCATTCAGTCGCTCATTGTCCTTTGAAGGATGAAGATGTATGTGTTGGAGATGGAAGTGAATTGTTTATGCGCAACTAGAATCATTAATCAGTGCGCGAAACGACCAAAACAAATCTCTTCTACCACTGGCAAATCATTCAGTCGCTCATTGTCCTTTGAAGGATGAAGATGTATGTGTTGGAGATGGAGGTGAATTGTTTATGCGCAACTAGAATCATTAATCAGTGCGCGAAACGACCAAAACAAATCCCTTCTACCACTGGCAAATCATTCAGTCGCTCATTGTCCTTTGAAGGATGAAGATGTATGTGTTGGAGATGGAAGTGAATTGTTTATGCGCAACTAGAATATTTAGCAGTGCGCGAAACGACCAAAACAAATCCCTTCTTCCACTGGCAAATCATTCAGTCGTTCATTGTCCTTTGAAGGATGAAGATTTGGAGATGTGTGTGAATTGTTTATGCGCAACTAGAATCATTATCAGTGCGCGAAACGACCAAAACAAATCCCTTCTACCACTGGCAAATCATTCAGTCGCTCATTGTCCTTTGAATGGTGAAGATGTATGTGTTGGAGCTGGAAGTGAATTGTTATGCGCAACTTGAATCTTTATCAGTGCGCGAAACGACCAAAACAAATCCCTTCTCCCTTCTACCACTGGCAAATCATTCAGTCGCTCATTGTCCTTTGAAGGATGAAGATGTATGTGTTGGAGATGGAAGTGAGTTGTTCATGCGCAACTAGAATCATTATTATCAGTGCGCGAAACGACCAAAACAAATCCCTTCTACCACTGGAAAATCATTCAGTCGTTCATTGTCCTTTGAAGGATGAAGATGTATGTGTTGGAGATGGAAGTGAATTCTTTATGCGCAACTAAAATCATTATCACTGCGCGAAACGACCAAAACAAATCCCTTCCACCACTGGCAAATCATTCAGTCGCTCATTGTCCTTTGAATGGTGAAGATGTATGTGTTGGAGCTGGAAGTGAATTGTTATGCGCAACTTGAATCTTTATCAGTGCGCGAAACGACCAAAACAAATCCCTTCTCCCTTCTACCACTGGCAAATCATTCAGTCGCTCATTGTCCTTTGAAGGATGAAGATGTATGTGTTGGAGATGGAAGTGAGTTGTTCATGCGCAACTAGAATCATTATTATCAGTGCGCGAAACGACCAAAACAAATCCCTTCTACCACTGGAAAATCATTCAGTCGTTCATTGTCCTTTGAACGATGAAGATGTATGTGTTGGAGATGGAAGTGAATTCTTTATGCGCAACTAGAATCATTATCACTGCGCGAAACGACCAAAACAAATCCCTTCTACCACTGGCAAATCATTCAGTCGCTCATTGTCCTTTGAATGGTGAAGATGTATGTGTTGGAGCTGGAAGTGAATTGTTATGCGCAACTTGAATCTTTATCAGTGCGCGAAACGACCAAAACAAATCCCTTCTCCCTTCTACCACTGGCAAATCATTCAGTCGCTCATTGTCCTTTGAAGGATGAAGATGTATGTGTTGGAGATGGAAGTGAGTTGTTTATGCGCAACTAGAATCATTATCAGTGCGCGAAACGACCAAAACAAATCCCTTCTACCACTCGAGAATCATTCAGTCGTTCATTGTCTTTTGTTGGATGAAGATGTATGTGTTGGAGATATAAGTGAATTGTTGAATTTTCCACTAAAATTGAGGGTGAATAGTTATGGTTGATATTTTGTTCATAACATTTGCTCTTGTTTATTTTTTTCCAGTAATATAGGAGTGAAGATATTTAATGATATTTTTGTACAACATTTGCTCACTTACCCCTCCAAGGAGCTGTGAGACCTTGTCGCGGTGGAGGGGCTCACTCGTCACTTCTTGCTTCTCCAAGAAACCAGCGCGGAAGAAGTGACGAAGCGAAGGACAGCTCAACCACCGAACAAATTTTATTCGGTGGCTCAACTCAGTTCTTTTTTCATTCTGTTCAGTGAGATAGAATTGGGTCAGCTTTATTTGTAGGTACATTGATATGAGGTTCTTATATCAGAGTGAAACTGAAGCTGAGTGCATGTAAAATCGTTTTTAGTGTATTCAGGTGACGTAAGTAAAGTAATGTAACGGTACTAAATCATTGAGGTAAGTGATATTTTCGTATTGAAGTGATAAGAAAAGAACTCCTCCTCTCTCATCGTTCGCTCTCCATTCACTTCCATGAGCTTCTCCTTCCTCAACCACCCAAGAGCGATGCGGCGTTCCGGACCTTGATGGCACAGTTCCGAACCGGGGCTGACATTTATGTGGATCTCCCCCGGAGAATCTGAACGTGACCGCACCGCATTGGGGTTGGCGAGGGATGGAGGGATGGTTGAACGGCTGGAGAGGGTAGCGCTGGGGTAGGAGCACACGCCGATTTAGTTAAGTAGCGATGCGGCGGACCTTGATGGCATAGTTCCGAACCGGGGCCGACATTATGTGGATTTTCCCCGGAGAATCTGAACGTGACCGCACCGCATTGGGGTTGGCGAGGGATGGAGGAATGGTTGAACGGCTGGAGAGGGTAGCGCTTTTGGAAGAGTACATGCCAGTTTAGTATAGTGGAAAATTTTGACTTTTTTGCAATATTTGTTTTTGATTTACTGAAAAAGGTATTTAATTTCAGGTTAGAAACCCAGAGCTAAGCGGCACTGGCGTGGTGGAGAAACTTTATATCTACCACAGTACTAAATTATTAAGGTAAGTGATATTATCATATTGAAGTTATAAAGAAAGAACCCCTCCTTCCTCATCGCACTCTCTTCATTCACCTCCATGACCTTCTCCTTCCTCAATACCTCAAATGCGATGCGAAGTTCCGGACCTTGATGGCATAGTTCCGAACCGGGGCCGACATTATGTGGATCTCCGCCGGAGTATCTGAACTGACTGCAATGCATTGAGGTTTGGCGAGGGATGGAGGGATGGTTGAACGGCTGGAGAGAGTAGTGCTGGGGCAGGAGCACTTATCGAGCTAGTGAAGTAGAAAATTTCATCTTTGTCTGTGATTTATTTAAAAAATTATTGAATTTCAGGTTATGAAGTTAGAGCTAAGCGGCTTTGCCGTCGTGTAGAAACTTTATACTTATATGTATAGCACTTTGCTTCATGGAGATTATTATTACGATTTCTTCATTCCTTCATTTAAGTGAAAGTGAATTGAGTGCAGAATCTTTTTCAGTGAATTCAAGTGATCGTGTGTAAAGTAGTGTTACAGTACAAAACTATTGAGGTAAGTGATATTTTCGTATTGATATGATAAGAAAAGAACCCCTCCCTCATAGCTCGCTCTTCATTCACTTCCATGACCTTCTCCTTCCCCAACCACCCAAGAGCGATGCGACCTTCCGGACCTTGATGGCATAGTTCCGAACCGGGGCCGACATTATGTGGATCTCCCCCGGAGAATCTGAACGTTGGCGAGGGATGGAGGGATGGTTGAACGGCTGGAGAGGGTAGCGCTGTTGGAGGAGTACATGCCAGTTTAGTATAGTGGAAAATTTTGTCTTTTATGCAATTTTTGTTTTTGATTTACTAAAAAAAGTATTTAATTTCAGGTTAGGAACCCAGAACTAAGCGGCCTTGGCGTGGTGGAAAAACTTTTTATCTTCCACAGTACTAAATTATTGAGGTAAGTGATATTTTCGTATTGAAGTGATAAATAAAGAACATCTCCCTCATCGCTCGCTCTCCATTCACTTCCATGACCTTCTCCTTCTCTAACTTCCCAGATGCGATGCGGCGTTCCGGCCTTGATGGCATAGTTCCGAACCGGTGCCGACATTTATGTGGATCTCCCCCGGAGCATCTGAACGTGACCGCTACGCACTGAGGGTTGGCGAGGGATGGAGGGATGGTTGAACGGCTGGAGAGGGTAGCGCTAGGGGAGAGGCACACCATGGTTTAGACAAACGGAAATTTTTGTTTGTGATTTATTGAAAAATTATTAAATTTCAGGTTGGGCACCCAGAGCTGAGAAGATAAAAATAATCTCCAACGCCAAAATACTCAGAGGTGACGTGAGGATCAATTTACGGCAATAGACAAGATTCTACAACGGGTTACTGTTATAAACAGAACTTTACAGTTCTGTGAAAAGGTGGATTGTTAGTGGGTATTTTCCACTATCATTGCACTTATATACAGGACGAGTCCCACACTATTCCCTTCACCGTCTTTCGGAAGAGACGTTAAACTGTTGGTCCCGTGTCATGGATGTTGGCACGTTAAAGAACCCTACCCTCTACAGAGAGGGTTTCGGCCAAATTATCAGATGAAGTGTTACAAAAAAATATATTTTTGTACAACATTTGCCTATTTTCTCCTCCAAGGAGCTGTGACACCTTGTCGCGGTGGAGGGGCTCAGTAGTCACTTCTTGTTTCTCTAAGGAGGCAGAGGAGTGAGGAGTGACGAAGCCAAGGACAGCTCAACTCAATTCTTTCATCACTCTGTTGAGTGAGAAGAATTGAGTTAACGCTTTTGTACATTGACATGAGGTTCTTCTCAGGGTGAAAGTGAAATTCAACAATTCATTGTCTAACAGGATACAGGTCCCAATTATTAGGACATGCAATCGTTAAACAGAACTGATTAGAACTAAGCAAAGTTAAAGGTGAAAAAATGGACAGGACACAGGAATAAAAAAGTTGAAAGTATTTTACAATGACAAGTCTAGCGATGTGCATAACTGCATAGTGTTGAAGATCTCCATATCGATCTTTTTGCACTTTGGGATGTTTAAGGGCAGTCTGTTGCGGATGCACCAATCATGAACAAAGTCAATATCATTTTGAAGGGATGAGTAGTCTTCCCAACAGCATATCATGCGAAAAAGCTTCACGCCATCTGCAAACAAAAGACACTTGCTTGGAGTGCCATCACTGATATCAATAATGAATATGGAAAATAAAAGAGGGGAGTGAGGTTACTTTCTTGGGGGACAACACTCATCCGACATGAAACCACCATGGTCGACAATATGGCGTCTATCAACCAGGTAGGAGGTAAAGAAGTTGACCATCAGATCAGTGTGAAAGCCCATATATATCCAGAAGCTTCTGGCTAAGAAGTTCCTTGAACCAGTCAGTCGAATGCCTTCGCAAAATCAACGTAGATTAGATGACATCAAGTTGGTGTCCACAATTATTGTTCGCCTCATAAGCTGAAAGACTTCATTATACTTTGTGGGATGGACACGTGCTTGTTGGGGATGTGCGTGAATTGTTTTAGCGCAATAACCACGAGGTTCAGAACCTTAATCAATGCCCAACTCAGGAACAGAATCAGAATCATCACATTTTTCTGAAAATTGAAATTGATTTATTTAGTCTTTCACGACACTTTGTGGGATGAACATATGTGCTTGTTGGGGATGTGCGTGAATTCTTTAAGCGCAACCACGTTGATCAGAACGTTTATCAATGCGCTCACCAAAAAGCAAAACATGAGAAGTGAGGTATTGCGAATGAAGTGACGTGAAGTGGTTGAGTAAAGTGACGGAAGAAAAATGAAGCGTGTGAGTGGATTGACTTTTTGATTTATAAGTTTCAAGCAACCCTTCCTCCGTTCAATCAATGCTCGCTTCTTTTTAACCTAGACGTTAACCTCTTTCCTTAGCCTCAGCCATTGCTTTTGTAAAGAAAACCGAGTGACGAAGCCAAGGAAAGCTCGACTCAGATCTTTTTTTTACTCTGTTGAGTGATAAGAATGGAGTAAACGTTTCTTGCATTGATTTGAGGTTCTTTTAACAGCGTCAAAGTGAAGCTGAGTGCATGTAAAATCGTTTTTGGTGTATTCGACTGATGTAGGTGAAATAATGGTCCAGTACTAAATTATTGAAGTACCTGAAAGTGATATTTATGTATCAAAGTGATAAATAAAGAACCTCTCCTCTCCCTTCGCAGTCGCACGCTCTTTATCTACTACTAATGACGAAATTCTACAGAATTGTCATGCATGAAAGTACATTTTAGGTAACGAATAAATAAAATTCAAATTAAAATTGAAAATTAAAGAATGGGCAGAACTTTATGGTCTCAATAGACGTTTAATTGAAGGGATCATCGCTTTTGATTTCCTTTGGTAATTGGTTGAATTTTTGTAGTCCCTTGAACAGTATGGATCTCAACATCAAACAAATCCCTTTTCCCACTAGAAAATTATTCAGTCTTTCATCGTGCTTTGTAAGATGAGGATGTGTATGTTGGAGGTGTAAGTGAGTTGTTTATGCGCAACGAGAACCATTATAAGTGCGCCAAACAAGCAAAACAGATCCCTTCTTTCACTGAAAAATTATTCAGTCCTTCAACGTGCTTTGTATGGTGATGATGTGTACGTTGAAAGTGGAAGTGAGTTGTTTTATGCGCAACTAGAACCATTATCAGTGCGCCAAAGAAGCAAAAAAAATCCCTTCTTTCACTGGAAAATTTTCATTTCTTCATCGTGCTTTGGCGGGTTAAGATGTGTATGTTGGAGGTGGAAGTGAATTTTTTATGTGCAACTAGAATCATTATCAATGCGCGAAACGACCAAAACAATTCTCTTCTACCACTGGCAAATCATTCAGTCGCTCATTGTCCTTTGAAGGATGAAGATGTATGTGTTGGAGATGCAAGTGGATTGTTGATGCGCAACTAGAATCATTATCAGTGCGCGAAACGACCAAAACAAATCCCTTCTACCACTGGCAAATCATTCAGTCGCTCGTTGTCCTTTGAAGGATGAAGATGTATGTGTTGGAGATGGAAGTAAATTGATTATGCGCAACTAGAATCATTATCAGTGCGCGAAACGACCAAAACAAATCCCTTCTACCACTGGCAAATCATTCAGTCGCTCATTGTTCTTGGAAGGATGAAGATGTATGTGTTGGAGATGGAAGTAAATTGTTTATGCGCAATTAGAATCATTATCAGTGCGCGAAACGCCCAAAACAAATCCCTTCTACCACTGGAAAATCATTCAGTCGTTCATTGTCCTTTGAAGGATGAAGATGTTTGTGTTGGAGATGGAAGTGAATTGTTTATGCGCAACTAGAATCATTATCAGAGCGCGAAACGACCAAAACAAATCCCTTCTACCACTGGCAAATCATTCAGTCGCTCATTGTTCTTTGAAGGATGAAGATGTATGTGTTGGAGATGGAAGTGAATTGTTTATGCGCAACTAGAATCATTATCAGTGCGCGAAACGACCATAACAAATCCCTTCTACCACTGGCAAATCATTCAGTCGCTCATTGTTTTTTGAAGGATGAAGATTTATGTGTTGGAGATGGAAGTGAATTGTTGATGCGCAACTAGAATCATTATCAGTGCGCGAAACGACCAAAACAAATCCCTTCTACCACTGGCAAATCATTCAGTCGTTCATTGTCCTTTGAAGGATAAAGATGTATGTGTTGGAGATGGAAGTAAATTGTTTATGCGCAATTAGAATCATTATCAGTGCGCGAAAGGACAAAAACAAATCCCTTCTACCACTGAAAAATCATTCAGTCGCTCATTGTCCTTTGAAGGATGAAGATGTATGTGTTGGAGATGGAAGTGAATTGTTGATGCGCAACTAGAATCATTATCAGTGCGCAAAACGACAAAAACAAATCCCTTCTACCACTGGAAAATCATTCGGTCGCTCATTGTCCTTTGAAGGATGAAGATGGAAGTGAATTGTTTATGCGCAACTAGAATCATTATCAGTGCGCGAAACGACAAAAACAAATTCCTTCTACCACTGGAAAATCATTCAGTCGCTCATTATCCTTTGAAGGATGAAGATGTATGTGTTGGAGATGGAAGTGAATTGTTTATGCGCAACTAGAATCATTATCAGTGCGCGAAACGACCAAAACAAATCCCTTCTACCACAGGCAAATCATTCAGTCGCTCATTGTTCTTTGAAGGATGAAGATGTATGTGTTGGAGATGGAAGTGAATTGTTTATGCGCAACTAGAATAATTATCAGTGCGCGAAACGACCAAAACAAATCCCTTCTACCACTGGCAAATCATTCAGTCGCTCCTTGTTTTTTGAAGGATGAAGATGTATGTGTTGGAGATGGAAGTGAATTGTTTATGCGCAACTAGAATCATTATCAGTGCGCGAAACGACCAAAACAAATCCCTTCTACCACTGGCAAATCATCCAGTCGCATTGTTCTTTGAAGGATGAAGATGTATGTGTTGGAGATGGAAGTGAATTGTTTATGCGCAACTAGAATCATTATCAGTGCGCGAAACGACCAAAACAAATTGCTTCTACCACTGGCAAATCATTCAGTCGCTCATTGTTCTTTGAAGGATGAAGATGGAAGTGAATTGTTTATGCGCAACTAGAATCATTATCAGTGCGCGAAACGACAAAAACAAATCCCTTCTACCACTGGAAAATCATTCAGTCGCTCATAGTCCTTTGAAGGATGAAGATGTATGTGTTGGAGATGGAAGTGAATTGTTTATGCGCAACTGGAATCATTATCAGTGCGCGAACCGACCAAAACAAATCCCTTCTACCACTGGCAAATCATACAGTCGGTCATTGTCCTTTGAAGGATGAAGATGTATGTGTTGGAGATGGAAGTGAATTGTTTATGCGCAACTAGAATCATTTATCAGTGCGCGAAACGACCAGAACAAATCCCTTCTACCACTGGAAAATCATTCAGTCGTTCATTGTCCTTTGAAGGATGCAGATGTATGTGTTGGAGATGGAAGTGAATTGTTTATGCGCAACTAGAATCATTAATCAGTGCGCGAAGCGACCAAAACAAATCCCTTCTACCACTGGCAAATCATCCAGTCGCTCATTGTTCTTTGAAGGATGCAGATGTATGTGTTGGAGATGGAAGTGAATTGTTTATGCGCAACTAGAATCATTATCAGTGCGCGAAACGACCAAAACAAATCCCTACTTCCACTGGCAAATCAATCAGTCGCTCATTGTTCTTTGAAGGATGAAGATGTATGTGTTGGAGATGGAAGTGAAGTGTTTATGCGCAACTAGAATCATTATCAGTGCGCGAAACGACCAAAACAAATCCCTTCTACCACTGGCAAATCATTCAGTCGCTCATTGTCCTTTGAAGGATGAAGATGTATGTGTTGAAGATGGAAGTGAATTGTTTATGCGCAACTAGAATCATTATCAGTGCGCGAACCGACCAAAACAAATCCCTTCTACCACTGGCAAATCATTCAGTCGCTCATTGTCCTTTGAAGGATGAAGATGTATGTGTTGGAGATGGAAGTGAATTGTTTATGCGCAACTAGAATCATCAATCAGTGCGCGAAACGACCAAAACAAATCCCTTCTACCACTGGAAAATCATTCAGCCGTTCATTGTCCTTTGAAAGATGCAGATGTATGTGTTGGAGATGGAAGTGAAGTGTTTATGCGCAACTAGAATCATTAATCAGTGCGCGAAACGACCAAAACAAATCCCTTCTACCACTGGAAAATCATTCGGTCGCTAATTGTCCTTTGAAGGATGAAGATGGAAGTGAATTGTTTATGCGCAACTAGAATCATTATCAGTGCGCGAAACGACCAAAACAAATCCCTTCTACCACTGGAAAATCATTCAGCCGTTCATTGTCCTTTGAAAGATGCAGATGTTTGTGTTGGAGATGGAAGTGAAGTGTTTATGCGCAACTAGAATCATTAATCAGTGCGCGAAACGACCAAAACAAATCCCTTCTACCACTGAAGAATAAAGATGTATGTGTTGGAGATGGAAGTGAATTTTTTATGCGCAAATAGAATCATTATCAGTGCGCGAAACGACAAAATCAAATCCCTTCTACCACTGGAAAATCATTCGGTCGCTAATTGTCCTTTGAAGGATGAAGATGGAAGTGAATTGTTTATGCGCAACTAGAATCATTATCAGTGCGCGAAACGACCAAAACAAATTCCTTCTTCCACTGGCAAATCATTCAGTCGCTCATTGTCCTTTGAAGGATGAAGATGTATGTGTTGGAGATGGAGTGAATTGTTTATGCGCAACTAGAATCATTATCAGTGCGCGAACCGAGCAAAACAAATCCCTTCTACCACTGGCAAATCATTTAGTCGGTCATTGTCCTTTGAAGGATGAAGATCCATGTGTTGGAGATGAAAGTGAATTGTTTATGCGCAACTAGAATCATCATCAGTGCGCGAAACTACCACTGGCAAATCATTCAGTCGCTCATTGTCCTTTGAAGGATGAAGATCTATGTGTTGGAGTTGGAAGTGAATTGTTTATGCGCAACTTCAATCATTATCAGTGCGCGAAACGACCAAAACAAATCCCTTCTACCACTGGCAAATCATTCAGTCGCTCATTGTCCTTTGAATGACGAAGATGTGTGTTGGAGATGGAAGTGAATTGTTTATGTGCAACTAGAATCATTATCAGTGCGCGAAATGACCAAAACAAATCCCTTCTACCACTGGCAAATCATTCAGTCGTTCATTGTCCTTTGGAGGATGAAGATGTATGTGTTGGAGATGGAAGTGAATTGTTTATGCGCAACTAGAATCATCATCAGTACGCGAAACGACCAAAACAAATCCCTTCTACCACTGGCAAATCATTCAGTCGTTCATTGTCCTTTGAAGGATGAAGATGTATGTGTTGGAGATGGAAGTGAATTGTTTATGCGCAACTAGAATCATCATCAGTACGCGAAACGACCAAAACAAATCCCTTCTACCACTGGCAAATCATTCAGTCGTTCATTGTCCTTTGAAGGATGAAGATGTATGTGTTGGAGATGGAAGTGAATTGTCTATGCGCAACTAGAATCATCATCAGTGCGCTAAACGACCAAAACAAATCCCTTCTACCACTGGCAAATCATTCAGTGGTTCATTGACCTTTGAAGGATGAAGATGTATGTGTTGGAGATGGAAGTGAATTGTTTATGCGCAACTAGAATCATCATCAGTACGCGAAACGACCAAAACAAATCCCTTCTACCACTGGCAAATCATTCAGTCGTTCATTGTCCTTTGAAGGATGAAGATGTATGTGTTGGATATGGAAGTGAAATGTCTATGCGCAACTAGAATCATCATCAGTGCGCTAAACGACCAAAACAAATCCCTTCTACCACTGGCAAATCATTCAGTGGTTCATTGTCCTTTGAAGGATGAAGATGTATGTGTTGGAGATGGAAGTGAATTGTTTATGCGCAACTAGAATCATTATCAGTGCGCGAAACGACCAAAACGAATCCCTTCTAACTTAACATAAGCAAAAAAGTTGGGTTTTATAAACACTCTGCTTTTGGCAGTTTCGACCAAACAACTACCAAACGATTTCGGTGAAATGTTGGTCGTGACGTCATCACCATGACGTTGCAGTTACCGTTTGGTTAACCAAAATGTAAACCAACCAATAACGAGCAGAAATCGGCTAATCTGGGCATTTGAAGTGGGTAAAAATAAAATCGAGTTCCGAAATTCCGTTTGTTAGCCCTTTTATATTTAAGTCCGTGGTTAGCACCTTGACAAGAAAATTACCTTGGCAACGTACGGGCGGTTGAAGTTTGAGAATTACAAATCTTGTCAACCAATATTTCATTCACCTTCTGTTTGACAAGTCAAACGTCAGATAACTCAACACGCAGAACCATGAATTTGTTTAATTAAAAATTATTGTTTTTTAGCTCTTTTTCAATCGAAATTATTGTATTCATCGGTGTGCAAAGTTTCGTATCAGTCAAGGCATTTAAGTAGGTAGAAATGGAATTACAAGTGTTTTTCTGTATGTATGTACAGGGTGTCTCATTTTGGGTACTTTAGCGGGGTATATCCGTTATTATCTTATAGATACAAAGTTGCGGTTTTCGCGACAGTGTACTTCTAATGCAGAATCGAGTTCTTCGGCAAAAGTTATATAAAAAACAGTTTTCACATTTTCCATAACTTATCGGATAGTTTAGATACAAGGGGTACCTCAAAATGCAACATTTTCAGTTTAGCCCTGTATCTTGAAAACTAAAAGGGCTATGAAAATTTTGTTAACGGCATCTTTAGTTTCACAAGAATGTAGCACACTGTCGCGAAAATCGCAACTTTCTATCTATAGGAATAACGGAGATTCCCCGCAAAAGTACCCAATATGGGACACCCTGTACAGAGTTAAACTTGGGTCTTAAAATGCTTGGTTTTTAAGATACAGGGTGTTGAAGATCTATTTTATTTTCAGTTTTTAATACATTTTCCAAAGACGGTTTGAGATATTGAACTGAATTTTGCCACAAGATATTATGGTATAGCAACACACTTTTTTCAATTATTATTTTTTATTTTTATTTTATTTTATTTAAATTTGTTTGCAATTTTTTTTAATTTGTTTTTTAAACCCAAGTTTATATGACCTTTTCGACTTAAAATGTATCCAGGAACTCCCCCTTAAAATTATGACATACCATTAAGTAACAGCCTGTATGGTATACCGGGGAAATCAAAAGGTTTAATTTTTTTCAATGAATCACCCTATATTTGAATGTATTTTTCAATTGTTTGTAAAACCATAACGATAATTCATATTATATACCATATGCCTAAATTCAACCGTTTCTGAATTATTCGCACTTGAAAATTTGAAATGTGAAATGTTGACAACAAATATTTCTTCAAGGACCATTTCGAATCAAAAAAATTAGAGGTTTCCTGCATAAATCGGGAGAATAATTCTGCCAATTACACTGTCTCCTAACCGTCCCAAGTTGACATCAATGGATGGTTTTTTTTTTAGCGTTATGTGAAAAACTGTGCGTGTCAAATGCGAATATTCCGGAAACCCATATGGTATGTTTTATGGTTTACGCTAGTAGTTTTTCTGCATCATGAGGAATATATTATGGGATAAATTTAGCAAAAATATAATGTTAACCCTTGTAGATATTTGTATCTATAGATATCTTGGAAAATTAACGAAATTTTAGCCAGAAATGGTACCTTTATTAAATATAAAAAAAAACAGTATTTCTTTTCTCATTATTTATATTTTGTTATGAGTTTATTAAACATCAGTGTTTTATACCAAATATGTGACTAATTTACTTTTTAAACAGGTGGACTTTCATAGTACTTATAGGTACTACTATTAATTCTCGGGTCGGCAAACTAAAGCACATAAGTCCATATAAGTAAATTTTACAGGAGAAGCAAAAAACGTATTCAAATGATTTATATTGAAAAATATGTGCATTTTATTGCATATACAACTAGAATGACTTTCTACACAAAACATGTTTCAGTTTACAATACCTAAAATCAGCAGATTTGACACTTGAATGACTTATGTTTTATGACTCGCCAATTTTATCTGACATATGTGCTTAGGACCTGAAAATTATCAATATGAAAGGATAGTCAATTTATTGCTCAGATGTTATTGCTTTATTCTTAAACATAATATATCGAAAAGAAAAGTATATGTCCTTATATACAGGGTGTTTCAGAATAACATGCTAATAATAAAGGGGGTGATTCTTGGGCTCATTTTAAGAAAAAAAATTCATATGAACGTATGTCCTAAACGCCTTAACTTTTTTCCCAAAAAATATGCAAACCAAAACCCGTATGGACGGCACTGGTCAGAATAATTAAATTGTTGGTGCATCAAAGAATGAGTATTAATGCCTAAAATACATGACTCAAATTTCATAAAGATATCTACAGTAATGACAAAGTTATTGTAAAAAATGTATCTATTTTTTAAAACTTTGACACCCTGTATCTCAAAAGTTAAGGCGTTTAGGACATACGTTCATATGATTTTTTTTTCTTAAAATGAGCCCAAGAATCACCCCCTTTATTATTAGCATGTTATTCTGAAACACCCTGTATATTCAGATTTTGTGATTACAAAGAATTTGGTAAAATAAATGTCAAAGAAGCTTTGGACTGGTCCATAACTAAGATATTTTTATAGATCTGTTCCTTCCTCGTCTTCCAAGATATCAGGATCAGTGCTACGAATATTATCAGCCGCTGGCAGATTTAGATAAAATGAATGGAAAACATCAGGGATCAAAGGCAGAAGGGAGACAAGGTCATTTTTCTTTGCCTTTGCAATCGGCAAAGGCTGAGTTGATATTGTAGGTATATTTGCGGGTATTGTAGTTCCCCTTCTTTTCATGTTGAAAAATCGGAAGCGGAAATCTCTGTCCAATGTATCTTTATATGCAATTATTCCAAACTCCTTTTCATAGGAGGATGTCTGTTTGCTTCATTTCCACAACTTCAAATTTCTTGCTGCTCGATCTTATCAGCTGAATCCAATCATGAGGATGATAAATCTGAATCTCGGTCTTCTTCTTTTTCTTCTCTATGATGCCGTGGTCGGTATCAACCTCTAGGTGGCTATGTCCAGGAATCATGAACTTATGGTCTATGGTATTTATTCCTGTCGTTTGCAAGACCCAAGTGAACATGGAAGAGACATGAGAGTTTCTGTTCTGACCTCCACACGTGTCTGAATATAGTATAACATGTTTTGTCTCCTCAGGTAGGTAGTTGATGAGATGCTTGTAGAGACAAGAAGCAATCTGATTTGCCCCTCTTCCTGCAATCGTCTCGTACCAAACGTAGCACACAGCACTTCCTGTTTTATTATTATGGATTGTCAAATTGTACGTCCATAACTGACGTTTATAGAAAATGACGGAGGAGGTCAGAGATGGTGTCGGCAAGCATTGCTGCAAGTCGAAAGTGTAAACTTGAACAGTATCGTCGCCAACATAGGAGTGGGAGTCATTCCGTTTTTCCTCATAGGCTTCGTCTGCTGCCTTCTTGTGCTGGTCATGCTGGGCAGTCAGCTCGGTCTTGATATTTTTATCCTGAGAAACTTGTATTTTCATACTGAGTTTGTCACAAGTGAAACAAGTGTCTACACGAGGCTTTTTGAATGATAACTTGAACTTATGAAATTCCTGGCTGTAAATTTTAATAGATGGGGGATCACAGGCAGTTTCGCAGAATAGTTTATACATTTTTTGCAAAGTTAGATGAGATGGAAGATATTTCTTTGAAGTAGTTTTTCTAGTGTAGTGACTCTCATAAGCTGGAAATGACAAAATGTGTGACCTTATTTCCTCGCGTTTCACGTCAGATATTTTATTTATCGGTTCAGCTTTTCCTCGCATATCATCGATTCCAGTTCCTCCAATAGATGACCTTTTCTTGAGTGACACAGTTTTTATGAAATTTTCACTCTCATCCAATATTTTGAGTAGACAGCCTCTGTAAACAGGTTCTCGTGTACCATGAATCAGTTGAGAGTAACTATATGTAGGTTTTAGTTCTGAATTTTTGTTTATCCGGTTCCAAAACACGTATTCTCTGGGTGGCCTTATCTTTAATTTCTATCAAAGATGACATGTAGGCTGATCTCTTGACATAAGAACCCATATTCCAATATTCCTCGAATATCTCTTGTCTTTGTTCTAATAATATACGTTCTTTACACTTCATCCTACACAATGTCAATTCCCTCATTGCCCTTCCCGGGACTACTTTGCCTTTCAACGTTTTGTAACACTGGCCTAGGTTGCGCTTTCTCTTTTTATCGGCCTTCAAGAGGCGTCTACTAATTTTTGTTTCCGGGTGGTTATCAGGTATCGTTCGAGGTGCAGGATCTTCTTGTCCTCCTGAAGTAGACGAAGACGATTTGTGATCACTGGCGGTGTAAAGTGGATCATCGATTGAATCATCACTAGAAAATCTTCTCTATGCAAATCGGGAGAATTCGTGATGGGTTCTGTTGAAGTAGATGGTATGGATTGGTCGACAGATGATAACCATGTGGCAACTCTTGTTACTGTATGTTCATCACCTGAAATACACCAACCAAGGGTATTTTCTTGAAATAATTAAAATATTTCACAGTGCATACATTGATAAGAGCTGTTATCTATTTGTAATGGCAATAGTTCAGTCAGATTTCTTGTTTCTTCACCTGAAGCATCATCATCAATTTCCTCATAACCTCCATGTACTGCTGAAGTTGAAAACAAATGTTTGTTTTCCCGATCATTTTCTGAATCGCATAATCAGAGAAAAAAATGATAATACTTGACTTTCTCCAACTATTTCAGCCCCTCTACTTACAGTCGATGGCTGCTCTTGCTAACTCGATCATTTTCTTTCCTCTCGAAAGATGCATTATGAACTGTCAACACTACCATACATCACTCAAAAAGTAACTTCACAAATATATAACTATCAACATAGACTATTACGTCGCGTGGTCGAACATTGCACTATCGCAAATGGCGCGAAAAATATTATTGTTCCTCTATTCATAGCATTGACACACCAGTGATATTCTCATCTCCCTCAAGCATTAGAAAAAATAAAAAGAAAGAGGTGATTGATGCACGGGTTCTGTCGCTGTTTTGATGTTCCTTTTAACATAAGTCAATTATTTGCGAAAAAAGCGACGCTCTCTTATGCATAAGTCAAGTTATGTGCTTTAGCGCGTTGGTTAATTTTAAATAAATATAGGTTGAAAAAGTACACAGGCTCGATGTCTACCGAAATTGGGCGAACTGACTTAAGTGCTTTAGTCAGTCTATGAGTTGAATAAAATGATTGATCTTGGTGCAAAAAAACATAAGTCGATAATTTATGACTTATGTTCCTTAGTCCGCCGACCCTACAATTATTGAATATTTTCGTTTTATGATAAAGTATTTGCGAAAAAAGCCAATAACATGAATCATATTATGACAAGACGACTTTGTACAACATAAGGTTTGTTCCAACCCGACCGAGAATCGTACTTGGGACGATCCGGGTCTTGTGCACTATAGAAATTCCGTTCCAACCGCGTATGAATGATTCCTTGTTCCGTCCCGTTACGTGTTCCAACCTAACTTGGAACCGTTCGGGAATCGATTCCTGGACGATTCTTTAGATACCTGCCTAAAAGTGGGAATCGATTGGGATGACATGCGCACTCTATTCTAGCACCGCCATTTTAGTTCATTCACGTATGTTTTGGCTTGCTATTTATTTACTATGGAGTAGTAGGTACTAAATGTGTTCATTTGTGGATAGTTCAGATGAGATTTTCTTTTTTTAAATGTTTGAGTGAAATTTATTTCATTTTAATGTGTGTTGAAGAAGGTTTAAAAACCGATTCCTCAAATCTGTACCTAAATCCGTTCCAACTGCTGCGATTCTGGGATCATTATGGAAATTATGAAAATCTAGATCATGTTCAATTATAGCAGTTTCAATAACCGTTCCGGAAGGGTAGGTTGGAAAGAACCTTTATTTTTGCACTTTTCGAGGTGACAGGCAGGTTTACACGATACCAATTTGGCCCCACGGATATTCGCACACGACTGTAGCTTTCTTTGTCATTCTCATTACGTAATATATTTTTTTCTAGCTCTTGTAACGAGATCTCAAAACGTTCCATTTTTTCCAATTGACTCCTCATTGTCGACCAAATATCAGAACGCCGCAAGATGTTCCTCTTGAAAAAAACGATGTGATTTCGCCACGCTCATGTGTCACATAAATCAAAAGTCAACAGTTTTGGTGAGATGGAAGTAGAAAACGATACGATAGAGACTTTGGCTTTGGCAATGTTAAAATTCGATAAATAATGTATCTATGTGTTAGGGTTAGGACAAAGAACGCTTTTTTAAGGTTGGTAACCGCATGAGTTCTTGACTCGAATTTTTGTCGGAATGGTATAACTCAGAATTTCAGTTTTTAGGCTACGGCTTACTCCCGCAGCATATTGAATAAATGATTATATCTGGGTTGTTGATTGATTTATTCAATATTCAGACTGGGCGATAAGTTCTGAATCTGTTCAAGAATCTGAACAAATAGTATTTTCGTTGAAGCTTGGCAATGCCGAATTCCGTGCAATCAATGACACTTGTCATTAATGTCAAGAACAAGGCTCCAAGGCTGCAAAGTTGCTCATGCTCATGTTAGGATTCACTTTTTGCAGAGTGCTCCGGACAAGTATCACATATGTCATGCGTGTCATTGGAACTAGGCGTTGCCAGGTCCAATATATTACTACTTTTCTCTGATTTTTTTCATTGATTACAACAGAACACTTGACTTCTCACAATTACATGAAAGATGATATCCATGAAATGTAGATTCCTGAATGGAGACGCTCCTTAATTAAGTTCAGGGATGAAAAATATAATCATTATTTACTTGGTTATGTCCTGTAACGGATTTATGACCCAATCCTAATCCGTTATTTATGCAAAATTCAAATATCCCGAAAATGAAACGGCGGAAATCAGCGATGTGGCGTGATCGACTGTTTTCGCGTGTCATCACTTTTGGCGGGCTTTTTTGTTATTCTATTGTGTTTATATTATTATCACGGTGTGTCAAGCCATATTAATATTAAATAAATGGTGTTAGCAATATGTCCGAGCGATAGCATAAACTTTCTTCTACTCGTCATTGCGTCAGTATCGATTGACGAATCGAAATTTGTTTTGGTGTTTGGTGGGGTTTCCTGTAGTGTTTTACTGTTTTATGCTTGTTTTGTTAATATCGTCTGTGTATCTGGTAATTATGGCTAAAGACGTGCTGTATTATAAACTAACGACTCTGTTGACACTTATGACCAAACTATCTCAATATCATGATTTAGAGCCGCGTCCATATTAGTGAATATTTGCGTTATTGTATGTAACCACATATTTTTGTATGTCCGATAGAAATCTATGCGGGTGTGGACGTGTTCGCGTATGCGGCGAATACATCCATATTACAGAGATATTGAAGAGATAGGTACTATAATACCTACTCCTCTAATTTTTGAACTGTCGTTTTATAATAATTATACAGGGTGCGCCAATAGTGCGTGGACGGGATATTGTCGGTTTATAGAAGCACATTTTTGAAGTTCGTTGCCAAGGCATACTAGACAGATGTTAATGCTCCAAACCTAAAATAGTTTGACTTCATTCGCATCGCGTATACAGGGTGATTCATATCAAAGTTACATTAGTTTTAAATGGAACCCCCTGTATATTATTACATATATGGGTTCCTAAGACAATTTCAGATTGACTTTATGTACCACACATGGTATCTTAAATGAACCGTTCACCCGCAAATCGGTATTTTTTGAAAAAGCTGATGTTAAAAAAAATTGAATATCGCATTGATCCTTAGAGTTAGAGAATTGGGATTTTTTGGTGATGCTAACCACGAAATGTGCTAATGTAGACCGTATGTACTAGCTTCAATTCTTTTTGAGTTATGAGAAATCGTTATGCCAATTTAGAAAATTTCAATAAAGGCCAACTCGATTTTATCAAATGAAACAAGCTCTAGATATAATGCCACTTTTTGATAAAAATGGCTAGCACCATCCGAAAGAGGAGCAAAATGTATGTACTGAAAATTTCACATCAATAACTGGACAAAAGGATAGTCTAGCTAATTTGATTTTTGCCAAGTAAATGTTATAGCTAGACCACCACTTTTCACCGGCTCTGTATTTCTCCAGAAATTTAATACGATTGAGAATTCATTTTATCAGAAGATTGATTGATTTGTGCATAGAATAAGGGGTCGGTATTTGGAACATTTTTTGTTATAATAATTATTACACTGGCCTTTTTTCCTTCTTCTGATGTTCTGTTCCCTGTTCTGTACCAGCATTTTATAATATAGTCTTATTATAAAATGGTACCAGATACATTTCTAATCAAATATTAAACGTGCAACTTCCCCGTATAGCAGGCATCCTTCCTCAATTCTATGAGCTATATTAATTTCACATCAACTCATGAAACGGACATTTTACTTAGAAAAACGGCAAGAATGAAAGCCAATATCCATTTTGAAAGCTTGCACATAACAACGTAAGAAATATTTCCATTTAGGTGCAAAAGATTTCAATGGGTCTGTATCACATTAGCACAGCAAAAATTGCTCAATTTTCTATTGAAAAAGGCAAAGTACATATGACTAGTAGAGTCTTATATACTTTATACATTTAAAAATTGATTTGTAATTAGGAACACTAAAATACACAATAATAGCCAAAATAAGCACATCCGTCATAACATTTAGAATTTTTTTTTGTAAATAGGTTTTTTATTAAAAAATGTGATATTATTCCTTCAGAAAAGAAACAATCAATGTTCCCAGAACTTTTCCGCTCAATTAAAAATCAGGCTTTAATATCAAAAAAAGATAAGCTCTTAGGAAGATTTTTTTGGCTATTGCGCCACACTATCAAAAAATTCTCACAAAAGGAACTTTAGCTTGACGCAAACTTTAATAGAAAGTCGTATTCAAGTTCAAATTGGCACTTATCAAAATAAAAATGGCATTAGTCAATTTCTAATTGGCAATAATCAAAATCAAAATGGCACAATTTCAAAATGACATTTTAATTTTGATTATTGCCAATTTGAAATTGAAAATGTCAATTTGAAATTGACTCAATGCCATTTGATTTTGATTAGTGCCAATTTGAACTTGAAAAGGTATAGACTTATTCAATAATAAGTGACTGGTTTCACTGGTTTAATCTGGTATAATCTTCATTTGTTTTTTAAAAAAAGAACATACCTAATTCGATTTATTCGAAAGAGAGTGTCCGCTTTTTTGTTCAGTGGGACTTAAAAAAGAATTGATTAGTTCAAAACCAAAAAAGTACATATTTCCTTAAAGCCTAGTTTACACCGATAACCCGTTTAGTTCGGTCCGATAGGACCAAGTGGGTGGGGATAGTACGGTAGGACCAATGCTTGCTTCTCGTCCGTTCACACCGCCTAGCAACGCGTGAACTGAATGAGTACGCGCGCAATTCGTCAAACGTCAAAAACCAGCCGAAATCATTTATCAACACAATTCGTAATCAAAAAAAACATAAGTGAGTACGCTCAGATTGCCTTGAGAAACTCAGAACCAACACAATTTACAATAATAACAACCAACATAACCTCATAATTTTGATCCAGATCGAACCAAATTTAGTTCGGTACACCTGCTGGCAAGTACCGAACCAAGAGCGGACGAGCTTAGTTCGCAACTGTTTACACCAAATATTTGGTTCTGATATAGTTCGAATTTAGTACTTGGTCCGCGGACCAAGTTATCGGTGTAAATTGGGCTAAGTTTTTCGTGAATAAGTAAAAGTATATCAGCAAAAAGCTGTTTTATGACATAAATTGGCCGTTTTTGCTCAGATTCCTAGATAAGTGACTTTTCATTTAAATTTGCAACAAGTTAAGTTCCTTTTGTGAGAATTTTTTGATAGGGTGTGGCGAAAAACTCGAAAAAAACAAAAGAGCAATGGCGTTTCAATCCACAAGAGAATCGATACAAAACATGATACTGAATGTTTACAGATTGCTTTACGAAGCTCAAAGAATTTACATATAGATGCAATTCATGCACAATAAACAATAATAATACTTCAATATTAAGATAATAAGATACTCTTTGGTAAACATCACAAATTAATGTTCCTTTAGAGTTAGCAGTTATGTATAAAACCTGAAATATATTTTTAACGCTAGAGCAAGTAGCATAGTTTGAAAAAAGATATATTTGAATAGCAATCATGGTTACCTTCTGTTTTAGCCTAGTTTACACCGATAACTCGTTTAGTTCGGTCCGATAGGACCAAGTGGGTGGGGATAGTACGATAGGACCAATGCTTGCTTCTCGCCCGTTTACACCGTCTTGCAACGCGTGAACTTAATGAGTACGCGCGCAATTCGTCAAAAACAAGTCGAAATTATTTATCAACACAATTCGTAACCAAAAAAAACATAAGTAAGTACGCTCAGATTGCCTTAGAAACTCAGAACCAACACAATTCACAATAATAACAATCAACATAACCTCATAATTTTGATCCAGATCGAACCAAATTTAGTTCGGTACACCTGCTGGCGAATACCGAACCAAGTTGTCTCTTAAAGAAGGATAACAAAATACTCAGAGATGGATGTGTACTCATGCTGACGTCACGATCTGCTGGCCACCAACTTGGCAACGATGCGCGAAGTTGAAGCAATTATATCTGTCATACTTGTCCGGAGTCCGGAGTGTCCGGAGCACTCTGCAAAAAGTGAATCCTTGCTCATGTTGTTCGTAAGTTGTGTTGTGACTTTTATAAATAAAAATAAACGGAAAAATGTTCAATCTTCAATAATAATAATGGACAGACTGTTGAATTTTCTCTAAATTAGGATAATAAAGAAATGCATACATTCCCAAAATGTCTGTAACCAAATTACTCACTTTAATTCCAAGATACAGTAAGCAACATTTATTTGACTATCAGAAATTATTCTTCGACATTGTAGGTGCTCAAAGTTCACTGCTACACAAAAATGCTCTATTACAAAGCAATAAACCTCTATCACTCGTCAACTTTAACCAACAAACTAGAATCTACTGTAGAGCAAAAACAGTGGAAGACGCACAAAAATCGGATGTCCCTTTGAGTAGTGCTCAAAAACTCAAAAAAGCAGTTGCAGAATATGGAACCACTGTTATCGTTTTCCATGTGGGAATTTCTCTGATATCACTTGGAACATCTTATTTATTGATTTCCAGTGGCTTGGATGTGGAGAAACTACTTGTTACTTTGAAACTCAACGAATATATCGGCGGCAATAATTTGCTTGTTTCTAATGCTAGTACTTTTGCAATTGCTTATGCTGTTCATAAAGTCTTTGCTCCAGTCAGAATTACGATTACTTTAGGCTCAGTTCCTTTTATTGTTCGGTATTTGAGAAATAAGGGCATTTTGAAAAAGTGATGTTTAACCAATAAACATATGGATGGTTTAGTTTTGTAAACCTTTTTTATTGAGATATGTCTAGGTACCTATATTCAGATTTAGACTACTTACACATATAGAAAACGCCAAACAACTTTGAATCTACGTCATCGTTGCCACCAAGCGCGTTGTTATGAAGTTTGCTGGTATCCAGATTTAGTCACCAGCAAATCACATAACAACGTACTTGGTACCATCGATGACGTAAATTCAAAGTTGTTTGGCGTTAACCATATAGATGACAACCGACAGTATCGGGAACTACAACCACTTGTCTGATGATCTGTTGTTCACAGGATGTCTTGCTATTATTTAATAATTTAGCAAAACCAAGGGATCATTCAAAAAGGGGTAGTATTCACTTCCTAACCCAAACCCGAAAAAACAATTTTTTTCGCTCCAAATCTAGTAGAGTGTTGAGAAACTCGTACAGTGGAAAGGGCATTAAATTTGATAAAACCATGCATGATCCTGTATCAGTTATCATAGAAGTGATGGTGCATTTGAAAACTTCAATCCATTTGGCAGTTTAGGGGTCCTAGAGATTTTTTTGCAAAAAATTCTTTAGTGCCCTTTTTCCTCGTTCGAAACAAGGATACTTTTGTGTGTAAGTTTTGATAAAAATGACTAGCGCCATCTAAAAGAGGGGCAAAAGTTATCTACAGGGTGACCCATTTTAGTTACTTTTGCGGAAATTTCCGTTATTTTTATATATAGAAAGTTTTGGTTTTCGCGACAGTTTGCTACTTTTTCGTAAAACTAAAGATGCCGTTAACAAAATTGTCATAGGCCTTTTAGTTTTCAAGATTCAGAGCTAAATTGAAAATGATGCATTTTAAGGTATCCCTCGTATCTAAACTATCAGATAACTTATGGAAAATATGAAAATTAACTGTTTCTTGTAAAACTTTTCACGTATAACTCAATTCTGCCTTTGGAATTAGTAAACAGAGTCAGGTCAAAAAGTTATTGAACCCTACTTTATTTATTTAGATGGAACACCCTGTATATTTATAGGCCATAAAATTTGTCTTTTTTAAATTTTTCATGAATATATAACAGTATGCACTTTTTCTCATAAACACTGGAATGAATGACAATTTTCTGAAATTAGATGCATAATTTTAATAGTGGGATCCTACACTGAGAAAAAACCCAGGAGAAAAATCTTTCCTGAACTTTTTTTGGCAACAATAGCTAAAACTATAGTTGAACAGCATACTTGCATCTATCATTTACCAGATTTTTGGATACTCCGCGCTACACCCTACCAAAAATTCTTACAACAAGGACTTCTTGAGGCAAATTTGAATGAAAAATTACTTATCTAGAAATCCAAGATGAACTCAATTTGTGACGCACTAAACCAGTGTATTTGTGCATTTCAAGAGGCCACCGATGGGTTGATTAATTTTTTGTCTCAACAGTCACTTATTGGATTCCTAATCCGATTTTTGATTTGAATTTACCTCAAGCTAAGCCCCATTTGTGAGAATTTTTGGTATGATGTGGCGAAACATCCAAAAAAATCTGATAAATACGAAATATTTTTGTCCAGTAGCTAGTAAAGGACATTTCCTCTAAGAGCAAACACTTATACTGGAAGATGAAACTGCTTTTCTGTTCCAATAAAGTTACTCTCCTATAAGAGCTAAGCCAGTCTACTGTGGCAGTGAAGATACTTTCCAGTCACAGTAGAGATGCTATTTATGAAATTAATCCGCTGTGACGAATAATCGTTTGTAGTAAAGTGCTCTTTGCTACCATAGTAAGGAATTTGGCTATCCTCTATGTAGCCAAAATTTTTAGCTGGGACAAAAATTTGCTATGGTGTGATGAAAAATTTTTCTCGGTGTAGGTACCTTAAAATGCAACATTTTCAATTTAGGCCTGTATCTTGAAAACTAAAAGGCCTTTGAAAATTTTGTTAACGACATCTTCAGTTTTACGAAAAAGTATCAAACTGTCGCGAAAACCGCAACTTTCTATTTATACAAATAACGGAGATATCCGCAAAAATACTCAAAATGGGACACCCCTTGTACTTACTGAAAATTTCATAATAATTGAAGAAAGGATAGTCTAGCTACAAAAATTGGCAAAAATGACCCATTTTGGAAGAAATCATGCAAAATGGGTCGTTTTTACCAAGTTTAACATTTTATTGTCAGACTATATCCTTTTTCAACTATTATGAAATTTTTAGGAAGTACATAAATTTTGTCCATCTCCTGAATGGTGCTAGCCATTTCTATCAGTAGTCACAGAAAAAAGTTAGAAAAGTACCTTTTTTTTATCGTGAAAAAGGGGCATTACACAATTTTTTTGAAAAAATCTCCTGGACAAGTAAACTGACAAATGGATTGAAGTTTTCAAATGCACCAACACTTCTTTGATAACTGATGCAGGATCAGAGTTTTATCAAAGTTAAGGCCGTTTTCATACTCATGTCCTTTCCCCATTCCACTTTTTTTTTTCATATTTTAGATTTATTCTTATTTCTTATAAAATATGCCATAAAGTAAAATATATAGGTAATTACTTATTCGATCCAGCTAACTAGTTCGAAGCAACCGCGAAATACATTGACCAATCAGAAGCCGTACGTGGTTCATCAGAAGTCCTTGTAACCCTTAGGAGTTTCTATTCTAATAAAAAGAATTGTATATTTTAAGAGTATTCATCCGCTCCAAACAGCACTGCTGGCAAAATAAGCTTTCATCACGTCAGCGATGGGTATAGATTTTGTTCGAGGATGGTGGCAACTTTTCAAGAGCTATTCAAGGAGATTAAATCCATTATTGTGAAAAAATGTCAAAATGTACCGAAAAAAGTTGACAGTTAACGTTACCTTATATCCAAATGACAAAAGAGCTCTTGAAAAGTTAAGATAGGAAAGTGCAAACCGTTGTAAAAATGCCATTTTTAAAACGCGATATCTCGATAACGGTTGAATTTAGGAACATTAGTTGTATCACAATTTTTGTTCCAAATTGAAGAAAGAATTGAAATATCAATTAATATACAGGGGGTTCCATTAAAAAAATCATACTTTTTCGTGCCATACTTTTGTGACGCACCCTGTATGTTTCCAAATATTTTCAGAATGTGCGCTATTTACACCCCTAACCTGTGACCCATATTGATATTGATATTTTTCATATCCTATATGATAGAACCTACTTTACTCTATCGTTGGGACACCCTGTACAGGGTGTTTCATTAATATTGCGAAAAAATTCAGGGTGAGTTTCCCCACTTAAAAATAATAAGAAAACTTCACATGAAGGTGTGTCCGGAAATGCTTCGTTACAGAGCTACAGGGTGTTGAAGTTTTATTTTTATTTTTGTTTTTTCTAAATAATATTTGAACCAATGTCTATATTTCCATAAAAATCGGTATTTGAGGGTTTCTTTTTATGCGGAATTCGAATTTTATCTCAGTTTGGCTCTAACTTGTAGAGGGCGCCACCTACACTCATTTGTCCTGACATGTACAGCCATAACTTTTTTGGACGTAACCGTATGACATATTTGAGTGAAAAAACATATTTCTCCTTTATTTTTATGCAATAAATGTATACTTGTTAGAAGTCATTACGTGCCACCATTTTCGAGATTTTAGATTTGAAATAATGAATACATAACTAATTCGTTTAATCAATAATCAAGATATGACTTACCTACTTATATAAATAAGGTTTTAAATCATAAATAACGTAATTTTAGTTTAATATGTCGAAATATGAGTTATAATAGCCTACACTATACTACACCATACTCAGCGCCATCATTTCACCGCCTACCAGACCAAAACATTCCGAATTTAATAAAAACCCTTTTCTTCCAATTTAAATATTGCAGAATCATTATATTGTGTCATTCATACATCTAATACAGGGTATACTTTTTTTATGCGCCATATAAAAGAAGAAAGTTGATGATGGTTTCTCCTAAACCAAACGTCGCGTCGTTCGGAAAATCTCTTTACGCTATTTTGTAGAGCATAAAAAGTGGCCATGAGAAAGTGTCTTTTGTTTATCCATATCTCTTCAAATAACGCCAGAAAAAGATAAAAAGGAAATCGGCAAATTTCGGTTTTTTAGGCATATCTCCGGAAGAACTCGGAATGTTGAAACTTTCTGAACGGCATATTGTTTGAAAATGCGCAACAATTCTCTAATTTAACCATCTTCGTATCAATTATGGCTTCCAAGATCTCAATGATAGACATTCTTATCTTGTACCACGGTGTATATACACCGTGTCTTGTACACACTTTTGAAAATTGATTTGATTTTTTTCCCAAACTTCATCACCCTATATCTCGAAAACGGAGCTCTTAATCATACAAGTTCATAATAATAACATTTCTCACTATTTTTGCGAGTATCATTGACTGTTGAATTTATCCGCTTAAGATCTGAAACACCCTATTAAATCAAATCATGCTTTATTGTGCCAATTATACAATGTATCGATCATAAAGCTATAGAGTTTTAACTAACGCCAATCAATAAAATAAAATAAAATTAAGAACAAATGACACCGAAACACCGAATTAAGGATCGTTGGTACAAACATTAACAAGAACAGTGTAAAATGACTTCAAAAAATATCACACAGGTATTCATCCAGATCGTAGTATGCTTTGGTTTTAAGGAAGCAGCCAACTTTATGCCGGAAAGTTTTCAAGCTTTTAATGGCTCTGAAAGCCATTGGAAGATGGTTGAAGATCTTAAGACCCTGGTAGATCACCGAATTCCTCGCCAAGCTGCTCCTTGGGATCGGTAGGTGGAAGGTATCGCAGCTTCTAGTACGGTATTGACTGGTTTCAGGTTTGCACTTTTTGAAAATTATGCAGACAGTCTCCAGGACAAGTGAGAGTCAGGATACCATTTTGTTGAAAAATAGGACGGCATGATTCTCTAGGTCCTTTGTGGACTCTCTTTTCTGAATGCTGAATACGGACTTGAACAGTCCTTTGCTGCAAACTACCCCAATATGCCGTACTATAGCGAAGATGACTCTGAACCAAGGGAAGTAGACTTTTCTGGCACACGACACACCCAGGTCTCTAGCAACCACTCTAACTGCAAAACATCCTCTGGCAAGATTACCGTTCAGTTCCAGAACATGCTCATCAAACTTGAGCCCTCGGTCAATAGAAAGTCCCAAGTACTTGACAACTTCCACTTGCACTAGCGAGCAGTCAGCAACAAGAACAGAACCATGGCAAAACTTGAAGCTCAATGATTTTGTTTTCTTCAGGTTCAGAGAGAAAGTTAAAGAAATCAAGACATTGGAAAGTTCATGCAAATTGTCCATTATTTGAAAACCTAATTGGAGTTTGGAGCGATGCACAATGTCAAGCTCGAGTGACCATCGTTTTTCCATACACTCGAGTGAAGTGCTCGGTTCACACCAACCTGATGACGATGAACGACAAGATTGATCGAAACGTTCTAAAAACTTGCGGTAAGGGGCCTTGGAGCATTCCAGTGTAAAAAAAACATGCGTTACCATCTAAAGTAACAAATTTATAAACAAACATAACTTAGTCTAAAAAACAAATCAAATAACATAATTAAAATACTGTTTATGTGCAGATCGTTCATCAATAAAAATGTCATGAATCAAACTAGCTGCTTTCTATGAAACGTCACAGCCACATATTTCACCTAACAAATGAGCTATGTAAATAAATAATGTTCCACATGGATACAAAATTGGTCAGTATAAAAATCCTGTGGTATAATATAACACATAACCTTGACATTTAATACTCGTAATACAGGGAAACCATAAATTTTGATAAAACCCCTAATCAATAAAATCCACTCCTGTCAACAATTATTGATAATGCGCGAATATTTTATCTATTAAACAATATTAATACCATAAATTATGTGCGCTTGAAGAACCCTGTCTTATCCGTATTAATAATTATTCAAGTAGTAGTAGTAGTGTAGTGTGTTTTAACCCTAATGACTCAAAACTACAGTTCTCGTATGCGGTTCTGAAACAACGCTAGCTCTCCTGTAGTCTCTTTTGCTAGCCAGCCAATTTATCAAACCTACAACTATATAAATAAAACCCAAAACCACGTGATATATGCCATAGGCAAAATACTGCTCTCTTGGTGCCAGACCAAACCCAACACCGGCTGTGACTATCAATATAGTCAAGATACTTTGAAAAATCAGTGCTACAAAAGTGTTTATCCCAAACACCAGCCCATAGCTATCTTCCTGAATCAATTTGGCAATCTCACTACTGGCCACAGTGATAGTTAAATGGAATAAAGCCCCGAAACTTACGTAGCAAATATAGCTGGCTAAGATCCATTGTGTTTGGCTTGTTATGAGCAAAATAAATCCTTGCATTAGAGAACAACAAGTCAGCAATAGTTCACCCCGCGTTTTCCAGTCTACTTTCAAAAATCCCGCAGCTAAAGCGCCCAAAAATCCCAGTATAGTCAATACGGATTCTACCGCACCATTATAAATAGATTGGTCAGGATTATCGACAATTACTGACCACAACGGCTGCATGTAAGTTTGCACTTGAATAAAACCACAAGTTGCCAATGACCACCAAGCTGACCATTTGATAATGTATTTATTGGTGAAGGCGTCCTTGAAATGGGCCCACATCAATGCGAAGGCTGTTTTTGTTTTATTGGATTCTATTTGGTTTTGTTCGTGGTGAAAGTAAATGCTCTTTTTTACTGGAGGAAGTAACAGAGACCATAGTGTTGCCGCTAGCATTGCTGCAAATTAGTCAATTATATCAATTTGGCGATCTTGGAGTGTGTTAATATACCTGCAAAAGTGATATAATTAAGTTGCCGATAGTCCATGACCTGAAATGATATCAGAGATTGACCCAAGATTCCTGATATGGCACGTCCGGCTAAGATAGCAGCTCTGGTGTGTGATGTTACTTGTTGAAAGTATTCTTTGTCAACTTTGGCGTAGATATAGGTGAAATATGCCACTTCGCAGGCCGCAAATGACCCATAAAATACCTGAAACAAGTAACTGAATAAGAAATAATATTGCATTTTTATGCTGAGGATATAGGCAATGGATCCAAATATACCACTGAAACATATTTTTTATCTGGATAATCATGAATAATAGGAATTAAACCCGAGATTATCATGGCTAGTATTTTGTTGATCTTGGAGGGTTTTAAATCGGACTGATGTCCCCAGGGTTCTAATCTAGGGTCACATTTCAACTTATCACAAACGATCGATATTTTACCGAATTGAGGTATCGGATGTCGCTTATTGTGTAAGTACCGATGCGCTTAGTCAGTGTCTGGATAACAGACCAAATCACATCTCTAAAAGCAATGCCGGATCCCTTGTGATGTACTTCAGGGTGCCGATTCTGGGACCGATAGAACGGTCATGTTGAGAGAAGTATATGGAGGTGATCGTTTACTTCATCGGTCCCAGAATCGGATCCCAAATAGTTTCCAGTGGGGATATCTTGGTCCGGTAGTACTTATATCTAACATGAAACCTACAATCTCTGGGAAGAGTTTCTCAGACGTCAACCAGTAGTTCGCTTCTTTATCGAAAGTATTCTGGGTAACCTCATGAAATGTGGCTTTTCTATCCATGTTTGCATGTTATTCAGTTGGAGCGCGGTACAGGATAGATGTTTCGACTATTTTGAGTACGTACTCACGCAGATTAGCAATAATTAGATCATCAAACTGTTTTTGGAGATAAGCCATTTCTCTCCCGACGACTTACTTCTTTTATTATTATCGTTTCTGAAATCCACTCAGCTGACCAAAGGATCTATTTTCCTCATTACGGTTTTGTAACATCGAATGCACACCGCGCATTTAGGGTGTTACGTATTGGTTCGTGTTGTTATTACTTTCCTTACTATATGGGTACTTAGGATCACGGCTTTTTGTATTTAAAAGGGATTATGCTTTATGTCATTGCATTTGTGGTGACTTTCGAAATTCGGCCTGTAGCTCTGATAATGATAGGAATGATTTTCGCTTTCAGGTTTCAATTTTTTTGTATCTCGATCTGCAGATCTTTATATTTCTATCCAACGTTTCATCAATATACAGGGTTTACCATTTGAAAAAACCGAACTCGTGACATTTTTAACTAAACGACCGTCTTATGTTTTTTTTCTATGACAAAAAACTTGGTAAGGTACTTCTTACAATTTGTTGTTTGGTTCGTGTTTCCATCTTTGAAAATAAAAAGGTTACATCCAATTGAAATGTTATCACTGTACCACTGTACTACCACACCGTACCTAATTGGAAATATTTTTTCACTGGTACTACATCAAGAAGTCAATGCCTAGAAAAAATCAAAAGATATAATCCCATATGACGTCACCTTTATGGAACTTCTGGTTGATTACAATCGGTGGCTATACCAACTAAAAACATAATTTCGCACCTCCGGACGAACGACCGCGACGACGTAATTGCAAAATTGCAAGGTCGAAAAAGTAACTCATATGATTTTCGACAGAGGGCAGATGCGTCGTTGTGCAGAATCTCGATTTGTAACGAATTCTGGCGCTAACAACGTCGCAACAGTGCCATGGTGTTACCTGAAGTTGAATATCTGCGTGAACATTGACGTGAATGTACACAACACTTTTGAAAGAAGTTATCGTGTTACGTTCTGTGCGACATGAGCCGCCCACAGGCCGGCGTTCTTTCCTGACATTCTTTCCCGTCATTCCATCCTTTCAAAGGAAAGAACGCGAGTAAGTGGAGAATGAGATGATAAATGCATATTCCATTTTTCCTGTCACGTCGTTCCGACGTTCCAATCCGACTGGACAAACCAGCGTTCTTTTTTGTTGGAACGCAAAGTTAGTGGGCAAGATGATGAATGCGCATTCCATCTTTCCTGTCATGATGAGAAAAGATGGAAAGATGGCAGGAAAACGTAACGTGTTAGTGGGTGATGAGATTTTTATTATTCATTCATTTTGAAAGGAAAGAATGACGGGAATAAATGACGGGAGAGAACGACGGACAAGAATGACGATATTGAATGATGGTCTGTGGGCACCTATTGACTCGATTGTAGATTTTGTCATTAGGTGCCCACAAATCTTCAATTTCTTGTAATTGATCCTTCGTGTTCGTCTGTGCTGTAATATTTATAGACGCCTATTTGAGCCCTGTCGGGGTTCTCTCCAGCTTATCGGACCCCATGTGACTTTGGATGCGCGGTCACCAATGAACTTTCGGACGGAAAGTGTAGTTGCTAACACCACCGCTTTCCGCATGTTCTTGAAGGTCTTGCTGACAGAGGTAGTGTAGGAAATGTTCTTGTTCTTTTCTGTGATAGATGACTACGGGGTAATGAGGACTTTTTCCATTTTCCACATTTTATTGCCTCAGCCAGGTCCGTGTATTTTAGTATTTTCTCTGTTATTCTCTTCTGTATGTTGTGATCTTTTTTGAAATGATAAAATCAAAACGTGCTTTACTTCAAATGAAACGAACGTGGCACTACTGGGAATACTGGGATGAAACAGAAATAAATCAAAGAGTGGATGTCGACCGTGAAACTTTATACCTCATTTCTTCGATAAGCAGAATTCTCGAATGTGTTGATAGGGAAAGAATCTGCATATTGAGCAATTTTGAACTGAATTTGATATCCTACTGTGCAACATTATGCCTTATGCATGTTTGTGCAAAATGTGTATTCTATTTTAATATTTCAACCTTACTTGGAAATTCATCTATCAAATAATTAGTATAATTTTCTCATGACTTTGGATAAAAGCATTTTTCATAAAAATATGTAAAATAACTAATTTTTGGTTCAATCGTATTGGACAATTGGATTTCTCAATTCTCGTAGTTGCTCATTATTTTAATCAATGCACCGAAAGATTGGGGAACTTCCAAAGGTTCCGTGAGATATCGATAAATTACTTTTAGCTGATTTGGTAGATTGCTGTCTGACTGTTATTTTCAATTAGTGTGTTTTCTTAGAATGTAGTGAGGATGGGTTTAGAAAATGAAGAATTTCCACGGGGTATTCAGTCGTAACAGCTTGACAATACCCAACAACTGTGTTCAGTCTCAATCTCATCAGAGTAATGTTTATGATAAAATGGTTTAACGTCCTTATATGTTAGTTCGTAGTGGGTTTTCGGGAATCAAGGACACGTTTGGACGTGTCCTTGACTTTATAATAATTAGACAACATTTCCGTAATGATAGAACAATTTTTATTACTCGAAGTCCAACCTTTCAATAAAAAGATGTAAGTCATTCAATCAAATATATTGCTTGGAGTAATTTACTTTTAGAGTGTTATTATAGAATACATGACAAAACTGGAGTTCATGTATTGGGTTATCCTTGCCTGCAAACATCAATGAGTTTTTGCGTTTAGATAAAATGATGATTTATTTGACGTATTGCGGCATTAAAAAAAAAATCGATGTTTCTATTGCTGTATAGATATCGATAGTCCGAAATAGTGATCTACTTCCGATATAAAAACAATGTTTTCCAGTTGCTGCCATTACAACTTCATTGGATAATATAATTTCTTAATGATAACATTCCATGTTTAGTATTATACTCCACATAAATATATCGTGCATGCTAAATCACACCGCATACAGCAAATGAAATATTGATTGAAACCACCGACCTTTGCTTGATTCAATTTTTTATTACCAACTCCCTGGTTTTCCAAAGATACTATAATATTTATGACCCACTGGATGGAGCTCGTAAAATGACAGTGACTTGGAAATCTGGAAACTCCCATTTCAAATCAATTTGAATGAATGGTAAAGATTTCGTTCATTCAAATGGCATGACTCTAGCATGCATCTGACCGATCATTGTCTGCAGTTAAAAAACATTACAATATAACCAATCTACTTTATTAAGCTGAACATTGTCGTCTTGTATGTACGTCAAAAACATAAATTGGATTAACTGGACAAATAAATTTTTATCAAATAGGCTACTATTTTTGATAAGATTTTATCGAGGAATTTATTCGTTTTATTATACTTTGGTGATTATCAACTCATTAGATTTGAACTCGAAACTAATCAATTTACAATCTTCCCGATTAAGCTTTTGGAATTTTTACGAGATCTTTATTATCCCGGGAAATTCACCAAGTATTATCAAAAATGAACAACAAACCAAATTACTTGTTCACACTTTCAAGCCCAAAACAACATTTACGTTTCATTTTTAACTATGCAAATATTTGAAGCAGGGCGGCCCATTTTTATGGGGTTATAAATATAAAGATTTAAAACATTCACCGTACATTGAGCAACTATATTAATTGCTTGCTTAATGATTATTCACTTCCAGACTGCAAAGCGAAGTTTCATGTCTCTTTTTTAGTCCAAGTTAATATTTCCTTTCTATTATTCTGCCATTATCCCCAGTTGCCTTGTCTTACGCTGATATTTACCCCTCGATTTACCCTCACAACTCCGCTAGAAAAAAATGCTTGCCGCCTCAATTCACTCATTCGTCTGCAAAAAACAAACATTGAAAAGAGATAGGCTTGGATAGTGGTTTCTTGAGATTTTTTTTGTTTGCCTACAAAATTTTGAAAAACTTCATTCATCCTGCACATTTCAATTTTCGGGTTAACAAACGAGATATTATGAAATTTTGTATTGGAGCATGTTGAGCACTGAGTATACTTGAAAAAATACACATACGTGATAGATTTTATGTAGGTAACTTATGAAAAAAAAAATCTTGTAGCGTTACAATGGACCTCTTCTGTAAGCCGTCTCAAAAAGACTAACATGACGTTTATGAACCGATTTTTGGACTCGTGCATGTGACTGTTCGCCAAGAATTTTTTTTGTCATACCTAAAATTCAAAAGTTGTACATTCGTTTCCTATTGGTTAATGCACAGGGTTTTTTTTTATTCATTTACTTTATATTTCTTACTTGACGTTTCTCAGATAAAAGTTTACTTAATGGTTTTGACTCAACTTCTCAAAAACTTTATTCCGTATACAGAAAGTCCTAGCGGGACCCATTTTTTTATTCAAATTTCATATTCTCCTAAAAATTCTTAACATTTTCTATGTAGCATACCCTATACTTGAATTTGATGCATAAAAAGATATTGAGCTGGATAAGTTCCATGGTAGCCGTGATTGTTTTAAGGTCTGATAAATTTTTTTTGTGCGTCTTTTGAAATTCCTTGGACAGATGAGAAAAAATATGATATTCTTCATACTTCATCAAAATAACAAAGATGTATTCAGGTTAAAGCCAGTATGTTGGCCTGATTACACCAATCTCTATAAAACTGCAACTTTTCGACGACAATCTTTTTAGGCGTCAAATTTACTTATGGGGTACTAGCTGGAAGACCCGCGACTCCGCCCGCCTGTCTGTAAGTTATTATAGAATAACAAACTTTCGATTCAATATTTTTTATAAAACAAAAGGTTGAAATACTAAAAATAATATTATGTTCTCACAGATTTATCTCATACAATATCACTATTCCACTCACCGTTTCTCATTCACATCCACCACACAACGCTAATATTTATTTAATGTGAACGCGACTTGATGTTTTGTACCTTCCAATAGAGCACACCTCAACTTACTGTCATTGTCATTTATTGAAAGGAAATGGCAAATAATGCTGACAAGTGATGACATTTACCCAAAAAATTTGAATATAAATCTTAATTTTTTTAAATCAGCTATGAGTTGACGACTAAAACCATGCCCTTGGACTATAGGATTGTTTTTCTCGCCGATAACGTAAGGCGCATGCGTTCTAACTAGGGCAACTGACCTGCAGTGCCGCGTTCACGAGAGTGCTTCTATCCTTGTCTAGCTGAAAGTAGTCTTTGGTGCAGTGTGAACGCGAAAGAAATGTCAAAAATATGACTTTTGCTTATACTGAAATGGCGGTTCTTGACCTTTAGTTTGAGTTCAGGTACTCACGTTTTATTTGTGTATCAACAAATATGTTACTCTTAATGAAACTCATTGGAAACTCACTCAAACTTGGTACTGACACTGACAGTATTTTGGAGGTTATAGAATATTGTCACTTGTCATTACTAAAAATCAAAACTGTCAAAAATTGACATTTCAAGTTGCCCTGACATATGCGCATGCGCGGGACGAGACGTTATTTAACCTCCGCTCCAACGTTGCCTAATGTGCTATTATAAAAACAAATAGCTGACTCGCGATATTGCTACATTTAGATATTGTTAAATAGTTGGGTTATTTATTTACCGCATCGAGTTAAGCACAAGATCTTAGCACAAGATAAGTTGGACAGGAGCGTTACTTTTTAAGCAATATTTAAGAGAACATCCACCGGCTACGCTGGGCAGGAGCATACCTTTTTACTCGGACGAGAGCAGCCATATGGGCAGGAGAGTTACTTTTTAGACGATATTTTAGAGATGTCATGTTGTTGAACTTGTTTACATTCATGACGAGCATGTTAATTAACGAGCAGAACGTCAGAACTGTCAGATGTCAGGAGAATTAAAATGTCAAAGACCAAAGATCTGATACATTGGCAACGTTGGAGCGGAGGTTAAATAACGTCTCATATGCGCGGGCCGAGAAAAACAACCCTATTTCCAGATTAAACTGATACCTGCATATTTTCACGCATCTTCTTTCTGCGGTTCTTGAGTTATTAGAACACAAACACAGAGATTTCCATTTTTATATAGTGGAAGATGCTTCATAAAAAATGTCTAGAATTTTTAGGAGAATATAAGAATCGGATTACATATTTGTTTTAATTTGAAATAAGAAAATTGTATCACGCCCAGACTCTTTGATACTGTATTAATACGGAATAGAGTTATTTGGAAAATTAAACTTAAATTCGAGACATTTTTTTCAGAAACGAAGAGTAGAAAAAATAAAGAGGGTGAGTGACACTGGGGGTGTCAAATGGTGTCAATATGTACAGAGTCATTCCGTATATATTGACCCATCTGCTAGCGGCGTTATCCATGAAGATATGAAAATCTTGTTGGTATGAAAGTTTTTGATATTCATCTGAACTTTTGAGAAATCTTAAAAAAAAAAACAAAAGACTATCGGAATGTCAATATTTTTGCAAAAGTTGCATTTTTTTCAATGGAACACCCTGTATATTATCATATATTATGAAAGAGCTCATTTTCCTGATTTCAAAAATATATGGTTCAACCTTTCTGATGAGTCGTTCAGTAGATATTTAAGTTCAAATATGTGTAAAAATTGGTATTTAAATCCCGGTTGCCATGGATGAAGTTGCACAAATTTATTAACTCGTAAATATTTGGAGTAATATCTAGAAAATGTCTAGAAAATAAAGTTATTTGACCTCCATTTCTATTGATTCAAATATAGATTGAATCAATAGAAATGGAGGTCAAATCACGATTCTATCATTTTTTCCATAGCAACAGGCATGAGAATTTTAATTATTAAACATATTAAAACTTGAATATCTCCTTAACGACTCATCAGAAGGGTATCAAACTATATATTTTTGAAATCTGAAAAATATGCTCTTTCATAATATATGATAATATACAGGGGGTTCCATTGAAAAAATGCTACTTGTCGAAAAATATTGACATTCCGAGGGTCTTTTGTTTTTTTTTCTGAAAATTTTAGATAAATATCTAAAACTTTCATATTTACAAAATTTTCATATCTTCATAGATGACGCCACTAGCATATGGGTCAATATATACGGATTGACCCTGTACAGTGTGGCCATTCAAGTATGCAACATAATATGGGATTTTCAGATCATACACGATGGGTCAAGGAATTTAAAAATTGTACAAGAGTGAAGTATCCTTATTTCTAAAAAATCAGCAAAATGTTATGAAGAAATCGAGGAAGAAATGTTGTTCAGAATCTAAAGTTTTGTCTAAATACCAAAAACATAGCGTCCTAGAAACAAAATATTTTTTCTGTATTAAATAAAAAACTCAGTTATAATGGTATAAAATACAAAAAATGCAATTTGAATAAGCGTTTTTTGATATGCATATTATGATTACTGATAATCTACCATGTTAAAAAGATTTTTTGCGAAATTTAAAAGTTGTGTTTAATATCGTTGCAATTTGCAACAAAGATGAACTATGTATGTGATTCCTTTAAAAAATTAAAATCCAAAATAATTTTACAAAAATGCTTGAATTTGAACAAAGTTAATCGAAAGTGATTTAATTTTGATCAATTTATAGATGTGTTCATGAATATTGAAAAAAAAAGAATTTGGAATGAACGATTTAAAAAAAACTATGACGACAAAATATCACTTTTTTGAGCCATAAACACAAAAAAGCCAATTTTGCGAAATCACACAAAAACGATCAACATTTTTTGAATTTGAATCAATTGTTCTTTTTTTCAAGTTCCACTGACGACGGAAGCAGATTCGCTTCCGAAACGTTTGATATTGATAGGTTTTATTGTTCACTAATAGGCTTTTTTCAGGCATATAAACACTAGTTTAATTGTTTTTTGATAGGGTGTGGCGAGATACCCAAAAAAATCTGGTAAATCATGGATGCGCCACAAAACTACAGAGCATATCTAATCATTTGTTATGATTTCTTACAATTATTTTTGACTATAATTATTTTGTCCCTTGACAAGAAAATTACCTTGGCAAAGTTGCATATCGGACGGGCGATTTAAGATTGAGAATTACAGTCCCGTCGACAAGTCTTTCCACCATAATTTAACAAGCCAAAAATCAGATAATTCAACAAACCAACGATTCTGTTTAATTGAGAATTATTGATCAATTTTTAGGTATTTTATAATTGAGATTATTGTATTGTCGTCGATTCTTGACAAGTTTGCTAAGTTTCGAATAAGTCTGGGCATTTGAAGTGGGTAAAAATCGAGTTCCAAGATTCCGTTCGGTATATAATATAGCTCTCTTTCTTATTCTCACTACTTTATATCTTTTCTCTCTCTCGTGTAACGAAATGTCATTTTGTCCAATTCACTCCCCATTGTCATCCAAATATCAGATCGCCATCAAAGAAGTTTCACTTTAAAAAACCCTGTACATATTTTGAATTCCCTTTAAATCGAGCTTTATATGAACTTTTTTTATTCAAGGATGATGATGAATTTTGAAGTATGATGATGAATAGCTTAAGTATGCCAAATAGCGATAAAAAAATGTATGGTGAATTTCTTATTTTTTGTTGTTGCCACAAATACGTTGTTTTGTTGATGGACTAACCCAAACTAACCCAATGCGATAGCTTCTCTTCAGTATACGGTAGCACAAGCGGTAGCATGATTATCTCTAAGATCTCTGAATACATTTTCCTGGATCATATTTTTCTTTATCCAAGCCTCACACTTCAATATTGGAACCGCCTTGCTCAATTCCCAGAGGATCACATTAATTTTATCCTGATAATACGACGTTTCACATAACCCTCTCCATTCGATCAAAGTGAATTTATTTGGGTTTCATCACTAAGGGCCGATATTTCAATGTCCATTTAAAATTAAAATACACTTAAAGGTTATTTTGAACCTTGAATTTGGCTCCCGTGAGTGCCGTGTTTCAATTGCGACGGTCACATTAGTTCCTTAGCTAAATGAAAGACGTAGCGCAATTGGAAAACGGCACTTTCGGTGGCCAATTTCTAAATTCACATCAACTTTAAGTATAACTTATGTAAAATGTCACTTACGGTGACATTGAAATATGCCCCTAAATCATGTTTTTCCAATTATGTGGAAAGCATCGTCAATAATTATTAGTCCTTGAAACATGTAACCGCGGTTTTATATCCTTTTTACCTAGAAAGGGAACTTAATTGGAAACTCTTGCATGTAGACATTTTTCTTGAAAACGTCCTTTCTTGATTCATGTACTGGATGATACTTGAGTAGAATGTTTGTTGAATGGAAGAGAGTTCAAAAAAGGATCGTTTTAGCTTCTCGTGCAATCCATTTTTTCAGTACATTTTCTTTTGTGGCCTTTTTTTTCTGCTAGTTTTTTAGTCAGATTTTGTTTCCTTGAAACTTTGGCAATTACACATTTCGATTGTTTTATTGCATTAAATTTGCAATGCCTAAATGCATAGGACTTGTGTTGACTTCTTAGTTGCAAAGTTAGGCGTCTTTCTTCAGGACTACAATGTCTAGCTCGGACCATGACTATGCATGCGAATACCAAGGCGAATACCGAGGCGAATACGGTAAGCAACCAAATAAAAACAAACATTTTATCAGAATTTATACCTGACATTGAGATAAAACAAACCTGATTCTTTTGTTTTCCACAAAGATAAAATCCAATAGCTAAAAATAAACAATAAGTAATAAGTACGGTACAAGGTTCAGATTATTTTGGTTAGGAAACCTCATCTTACACAAAATCTACGAAAGTCAGTCCAATGTTCGGCCTTCAAAACGATAAAACACTCGACAAAATCCGTTCCTTCGTTTCCAAGTTACACCTCATTGGATATGGGCAAAAGAAATGCTATATTATTTATTTTGACGAGTAGTTTTGTTCTCATGCAAAATCGAAATACGACGACGGCCGTCATATCGCAAATAGACATCTCTACAATTTCAAAAATAGCGGAGATTTGGATATTTGATAAATGTATCGATTTTTCTTGTTTTCCCGGCTTTTCTCGGCTGCTTATCAACCCATACAGCTCACCAAGGCCTCATTATCTTAATTTTTTTCATTCTACACAACTTTTCAATGACATTTTGTATTGCTCCATTAGTTTAAATTCTATAATCAAAAAACGCAATTCTTACGCTTTGATTGTTCATAAGAAATTAACCGTCCATGTTTCATTCGAGCAAATGTGATAGAATACCTTTCACCAAGAATTGTGTTTAATGACGTGGTTTAGTCGGTTTTCTTCTACTTTTTTGGCCATAAAAATAGGGATATGCTTGCTTGGTCTATGTACCCAAACTTGTACCTGTATGCGATAACTTTTTGTGGATGCCGTTCTGGACTTATCCGAAGGATGACGGAATAATACATCGACACTTACATTATTTCATGAACTTTTAGTCCAGTAATCCAGGACAAAAATGTTGAAGTTTTTTTTTCTCACTGGTTCTATATATTTTTTGGTCTTCTGAATCCGAATCTGAGGTTTACTACCTCGCCAGGTTCACAACGAAAATAAAGTATAACTCGAAAACTGAGCGTTTCTTGATGATAACTATGACAATTATGAAATACCAATTTAAAGCAGAAAAAAAATCCTACCAATACGTATAATTACTTTAAACTCTGGACATTCCATGACGTCGATAGATCGGGTAGAAAAAATGGCATCTCTTGACTTCAAAAAGTTGAAAACATTATTTTAAGTTCGCGCTTTATACACCTTCAAAATCAATTATTTCATGACTATCTGGTACCTATGTCCTGGTTACATCGAGGGTTACATCTAAGGAGTTGGCAAACGTGAGTGAGGTCCATGTAAGATGAATGGCACTTTGATTCTGCATCAGTGATCAAGGGAGTAATAATGCATGTGAGAACTTCAATCCATTTGTCAGTTTACGTGTCCTGGAGATTTTTTCAAACATTTATTTTTGGACCTGTTCTCACGTTTAAAACAAGGATTAAAAATTAAACTTTTCTCTGTGTAATTTTCCTGGTTATTTCATAGGTAGACTATCCTTTGTTCAATTATTGTGAAATATCCAGGAAGTACCACTTTAATTTGGTATTTTATAGTTATCATCAAAAAACGCTCAGTTTTCGAGTTATATGTACTTAAAAGACTAAAAAAAGTGCCGAGAGTTGGAGGTTTTCTGCAATTTTCGTTGTGAAGCCGATACCTGGCAGGGTAGCAAACCTCAGAGTCGGACTCAGCGATCAAGGAACATATAGAACCAGTGGGGAAAAAATTTTTACACTTTCGTCCTGCAAAAAACCTTTGCTTACTGGAGTATTTCAGCTTGTTACCTATTCATAATAAAATCTAAAAAAAAAACAGGAATGTTGAAAGAGACTTTTGATATTAGCCTTAGGGCCGATATTTCAATGTCCATTCAAAATAGCCTACACTTAAAGCTTATTTTGGACTTGGAATTCGTCTCCCGTGAGTGCCGTGTTTCAATTGCGACACGACACTTACGGGAGACAAAATCAAGGTACCGAACGAGGTTCAAAATAACCTTTAAGTGTACCTTAATCTTGAATGGACATTGAAATATCGGCCCTTCAATAAATTTGTAACTAATGATTGGAATAAGGATTGAAAGTTATACTCGTACTTTCAATGTTTAATCGTAATTAAACAACCATGACAAGCCACAGTTCTTTGAACTAAAATCTCAAAAACAATAGAACCACCGAAGGTCATCAAGGTCGCACTATCACTACTTGTTTTTGTCTTTTAAAACAGAAGTCAATCGGGATTTTTTTTTTAGTGATTCGTCAGGGGATTTGTATTACGATTATGTTGTGATCTTTTAGTGTGTTTTCGTCCGTTTCATAAAACTCCGGCGAAGATTATTGAATATGCAATTTTACGAAACAAAAACTAACCTAGGACGCTTGGTTGTCTTACTCAAAACTAGACTTAATTTTACTGATAGAGATTATTATTTCACAATAATGTGATAATGACTTCACGGGATTTCATGAAAGGTTCTGGCCGATGGGTGAACCACCTACGGTAAAAGTTGTACAGTGCTTTCAATTTAATTTGTCACACTTTCAAAAGGCTGTAAAATATTATTTTTTTGAGCTAAAAGGTCGTCCAAAAAAAGGAATTGTGGGGTTTTTCGTAAAGTTTTGTGCTATTGAACCAAATATTTTCTCAACTGTCAAATGTCAAAATTATTGACAGCTTACTTTTTTTTAAAATTGCACACCCTATATCATTACATATTTAAAAAGACGTCTTTTTTCTGATCACGATAGCACACATGCCCTTTCTATTCAATAGTTTAGAGGAAAGTGTTATAAATTGAAAGCACTGTACAAGGTTTGGTAATAATTACGTAATAATGGTGATAATACGTAATAATGCGTGATTACACGTAATGAAACGTAGTTAATGCTCATTTGGTCACGCGAGACAAAAAACTTGCAAAAAAGAACAATCTAAACCTTCCACCCTGCCTACCTCTGTCAAACTAATTTGTGTAATACCGAGAAATCACCGATTTAATAATTGGCCTTGACCACAGTTTATATAATATACAGTTGGTTCAATCCCTGTCGGCTTCTTTGAACATGGTGTCTCCAAAGCGATTTGCCGGTTTTTCAAAGTGGTTTTAAAAAAAATGGATAGCTTCTTTCGAAATAGGGGCAAATATTATATCGATCCTGTAAAATACACTACGATTGACAATTTAATAGCCAAGATATGCAGTTTCAAAGTTGCTAAAAGCGATACATTTCAAATGGGGAAAAATCATGGGCGTCCAAGACTTCTGGAGATTTGTGTATTATTGTAAGGTGAATTTCACTTCGAAGTGGAAATGTCAAATTTCCACTTGGCAAACGGGAATCATAATATGTTACCATCCACATTGAAATTGTGTTCGAAGTCATGCTCATGCCAAATTCAATGTAGATGGTATCATATGATTCTCATTTGGCAAGCGGAAATCTTTCGATTCCGATTCAAAGTGAAATTCAATGTTGACCAGGCATTATTGTGGAATGGTATACAGGGTGCCGCAGATTTGAGTGTATACATGGGGATCCTTTATTATTATAAGAGTTACATGGTCGGTTAAATGTAGGCAAAGTTGCGCATTTTTATGCTCAACAAAATCCGAAGGCGAAACCACCTAAGGTATTTTGGTGTACAAGTGACGGTATTCCAGGGGTATTACAAGGTATTTCCAGGGTATTGTGAAGTATTACGAGGTATTTCTGTGGTATTACGAGGTATTACCGGGTATTTTAGAGGTATTATGGGGTATTCCATAGGTATTAAACGGTATTTCGAGGTATTTCACAGGGTATTATTTTAAAATATCTATAAACGCGCATGCTCCGAGCCACCCGCATTATTCGTTCTATGTTCTAAGGGCTTATGGTAAACAGCCGGTTGAAAAGCAAAAAATTAAAGCAAATTCTTAGGAAATGAATTTGTTTGAAATTGAAGAAAACGAAAGTACCTCAGGAAATATGTTAGATACTGAAATTGATTTAACAGACTATTCTGAAAAAAATGTAAGCTTAGAAATAGAGAGTCCATATTTGAAAGCTACTCTACCAAGCAATAAAACTCGAATAAAACACTAGTTATTGGAAAATCTCCCTACTCCTGGTTATTGGAAGAGGGTAAAGGAAGAAAATGGGGAATAAGTACGGACAGACCTAACAGGTTTGTTTCAAAAAAGATAAAAAATGTTGGTATCGTGGCTAACAAAACAAAACGAGGTAAGGTAACTAAAAAGAACACTAGAAAGAGTGTTTCTAGAAAACATAATGAGTCTTGTTCAGATTCAGAAGAGGTGGACGATCTTGAAAACAACATGGTCTCAGATGATTAAACTGACACGGAAAGCTTTCAATCAGTGGAAAATGATACTCAACAAGCAACTTATAATCCCCAGAAAAATCCGGTATATGGAATGCCAAATATTGATGAGAATTCAAAAAAATAAATAAAAATTATAAATTTGGGAATGAACAATCTCATACAAAGTCACCTTTATTTTCAATGCTCAATAACATAGAATTATAAAAATTGGGGGTTTCCATTTGAAAAAAATGATTTTTGGCAGTATTCTTAATTTTATTTTTGATCTTATTTTTGGGCCACCTTGTGATTAATAGTTACGAAAAATCTTCCAAAGTAGGTCCCTTTCAACAAGAAATCCAATACAAAAAACACTAGAGGCTTTCTCATACGAAAAATTTACATTTAAATAGGAACCTACAAACGTCATTTTTGACATGAAAACTCAAATATTTCGAAAACGCTTATACATAGGACATCATACATCAAGTCTGCCTAGAATCTAGTCTACGTAGAATCCAAAAATGTAATAATATCAGGGCTTTTCACTTGAAACTCCGCACGTCAATATCTCGGAAACGAATAGGAATATTTGATTTCTGTAAAAAGTAGTCAATGTATGGGGTCGAGTAGTTATTTTTCACAGTTAAAAAAATCGACGCCTACCAAGAGTAAAGCGTCGCGACGCATCGAAAATATCAATCGATTGCAGGGACTTTGAAATTTCGCGCATGCAAAAGTACGAGTTATTTATAAACTTTTTTGTAATTCAGTCGAACTCATTTATTCTACTCAGTTTTGAGATATACAGTGTGTCCAAGATAAGGATGTCTATCACGGAGATCTTGGAAACCGTGAGAGATACAAGGCCGGTTATATGGAGGCAAAGTTGCGTATTATGATGCTTAACAAGATGCCGTTTGAAAAGCCAAGAAATTCCGACTAAGTCCGAAATTATCTGAGAAAAACCGAAATTTTTCAAAATTGTTTTCATTTTTTTCTGACCACATTTGAAGAGATATTTTGAAATGAATGGAACTTCTTCATTGCCACTTTTTGCCCTTTACAAGATAGCGTTATTGAATTGAAGAACCGACGTTTCGTCTATGAGCAGCCATCATCAACTTTGTTTTTTTTTTAAATACGGTCCTGGATTTTTTATGACGGATTTTGAGGGCCTCTTATGTTCCTAAACGAACAATGTATCGCAATTATTCAAAACAATTATGTTGATGGATTTTTCCATAAGAACTCATGTGTTAGAGAGAGACAAAAATACATGTTTAATAGGATTAAAAACAACCACCTCTTTTTTAATTAGTGCGATACCTCGTTGGCTTAGGAACATAAGAGGCTCTTAAAATCCGTGATAAAAAATCCAGGACCGTATTTAAAAAAAAAAGTTGATGATGGCTGCTCATAGACGAAACGTCGGTTCATCAATTTAATAACGCTATCTTGTAAAGGGCAAAAAGTGAAAAATAATTTGCTTTGAATGACATCATAACAAAATAAATACAAAATAATAACAACACAAACTAACACAACAACAGCAAATACAACAAAAACAGCACAAAAACAACAGAAAGAAGAATTCGTTTTTTCATGTTTTTGTTGTTTTTGTATTGTTTTTAAATTTTGTTATTGTTTTTGTTGATGGATGTTCGTTTTTTTAATGTATGTGTGTCTTTATGTTGTAACGAGTGTTCAATAAAAAATACGATCAAGTCACCTCTGGATTTTTTTTTCTATCATGAACGTAGGTCGTGGCTAGTTTGTATGGTTTGGCATCATGGCATCAGTGACGGTTAGAAAGTGGATGTCATGTCATGATTGCGGTGTTAGCCAAGACATACGTTTTTCGAAACAATTGCAATCCATAGGTGACTTGATCGTATTTTTTATTGAGCCCTCTTTATTTTCTTTGTTATCATGTCATAGAAAGTAATTATTTTTGACAGACAGTTATTTTAATGTCGATTTGCGAGCAAACGGTTAGACCTCTCGACTCGTACAAAGATTACATTTTTTGTTTAATCTTTCACAATCTTTAAATCGACATATTTGTATTTGAGGAATCTGTCGAAACAAAAGGATATGCAAAATATGAAATTTGGATTTCAGGTAAAGCCTCTCCAGGGGCAAAGTAGAGAAACATTTTTGCCACAGAACGTTAAAAATAAACAAGTTGAAACTTTGTATCAAATTTCATTTTGATCCGGTAAGAAATGTCCGAAATATATCAATAAATATATAAGAAAAATAATCTTTTAGTGCCGGTAACTCGAAAAATATTGAGATTTCAAAATTTCGTTATATGACTTACCAACATTATTTTGTCACATAAAATCACCGTCCCAAGTTTCCTGACGTTTTTCCGGGACACCCTGTATTATGCAACTTATTTAGAAATAAAGGGTTAGAAACTTAGTTAGAAATTATATATTTTATTATTTCTTTTCAACAAATAACCCGAACTAAAACCAAAATGTCTATTTAAACAATTTCTATCGTTATAATCTCGGTTATAATAAATGTTGAAATTGTGTTTTGGGTATTACAATGGTATTATTGAGCATTTCGTAGGTATTATTGGGCATTTAGAAGGTAATACAAGGTATTTCGTAGGTATTACCAGATATTATTGGGTATATTAAGGGTATTACTAGGTATTTTGTATGATTTGGAGATATTTTTTGGGAAAAAAGGTATTCTAGTGTACACATTTTTGTGAGTGGTTTGCCCCTCGACAAAATCCTATTTTAAAATTCAAAAAATTCCGGCTATTTCCGAAGATATTCTAAAAAATACGAGTTTTTGCAAATACGTTTTTATTATTTCCTGAGTCTATTTGAAAAGATGTTTTGAAATAAATTACAGAGTAAATTACCCTTCGTCATTGCCAATTTTTCTCCTCTACCAGATGTCGGTATCAAACACTGATCAAATAAAAAATCTGACGTTTCGTCCAGCGTTTCGTCTTTGAGCGGCAGTCATCAACTTGTTTTTCGAATACGTATCTGGATTGTTTATTTTATTTTTAAACATCTTTTGACGTCCTTGAGGCATTAAAGTATCGCGATACAAAAAGATACTCATCTAATAATAATACCAGAATACTTTGATTATAGTTACTACTAGTTCTCTTATTTAAACGACCTTGTATCTTTAATAATAAAAAGTAAGCAACAGTGTCGACCTCGGTGCCGACTTAATCGGAGGAACCTCGGGAGGCACCCTGTATACAGGGTTAAGAGAAATCACCAGAACGGTCGTTTTTTTCACATGAGTTAGAAAAACTGTCTCATATAAAAAGTTGTGCGACTTTCAAAAATCTACATATCAGTCATGGTTTGGAATACACAGGGTCGGGCATAAAGTCATTGCAGATCAATGTTGCGTTTTTTTTTTTAATGAAAGCCCCTGTATATTGATGAATATTTTGATTCTCCCTTCAATTTGAAGCCAAAATTGTGACACACATTTTGTTCCTAGATTGAACCGTTATCAAGATATCGCGATTTGAAAATGACATTTTTGCACTTTTGACATGCTATAAAACTCAAACGGTTCAAGATGGAAAAAATGGTGTACACTTTTTCACCGCAACTTTTCAAGAGCTATTCTGTTATTTGAATAGAAGTTACTGAAAACTGCTATTTTTTTTCGACACATTTTCGTTTTTTTTTTTGACAAGAATTAATTAAATGTCGAATAGCTTTTGAAAAGTCAAGACTAGGAAGTGCAGACCGTGTTTCTCTGTTCCAAATCGTTTGAGTTTTATAGCCTGTCAAAAAATGATGTCGCGTTAGCAATAATTATATTTCTTAACCTTCGCTGAAACCAACGAGTGTCTGTTGGTGTTCAGAGTCGGAAAAAATCTTGATTTTCATGGGAATAAAATTTTATTTTTTGGCTCAAATTGTGTGTTTACCGATTTTTTTTTAAATTTACCTATTCAGACGTAAATTTTTGTGTTTCTAAAAAATCCACTGTCTGTAAAGTCATCTCGACCCACCCTGTGTTCTACCTATGTGTGTAGGAGTGTTTCTTCTGTGTTGGTTATAACTCGTAATAGATGGTAACAACACGTAATATTCCGTAATAATACGTAATAGGTATTCGGTAATATCACGTAATAATCGGTAATAACTAACACGTTATACTTGGTGAAAGAACATAATAATGACGTAATAAATCGTTATAGGTGTACAAATTTTGATGAGTGGTTGCCCCTCGGTTGTGGCACACAGAAAGATGATAATTATTGATACTTTGATTTTTATTACGTCATAATATGCCGGTGATTCGTGGAATTCCTAGGCTATAACGCCATACCAAATTATATTAGTATTAGATAAATATTATATTTCACCAAAAGACAACAAAAAATTCAAACGAAATCAAGAATGCGTCTCACCTGTACAATTTGCAATTCAAAAAGACTTGTAGTCCACAGCAGCAGACTCCAAACAATAATTCCCGATATTCCCAAAAACACAATAAGAGGCTTATACCTCGCAACATCAGTAATAAGAAAAACCAGGACAAGAAGCGCTAAATAGCTGTATGTTCCCACAGGATACACTTGTTGGGTGACATCGTCTGCTGTGAGATTTCGCCATTCGCCGGTCAAAAACTCGAAGACAAAAGGCTCTGAAGGCCTTATTTCTTTCAGAAATCCAAAAACACACAACGATAAACTGAGTAAAATCCAATTGTTTTGCTTCAAGTACTGTTTGAATGACATTGTGAGAAAATCAAACTCAATAAGCTTTAGTCAGAGCTTTAGTTATAATAGTAAGCCCAAAAGCCCAAAATTCACTTCAAACTTCAGGATATCCCGCGTCCAAAGACCGCACGCGATGTGCACTAAGCGGGTTTGAATCAAAAATTGAAATAGATTTCATATCAAACTTGAGCATTGTTGTGCTTGTGCAATCAGTTCAGTGATATCAGCTGATTGTTGTCAGTCAGTGTTGTTGTCAGAACTGTCAGTACTTACAGGCGTATTCCATTGCCTTGCCATCGTTTGAATGATTTTTCATATCGACACGTTTGCGTATCGATATCAGGGACCGTAATTGAATAAGGCTGGAATTTGAATAAATAAACAAGAATGCATAGATAAAAAATATATATATGCAAGAATGTATCTAAACAACTCTTTGTAAAGATATAGTTTAATCTTCTCACACTTTATTTGATTGTACATCAGTAGAGAATGAATCATCATCGTGTTCATTTGGAAAAGCCATTTTTTTTTTATGATGTTTTTATTTAACAAAATAATAGCGACAATGGCGTAATCGAAAATTACATGGCACTATCTTATCATATAGGGTAAATGCACCTATTATCGGCACCTTGAGCATGTAGTTGAACTTCAGACTTTTATAAGAAATGTGTAGCAGAGGGAGTTATAGTTTTAGAATTTTAAAGCCATAAAGAACGATTACCTATTCATCTTTAGCGTCCGCCTATGATTTTTAGTGGATTAATTGTTAAAAAAAAAATTGAATTGATTAGAAGTGAAAAAAACACCAAGTGGACCTCGGCACCTGAAAATGAAGCAAGTTCCAATCATCGGCAGTCAGCACAGATATGTATCAATTACCGGCAGAGGTCTTGAAACTTTGAGGAAAATGATACTCAAGCAAACTCAAGACGTTTATTATACAGGTTCAAATGTGAAATAGACAATTTATTTTACATAAAAAACAACTCTCAACATAAACAGAGATATACACACCAAGTATGAAATTATGATGCTTCATCGATTGGGAAAAGACCACGTCCTCCGTCTTTTTAACCACTTTTCAAACTCTGTTGTAGAGAAAATTGTCAAATGAACGGCATAGTGCCAATGCAAATATTACGTTAGTGTTCACATTAAACATATAAACATGATTCGTAAGATCGTTACGTGCGCCGCGTACTTGCGTCTGTTATTCCTCTTAGCATATAATTGTGAACAGACATACCGATACCTTACATCTATCTTTACAGATTACGTTTCCGTTACGTCTTTTGACGTATTACGTTCATTGTGAATTGGCACATATAAGGTAGTACCTCCCTATTTTCGGCACTCATATTTTACTAAATATATAAGGAGTATTTCCAGATAGATCAGATGTAGTGCTTGAAATAGGTCTTCAAAATATTCGGAAATTGGTGTATATTGATCAGAAATATTTCTAAAACCCGAGCGAAAATGAACAAAAATAAATAGACCTGCATTTCACCAATAAACGGCACCCCTGCTCTATGCCAATGATATGAAGCTATTTTCAAATATAAAATCAATAGATGACTGTCGTCGTATTCAGATCTCGCTGGATAAAATCTCAAGTTAGTGTCGTATTTCTAAAAATCTACCAATGAATACTATTTTTTTTTTTTTTTGTTCAGAGGTTCCGGCCCCAAGGAGAGGAATCTGAAACTATAGACACCCTAGTGTGGGGTGGTTATACTCACTGAACCTCTCCTCCAGGACGTCAGGGATAAGCTCTTTAGTGTCCCAGTCTTCTCACTTAATTCGACCTTTTTGGGACCGGGTTACCTTCCGGAAGGCATCTAGAAATACAGGTAGGAATGCCAAAAACCCGATTCCTACCTGCGCAGTCTGATCTCTAAAGGCTACGAAAAATAAAAGAAATAAAAATACCAACAAGCTGGAGCCTCTACCAGCGGTGAATCGCGTGAGAGACGGATTTCGTCCCATCTTATAAGCTAGCGCTTGGTGCATTTTTGTTGCTTAATTTCGGTCGACCTAGCCAAAGTTTACTAACCTAGCTTGGTACATTTCTCAGGTTTTTTGTAAAGCGAAACCTCCAACTTATAGTTGGTTTCTTGGTCTATTACGGGCCCGCACCCAATGATAGTTTTTATCTTATACCCTAAAATGGCCCAAAACCTGACGTACTATCCTTTGATTATTCAGTTGATGAAAAGGTACTTTCGCGTGTGGAGTTGTTTCGTGATGTTGGGGTTCCAGCTATCATTTGTAACGCATATCAACAATCTCCGTCCAATCAATCATGTCTTAGGTCTTTGGGTTTCATCATCTGGAACTCAACTCTCAGAGGAAATTACTGATGTTTATGCATTTGTTAGGTCAAAGTTGGAACATATTATGCTTCTTTGATTTGGTTACCGTTCTATCAGGTTACCGATTCTGGGACCGATTGAACGGTCATACGAGAGAGATAAACGATCACACCCATAATTCTCCGTTTACTGTCCCTCTCTTTCTCTCGATATGACCGTTCTATCGGTCCCAGAATTGAATCCAACGTCGCTTCTCAAATTTCTTACTTTCAAAAAAAGTGGTTTGTATCCGGATATTGACTATCCTCATGATCAGCTGTTGGAAATGCACTCGTTTTCTTCGTTGGATTATGGCTGATTTAACATTTTTGCAATTTTGCATAAACTGATTCATAATAAACTAGATTGTTCGTATATTCTGAGTCGAATAAACCTTCTAGTACCCTGAAGTTTGGTGCGTCATTCAAATACATTTTTTGTTCCCAGACCTTGGACTTATATTTGTACAAATTCACCTCTATACATATATTTTTGGAAAGAGGAAAAAGGGAAGATCTTAAATCTGTAATAAAATATAGCATTCCATTTGAAAAAATCAAACTTTTCCACATTTCCCTGATTTCCAATAGTGTCATGTTCTTTCGCTTGATTGTCATAATAGGTGTGTTTGTTATTTTGGTGTAGGATGGTTTGATGCAGATTTATGTTTGTAACTAAAGGATACCAGTGTAAAGGAAATTCACCAAAAACCTTAAACCACCTTAAAAACAGACAAACATTTCACAAACAAAGCCATACTGAGTGTTGCAGTGTAGAAAAGTGTGCACTAGCCAGCGGAGCATAACAAACATACCTGTACTTGAGATCGATTTTAATCGCTTTACATACATTGTGAAAGTCAAACCTGTTTTTGGGCCACAAGTGATACGATGGACCAATGAACATCTTATTCAAGAAATATTTAAAAAAATTAAATGGTCACAAAAAAACAAAAAACACGTGCAAATGCGCAATATGTTCACCGTCCTTATAGCAAGGCACTCTATCTTTTTGACGCATTCAAATTTACAGGGGCTGTTTCAAGAGTATTCCTCGATTTGACACTGTACCCCAGAGTCAACTGTCGTGTAGTTGGACAGTGCTGCGGATGTTGGACATGCAACGAGTAGTATTTTCCAAATATGCCGCTCGATATTTAGGGTACCTCAGCTTAGTTCTTGGTGCCAAAAGTGATAGACATAACTTGAGATAACTAATTAAAATTTTGACCTGATTATAATATAATAGTGAATTTTCAGGTTTTCTCCCAATTCCGTTTTCTAACCTCAACTATGAAGCGATAAGGGATCGATAGTCATTTTTCACCTAAAGTTGCATTATTATATCTTGGTAACAAACTGTAAAATTCATTTTCGCATATTTCTCAAAAATGTTGATGTCATGGCGTAATATAAAACAACATTATTTTTGGGGAAAAGTTGAATTGACAATTGAAAGATGGTATGAAATTGTTAAAGACAGTTATATACTTGGTTAGTTTTTCAATTACATCCCAGTTGACCGCGCGGTGGTACCAAATCTGATAAAAATATTCCGAGTGGTTAAGAAATAATTGAAAAAAAAACACTTTTTTTGTCAACTTTGACACCCTGTATATTGAAAACAGAAGCCCGTGGAAAATTTTCGTTGGGTCTCATTTGATAACGAATCTACGTTCCACTTACTCTGCTACAACTCTAGCTGTAGGAACCTTTCTAAGAAGTGTCGTTTTGGATACCGATTAAAGTTTTTTGGATGACGCGAAAAGACAACACCCAATTGAACTTAAAAAAAATGTATTACTTTATTAAAAACTAAACAAATCAACACTTAAAATCTACCGGCAAATCTACTCAGTTCATTGTTAGTTTCGCAAACGAAAGGTTTAACGTGATGGCAAGCAACGTCATGCCAGTTCACTCCATCATTGTAGAATTGGTTCAGAACAGCCAAACAGTTCTCAACAGCACCTCCTTGTTTCTCTTCACGATTGTCAGGTTGAGGAAGTCCTATTCCACCAGAAGGTGACCAGTCGTTTTGTTCCCTTTGAGTGGTAGGAGCCAATTTTTCCAAAGTAGAGGTCCAGAACCATCCGTTTACTTCCAGGGGTTGCAAGTCAGCACGGTCGCATCCGGGGAAGTCGCACTTTCTTCCAGAGGTCCAGATGTACTTTACTTTTTCGCCAACAAGACGTTCCTTGATCCATTCGTTTTCAATGGACGTTTCAAGAGCTACAGTCTCCATACAACGTTTTCTACAGTAGTTACGGGCATCAAGCCAGTCGTACTCAGCTGTTCTGAGAGCAGGGTCCCTCCAACTGAAGAAATATCCCGATCCAGTTGGTCCTACTTCATGGATATTATTTTGGCGACAGAGATTTGGGTCTGGAGTTGCTAAAGTTCTGCCAGCTGGAAGGTCGGCACTGGCAATAGCTACTGTGAGAGCTAGTACGACCAGTTTCATCATTGTCGCCTGAAATTAAATTGAATATGTTAGAGATAATAGCAAGTGACTCAGCATAATTGATGATTTTTTACAGCAAGACAACAACAATAACAGTTATTTTTTCAAGTTACATAAGGATTCTGAAATAAATCTTCAATATCCTGGTTTTCAATTATTCACCGTGTGAAGCTCCGTGAAAAATAATTATGTATGCCGAACATCAATATTAATGATTACCTACATTATGATGGTATTCGAAGGATATTGAATGTCATTGACATAAACACGTCCGATCATTACATTTCGTAGTAATATGTATAAAATTGTTTTATTTATACACCGTCGAGTTATAAATGTTTTATACGAAAATTATTTTCATTCATCAATATTAATTACTCTAACTTAATGGTCTTTTGTTCTGTAGTCTTGTGCGAAGGTTGCAGAATGCAATTTTCAAATAAAACTAATGAAAACAAGTTCAAAGTCGAACTTAGACACAAATGGACAAGGTCATGAATCATTCTTCTGCTATTTTAAACATTATTTGGGATAAATATCCGGATCATTAAACCAATTTACATTTTCTTGTCAAATTTTTCAACCTTGGGCCTTCCTCATAATAACTATTATCAATCCGACAGGTGCTAACACAGTGTTTCATAATATCGAAAAATGTCATCAAAACCAGTCGTTTCCGATATAAAATCAGTATTTTCTACATATTGCCAATTTTTGATATTCAAATCGGTTCTTGGTTTTGTCCGCAAATGAAATAACAACTAAGAGAAAATGCCATTCCGAAACTTTCTCACTTAGGTACTCGAGGCATTTAAAGTAAGGCAGACAATTATAAATTGTGATTTCCTAGGTTTTCACTTTCACTTTTCATTACGACCGAATCCGGTGACTCTTGAGACTCATAATTATTGTTATGCCCATGAGCAGGTTTTTTTTTAAACTTACATACTTAGTCTGTTGGTTCTAAATTCAAACTTATTTGTTAATTATTCAAAACTTATTGGTATTGTTGCGATTTTGTTTTGATTTTCTTTCAAATTTATAAGTCGTGGATGATTAATTTTGAAACTGATTTTAAAACCGAATTACAAATTGGATATCACGCAAACAACATTCCATTAATAAAAATTACAGGTAAATATTTTTTATCGTTTTCGCATATGTCCCCGATTTTTTTTGAATAATAAAGAAAAATTAAAATCAATAAACATTTTGTAGTAATTAGATATTGAAATTCAAAATTATTATTTTTTTATTACGTTTTGATCTTTTCAAAATCGACTATGCATATATTTCTAAAAATCATGCATGGATTGTGAGTTTCCAAGCACATTAAAAACAATATTTTGAAAGCGCAAAGGAGTTAGAAGAGTGGAGAATTATATTAGATTGAAACAAGATGAAAAAAGTAGAGGAGTGAGGTATTTTTTGTAAAATAGCCAAGACTACTTAAATGAGAAAAGTTTGGAACTTAACTCACCATTATGTGGAATGTGGATATTACTATAAAGTACTAATGAGTATTTCGTACCATATCAATTGAAAACACAAAAAAAAACAAAAAATTCAAAGAAATATAGAAATGTGTTCGAACCACTAAATTGTTGAGTTGTTACACTATTTTTTTTTAACAGTTCCACCAATTTTCTGGAGCAATATAAAAAAACGAGCGCCAAATCAAGACTGGACGTTATACCCATACCAAATACCGAACATTTTTAAACACTAGTAAATTATTCAAAATGTATAATATCATATTCATCAGATCAGTTCCAAAGATAGATTGGGATCAGTTCCAATGCGGAAATATCTATTTGTTCTATAATAATATCATATTGAATGATTAATGTGATAGCAAAATGAGGAAGAAATACATTTTTTGAGTTTTATATGTAAAATAAAAATATCAAGAATGAATAGTAAATTAAAAAATTATTCACAATACTCACCACTTATAAACAACTCGATTAAAAACCTAAATTCAGCTTCTTGCAAAACTGACCGATAAAAACAATATGAACTGCTCGCAAGACTGTCCTGTTGACACTGAATTGGTTAACAATATAGTCTGTAGTATATATAGGAGGCGAGGTCATACCAATTGTAAAGAATACCTTATACCTGCTGATGGTGTCTTCTTTTACCTTGACCCTTCTTAATTGAAGTAGCTTAATATTCAGTTATCGTAGAAATAAGCCTATAGAGTCTTGATTCTATTGTATCACATGGTTTTACGGCGGACCGGGATAATCACATGATGTACATACCTGCAAAGTCGCCAAGCCAAAGACGGTATTGAACCTTCAATGGTGGAAGACATTGCAATTTTTTATAATTGCGATTTTCGTGCATGATACACATTTTAATTACCGAGCTTCTTCAAGTGTACATTACAAGGAAATAGGAAATTCACTAGTTGCATCTCTAGGCCTTGCTTCAAGTTCACTTATAGGTATATTTTGCAATGTTCCCAGTGCTATAACATTAAAGTAGTTAAAGTTTTAGCCTACTGAACTTGGAATTTATGAAATCCAATTTAAATAATATTGATATTTAATCTGAAAAATTAGAATTCGATAAAATGGAACTCGTTTTTTGGACCTTGAAGAGCCCCACTATTGATACGGATTTTGTCATGTGCTCCATCAAGTTATGTCCATTAAATGAAACATAATTTTTTATCGACTATTGATACTTCCTCTAAAAGGGAAGTAAGTATTGTCATCACGCAACAATCACTCGTTCTTATTTTGAGAGTACCTGATAAACGTTGACAACCCAAATAAAAAATACAAAAATCGTAAAATACTTAGTACTGCATCAAAGCGAATGGTACCTACCGACTTTTTTTTCTGTTTTTTCCTTGACTCACTTTTTTTCTATTGAACACTTTGAAGATTGACTATAAACACTTATGTTCATAGTATAATTATATTATTCTTTTTTTTTATTTTTGCATTATTGTAGTTTTCGGAACAATAAACACTATTTAATTTCAATATATCTTGGAAAGGAAGCATTTGCGGACCAATGATTTGAAGACATTCTCGACCCGAATCTACCTAATAAGAACATTATGCACGTAGTGAAATTTTGTCCCTTACCTCGCGGGACCCTGTATGCCGATTATCTTGCCAATTTCAATAAAATAATACATTTTAACTGAATCCTTGATTTCATCAACTTGAATATCTTTTTAGCTAAAGTCCGTTTCAAAGGAGTTGATAGCACAGAGCGCTTATAATAAACGGAAAACGGAGGTCGGGTGTCTCAAAAAATTTTATCTCTTATTTATGTTTTACAATGTATCTAGACTAAGAAGAAAGAAATTGTGACCCAGGCCTCCCGGGCAACTATTACAACTATTTTATGGTCCGAACCCCCGATCTGTGCTATCAACTCCTTTGAAACGGACTATAGTTTTGGCATAAATCTATCAAGATCTTTTTCTCACATCCGATTTTCGAATGAATAGCATCATTAACAATAGTTTCTACTTATTTCAAAAGTCCAAATTCAAAGAGAATTCAGAGATAATAATATGTATATCGTGGCATAAGTTGTACCTCTATGTCGTATTCATCGCACTATATGAAGAGACTAATGTCTAGTGAACCCGTTGAACTTGATCATAGTTGCAGTGAAACTTTTCAAAAAGGTTCAATTTCTCTCAAAATTACGATTAGGATATGGAACAATTTGATTATGTATGACCTAGTCTCGAAGTATTTTTCAGGGTGTCTTGTAGAAAATGATCCATCCCAAAAAAACGGGCAAGTTATTTCGTTTGGGACATCCTCTGAATACGCCTGATTATCCTTGCCGTAAAAGAAGCAAATACATGCACACAAAAACCTAGGAGTAGTCTTGCGATTGAGTGAAATAGTGATACAGAACAATTGAGTAGGTATCCTGGATTAATTATTAGAAAGCAGTGATGAATATGTGTTGTAACAATGATCGGATAAAAGCCAACTGAAAGGCAGCGATGAAATCCAGGAACAATTTTGGGCCATGGGCCATGGGCCATCTCAAGACATTTTAAATATTTGGTTTGGTTTTCATCTCAGGTATAATGATCAGGCTGCAAAGCATTATGAGCTGCTTGAAACTTTGACGAATACTGATTATCTAATTCGTTTCTCTATATCCAACTGAAATTAAAATTCCATAAGGAGCATTGCTCTCGTGATCAGCTCGAAAATTAAAAAATGAAGGACGCCTGTATAACACTTCCTTATACATATTCATTCATTAATAAAATAGCCTGCCAGAGAAAACAAATATTGAACTTTTGCGTGTCTACAACTAACACAAAATCATCTATTTTAATGTGTTTTTTTTTAAACATCAGAAATCAAATTTCACTTTTGTCAATAATTATCTTATTCTGTGACAGAAGTCATTGTATCATACGTATTTACATTACCAATAAAAACACTTCGAGGTCTGAATATAAAATTATTTTAAGGAACGCCCCATTGAAAATTGAATTGCAAACTGCATTTTATTTGATCTTTCGAAGACGTGCCTGAAATGAAGGTGGCATAATGGTCGTAGAAACCTATCAATAATAAGGAATGTTGATTATGGTCAAATATGCTAATTGTGGGTATAAACAGGGATTAAATTGTCCTTCTACGTAGTCATTACGGTTAATGCATCTTATAAAGGTCATTGAAAAAGGTACACAAGGCATGGCTTTTCCGAAAAACTATTACCTTCTTTCAAATAAACCAACATTTTATACGAGTCAGTGATTTTTGTAATGGAGATTCGTTTTCAAAATCGTTAATGGATTTGGGTTTGGTTTGACGGACGAAAGTAGAAAGTGAAGCCGTTGCTTTTTTAATTAATAACAATTAGTCATTGTGTAAGAACAAGAGATGACTCTATATAGGATTATTTCATTGTATATCTTTCATGCGTCGGAATGACTCGAATATTTTATTTGGTCATTTCCGCAATGAGTCGCATGATCGACGATTCGTTCTTCGAAAGAAAAATAGTTTTTTTTCTCTATACTAAGTGGAAATCATGGATATTCTGTGAAGTAAAAACAGCAGTAAATATAGGCGCACACAAAGATTTTTTTTATGTTTTTTGGGGTACCTACCTAGCCGAACCGTTTCAAGAAATGTAATTATTGAGACTAGAAACATATGGCATATGGAATACGGATGTAAAATTAAGATTATAATTTTTTTATCAAAGGCTTGATGTGTTGATCGCATAATATATTAAATTTAATGTTGTTCAAACACTTAAACGATTTTCATTAAAATATGGCAGATGTTTTTGCATTATACGAAACAGGCCAAGTTTTAAATAATCTTTTGTTTTATAACATTTAAAAATAATGTTATACTCACTACAGAATAGATACGATTCTTTCGTCTAAATTCGTTCTTCACCATTGATATCTTGGAAACGAAAGAAAAAACAGCGGAGCTTAATCAGGTATAGGAACATATAATGTATATATGGAACAATTGAGCACTTTTCATCAGTAATTTGAAAAATGTCGCATAGGTCGGGAGATATCTGGAAAAACCAAAACTTTGTATTATATATTTTTTTCTAGGATAATTTTAAGAAATATTCTACGATAAAATAGGTCACATCTTCACAGCCATTTTTCCCTTCTACAAAATGGCGTCATCAAATTTATGATCCGACTTTTCGTCTTTGAGCAACCATCATTCACGACATCAATTTATACTTGAGTTTATACTTTCTAATCAATAGCCCCCTGTTCTGTCTCTCCCGTGGATACGCTCCTGTCCTATTTATTTGAATTCTAAATTCAACGACATATCACACATTTATTCGACATTTCGAGGCCATAATCAATGTGGGGTCTGACCAAAATTTGAAACATGTTTCCATGTGTGATTCTTTCAATCAATCCTTTATTTGTTCCTGATAAAATTACAGCGAGTGCATAGAACATGTCAGACAGCAAAAAAAAAAAAACATAAAATGCTTAAAATAACTTAAAACTAACGTATAGTCTAAAGTGAAACATCTTTGTAAATATAAGACTCAATAGGACAATCACTTCAATTATACCTATCTATTGTTCGCTAAATCCTAACATGCTAAAACTGGCACACATCGTTGAAGAACTCGTCCAGTGAGTAATAAGCTTTTCCCACCAAAAAATCTTTTAGTGACCTTCTGAAGCCATGATTCAAATCTTGATTTCTAATGCTGAGTGGAAGTTTGTTAAATATTTTAATGATTAGATATTGCGCATTTTTTTGCAAGTATGTGTATTTGATTTTTGGAAGTAAAAGATCATCCTTATGTCTAGTATTATGATGATGATCTCTTGATATACACAAGAATAGGTCGGGATTTGACTTTAAAAACAACAATGTTTCAAAAATGTACAAACAAACAACTGTGAGGAGTCCCTCCTTTTTAAAAATTGGTCGACAACTCTCTCGCAATTCCATCTTAAATATTCTTCGGAGACAGCACTTCTGCAAGACCAGAATTCTCGAGACGTCAGAGCTGCCACCCCAGAATACAATACCATATCTCATCCTTGAGACCACATATGAGTGGTATGCAGTCAATGCAGCTTCCAGTCCCACATTCTCTGCAAGAATTCTTAGACCATAAGAGACTTGCGATATTGTTGATGCCAACATGTCTATGTGAGACTTCCAGTCCAGTCTTGAGTCCAGAGTTACACCAAGGAACCTGGCATGATCTACAGCCTGAAGATCCTCGATTTCCAGTTCAAAGTTTAGTCGATTGGTGTGGTTAGAAAACTGGATAAGTTGTGACTTCTTGACATTCAAAATAAGATTATTTGAATCAAACCATCTTTTGAGTAAGACCAGAGCCTCATCAATATCTTCTTTCACAGTATGATCATTGTCAACATTGAAAACAATCGTGGTATCATCAGCATATTGAACAGTGTGACATTTGGTAACTTCTGGAATTTCATTTGTGTAAATTATGTATAGTAGGGGACCAAGAATTGAACCTTGAGGGACTCCTCTCTTCACTGTCTGCGTATCAGAAATAATCTGATGTCCCTGTGGATCATTACATACAGTGCATTGAAGGCGATTTTCCAAATATGATGCTATTAGCTTGGCACTTGTTCCTCTGAAACCATATCTCTCCATTTTTTTGATTAACACATCATGCTGTACACTGTCAAATGCTCTTGACAAATCCAGGCAGAGAGCAAGAGTTTCTTTGTTCTCATTAAGAGAATGAAAGATCTTTTCTAGAGCTTGGTAAATAGCTCTTATTGTGGACTTCTTGGGTCTGAAACCATTCTGATAGTTTGAAATTAATTTGTTTTTTTCCATAAACTCTAAAAATCTATTATAGATAATTTTTTCAAATACTTTGCTCAAGTTGTTTAGCAATGCAATAGGTCTATAATTTGAAATAAGGTTTTTATCTCCTTTTTTATATATGGGGCAAATTTTGGCTACTTTCAGCATTTCTGGGAACACTCCATTTTGTAAACTGAGATTTACAATATGTGTTAGGATAGGTGATATGAGATAAGCAACTTTTTTTAGTAGATGTACAGGTAATTCATCTATCCCCACAGATTTCTTTTTTTTTAGACTGTAGATGATATTCTGGATTTCTGCTGTGTCAGTTGGTTTAAGAAAGAGTGTATCTTGAGATATGTTTATGTTTGATAAATCTGCTGTTCCTCCCAAGTCTGGACATATGTTTATAAAAAATTCATTGACTTCATTGAGAACTTCTTTTGGAGACATATTTTGTCTAAATAAGTTTTGTAGAATAGATTCTGTTTTTTTAGGTTTTTGGTTTGTATACTTTTTGACAAGATTCCACATTGTTTTCCCAGCATTATCCGTAGTTCTCAGTTGAAACATGCTTGCCATTCTCTTGGCTTGTTTAACCACTCTTTTGAAGATTTTACTATATGTGAAGTAGATATCAATATACTACAAACAAGATTTCCTAAAATTGGGCCAACGACGTTTCGTTTTCACGAAAACATTATCAACTTTATTTTTGTATATACTGGGACGAAACCTATGAAGACTACAGGAGAAAAACGTATTAAGTAATTTCTGCTTCTTATCACAGGAAACGTCGAGTTTCAAGTTTCGATACGAATTGGCGCAATGGTCGTTATTCATTTACCATCATGCTTGTAACAAAATATCGATCTAGTCCTTCGTCAAAATGTGCTCAAGACTTAGAATACTCAGAATACAGGAGATTAAAGTTTTAGATCCTTGACGTTATTGTTTAATGGAATTTAGAATAATAATATTGACCAGTCAAGGTTATTTAATTGATTTATGTATACTTATTTTCCATATATGGGTCGTATATAAATAACATATTCTTCCACCTATCGTTTTCTCTGATTGGTTCGATTTTAAAAATTTCTTGACTTAACACGTTTTTCCCCTGTGGTCTTTGACGTGATAGACCAGCAAACCCAAAGCGTCTGTCGAAACAATATACGTACAGGTCATATCGCCTGCTATGACCCGAACGCGAACCAATCTCGCCGGTAATTTGTCCACCCCGCACGAGTTTGTAGACCCAAAAAATACTTACTTCAAGAGAATTTTGTTTGCAGTTTGAGTTTGAATATCAATTGTGATTTTCTAAAGTTTCAAACCTATACGGGGGTGCGACGAAAAGTATTTTTTTTTAATGGAAAACCCCAATTATTTCTAGCCACAATAAAAGATCTTTTTTCTGATTTCAAAACTACCTACCATATTTTGCTCAGCAGTTTTCGAGATATTCAGTTTTGAATTTCCACCAAATAAGGCGTCTATGTTGTTGATTTTGTTTCGTTGCCACAATAATCGCTCTATGGTAACTAACGACTTTTCGAAAAGTTGGCCATGGTTATCATAGAAACATGACAGAAAATATCAATTTCTCCCAGAATTTTGATGAAACAAAACTTAAATTATAGTAAAAATGACAAAAGAACAGAAACTATAGAATTATAAAATAAATAAGTTAGGGGGGTGTCAGTTCATACGGTGTCACCCGGCACATAAATATAGTGACTGCAAATAAGATAAGTTGAATCAAGCGATTTCTATAGCTGGAAAACTTGCTACAATTGGTGTCGTAACTGAGATTTATTTTGTGCTATGGAATCGAACATTAAAAAATAATCATTATTAGGGCTACGAAACCAGTTCTGTTTTCCGGACTGGAGGTCGTCTAGTTGAAGAGGGAGTTGTCCTGGATACGAGGGGGCAGTGGAAAGAAAGCTGATCTACAACAAAGGCTTTGTTAGGCTTTATTGGAAGACAACGTCGATCCTGATACGTTTCAAGATTCTTGATCACAATGCAGTTGAGAAATTGTCGAGAAAATTGGGGGGGCAAGTTCGAAGAATCCTCCAGGGCCATGAAAGAGAACTCTGGAAAATTGAAAGAAACATTGGAGGAGAGATTTGAAAAATCTTCTAGAGCTATGGAGGGGAACTTCAGAAGATTAGTGGAGAAGTTGGAAGAATCTTTTAGAGCTATAGAAGAGAAGTTCGAAGAATCTTCTATAGATATGAAAAAGAAACTCGAAGAAGCTTCTAGAATTATGGAGGAGAAAATCAAGGAACAGTTGGCGGACGAATAACTACCGATGATGAGAATGAGCAAGAAAGTAGACACTATTGTGAAACAAGCAGAAGTAAGAATCGTGAGCCAAGGTGCGAGTACTAAGATAGCGACTGATACCGTCATCAGAGTCTACATGAAAGCTCCACAGTCCTGGTACTTCTACCAACGCCAGTCAAAGGCACCAGAAAGGACAAATGGATAGACTGCAACCGAAAAAGCTGTTGTAGTCAAACATTATCATCGCACTCAGAAGACCAACGAGACGCTGCAGGAGTTTGAAGCAGATGTGGATCGCCTTGAACGACTGACTTACTCAACCACGCCAGAAAATGTTTTGGAGAGGCTCGCAGTTCAGGACTTTTTGGATGGACTTCGAGACCAGGAGAAAAGATTGTCCCTGATTCTTCATGGACTAGACAAACTGGTGGATGCACTGACCAAAGCCTTGTAACTCGATGAGGCGAAGCAGTGTTGCAAGCTTCCTGCGCTCGAGCAAAGGATGAAGGAACAGTATGCAATATTCCGCAAAGAAGAACACCGTCGAAGCAACCGTGAGAAAGATCATTGAAGCAGTACAGGCCTCTAGGCCAAGGAAGCTGCGCTGCTGGAATTATGTCGAACCTGATGGGCATATGCATATATTTTGTAACTGACAGTGAGAAAGTGATACGGGAAACTTCTTTGGCATCAGAAAACACGGAATACCGAACCAGGTCAAGCCTCAAGAACGTTTATGCCTTGTCCATGAGTCCGGAGCTCTGTCACAGACTCGAAAAAAGCATCGCCGGACAACTGTGGTGGATGATTCCTGGTAGTCTAAGGCACTTCGTGATGATCAGGACTATCAGGAGAGTTCCAGATCTGAATCTGGTCATAAGATGGAAACAGGCCGACCATGCCAACAACCAACTTGGCAAGAAGTCTCGCCTCCTCAGTGAAGTCCTTCTAGGCTCAAGTGAATTCAATGGTGTTTAGCAATGGCATTCTGAAGAGGCAGATAGTGGTGGCAGACAGGTGGAAGTGATGAGAGAGCTCCATGATGGTATTACGAGGGGAGTAACCAAAATGCTGAAAAAGCTGCGGGGGAGGTTTTACTGGGTCAATTGACAGATCGACGTTCGGGAATGGTGACCTGCACAAAGAATAAAGAATGGATCTGCTGCTGCTTTTTAACGGCGACTGGACCATCTGTGATGATAAAGGCCAAAGGTAGGGAAGGCGCACCAAATCACGAAAGGGACACGACATCTATTTATTTAATTTTTTACTCGAAAACCAAAGAGTACTTTTTTCGTTTAAATTCAATAAGGATTCCAGATATAGTTTTTATTTTGAGATAAACCACTGGCGTATCTGTTTTTTCATTAAAAATATCGCGATCGGTAACCGTAGTACGGTTACCGATTGCGATACGCACGCCACGGGTGAAAAAAAAATAATATTATTAAATGAAAAAGTGAACCTAGATCACCTCTCTACACGCGCCAAATTTCATTTAAGAATCTCATTTGATAATGATGATATTATAAAATTCTTTTTTTTTTCATAAATTTTTAACACCGTGTAACTTTGTGATGAAGCATTTTTTGCACATAGTTTATAAACCAAACTCACATTATTTGTCCATTATCTATCGATTCTGAGATATATAAAGGCCAAAGTTGGACCACCCTGTATTTTTGAAATCAGAAACATGAGATCTCGCTCTCTGAATATGTAAAAATATTCAGGGGGTTCCATTTAAAAAAACGTATATTAGCTTCATTGAGTTGAAAAATAACAAAGTTATGAGAAGTTCTAGTTTTCGCAAGACCACCCTGTACCTATATATTTGTAGAATATGTCAAGCATTAGTTTCCAAACTATAAGCAAATTAATGTCACATATCAAGTCATCATAAAGACCGTAGCGTAGCAACGAGTCAGAAACGATCAGTTTTTAGGTGGGGTGCAAACATATATGGGTACGGGAAGGGTATCTTCCAAAAAATATGAGAAAAAAGTTTTAGAAAAATACACACCGCAGTGACTTGGTAATTTTTAAAGAGACATTGTACCAACCTTTCCGTTTAACATTGGTGATTTTTGTTATACTTGGTTGAAACCAAAAGTCATCAAAGTAAATAGACTACACATGATCAGAGACAGCGAAACGAAGCAGATCACAGTACCAATACATATTGTGTTGGTTTATTTCACTCTGGTCTGGTATTTTGGCATATCACGAGGTTTGTCAAAAAATAACTGTTTTAAATGATGCGTGCGAATTCCACTGTACATCCCGTATTATGCATCTTCACTATGTCCCTGTATAACCTGTATTCAGCATAAATTCACTGCGAAATGTCGATATCGACAATTCGGAGTAGCTCGGAACCACTCTGCAAAACACATTTCTAAACGAACCGCTCTCTGTCGAGAACACCTGTGACACAAAATCCGTTGAACTCGAACCAATCAGCAAAAAGAATTTTGAAATTCGAATTTGACGTTCTGACAGAAGTCGTTTACACTTTTTATACAAAAGCGAGTGGCTACCAAACTTAAACTTCCTGTGCCTTGCTGAAAAAAAAGCCGTTTTTATCGAAAACATAACACAAAAGTGTGGAAAAAACTTCTCAACATGTCCAAGGAAGACGACTCACAAATCCCTGATGTGATTTTTGATCCCAACAAGAAGATAAACTACAAGAAAGGACGTTTTTTCGGCAAGGTATGAACAGTTTTTTGGGAGGTTTTTTGGTTGCGGTTTTTATTGCACGTTTTGAGTTTTCAATATCCTGGTATAATTTTGATGAGAGAACCTTTATTTATTGATTCTACCTTTTTATCTAAGACGATCCATGCAGTATCAGTTCCTAAATTTGTAAATGTTGTTAAGACTGTATCATCCTGTTGATTCCTTATTTTGAGGAGATATTGTGCATAGATCAAATTCAAACGGATATTTAGTTTAGTTTTTAAATTCCAATCGTCAACAGTTCCATAAGATAATCACAATCCGTACAACATGTGCTTCAGTTATGTCAGATCAAATTAATGGTTATTATGACAAAATCTTCAACAGTATTGAAATGAATACCCATAAATGCACAATCCAAAACATTTTTATATTCATCATTCACCATAACATTCATTAACGTTTGTCTAGAGATCATCAGATCGCTAAAATATTCTTCATCTCTGCTCAATTAGAAAGATCCAAATGTTCTAAATATCATTGAGATATTATCCAAAAATGAATGAAATAATATTTTATCAATATTTTGTTGTTTTCATCATTTGTTTTATGTTTCCAGATCTTATGCTTTAACCTTTTGTTTTATTATATTTTCATGATGTTTGTACCAGTTTGTAGATAAATATTATATTGTGCGAGATATTGTGATTCTTTTGAATTTATTGTCAAGATTATTGTGTTAAGTAATATTTTTCGTTGAAGCATTATTTACAACGGTAAATCAAAATCTTGTTATTTGTCGTAACTTCAAAATATCCTGTAGTAAAATTGAGGCGGATAATTTTGTTTAAATAGTGATAGCTGTGATCTCAGATGTATAACAAAAATTTGGGTTTTAAAAGCTATTTCCGAGGTTATTTCACTTTTCTACACTATTTTTTATTGTTTATTATCATTTTTACCATTTATTGTTGGGGTGCTTCTGATTCATTTTCATAGCTTTGATGAGGTCGAAAAAAAGACACTTCAGGTATTAGGTGATTGCACTAGACTGTATAACCTCTTAAAGATAACTTCATCAACAATATTTTTTGAAAAAATTGATATCATTTTACAGAAGTCAACAGCCAAATTTGGGTTAGTTAGCGAAATTTGAAGTAAACTTTTGCTCTTTATTATTTCTTGGATATGTGTACAGGGTGTCTCGAAATATCATAGACAACAGATTCTACAATCAAAAATAATAAGAGAATAAATAATATACTCCAGTAAGCCAAGGATTTTTCCAGGACAAAAATGTAGAAGTATTTTTCTCACTGGTTCTATATGTTTTTTGATCTGCTGAATCCGAATCTGAGGTTTGCCACCTCGCCAGGTGACGGCTTCACAACGAAAATTGCAGAAAACCTCACAATTTTTGGATTTTTTTTTCAGTTTTGTCAAGTATAACTCGGAAAACTAAGCGTTTTTTGAGGATAAATATGGAGCACCAAATGAGAGTAGACAAAATTTGCTACAAATACATACATAGTGTTACTTAATGGTATGTCATAATTTTAGAGGGAAGTTCCTGGATAAATTTAAAGTCGAAAAGGTCATATAAACTTGGGTCTTAAAATGCTTGGTTTTTAAGATACAGGGTTTTAAAGATTCATCTTATTTTCAGTTTTTAATACATTTTCCAAAGACGGTTTGAGATATTGAACTGAATTTTGCCACAGGATATTATGGTATAGGAACACCATTTTTTATTTTTTTATTTGTATTTTATTTTATTTTATTTTTTTTTTTTAGACCCAAGTTTATATGACCTTTTCGACTTGAAATGTAACCAGGAACTCACCCTTAAAATTATGACATACCATTAAGTAACACCCTGTATACAGGGTGTCCCTGAAAAGGCTGTACAACGCTTAACCACAAATTCCTTGATCAGAAATAGGGCTATCTGGGCGAACTTACCTATATCCAAAATTGCTTCGTTGAGTCTACTGAGGGCGTCAAAGTTTCAAAAAAATTTTGGTTTTTCCTACATTTTTCAAAAACGTACAAATCGATTTTGATAATTTTTGGTACCTAGTCGTGGACAACTACTATTGATTTATTTTTTTCTAGCATAATTACTTATCCCAGCATATTTCGTCAAGAGAGGAAAAAACTTTCTTACACACTGTGTTATTAGATGAAAACATCTGTATCATGCGAAAGTCACTTCCATAAAAAATCAGTGACGTCATATGCAGCTATATCTTTTGATTTTTTATGGAATTGACTTTATGATAATTCAGATGTTTTCATCTAATAACAAAGTGTTTAAGAAAGTTTTTTCCTCTCTTAAAAAAAATTGCTGGGATGAGTAGTTATGCTAGCAAAAAATAAATCAATGATAAAATATCTGTGTACCTAATTGAAAATATTTTTTTTCTGGCACAACCACTTATACCAGCGAAATTTTTTCAGAAGAGAGAAAAACTCCCCAAAAGCTTGAACTATTAGATAAAAGCATCTGAATTATCAAAAAGTCAATTCCAAAAAAAAATCAAAAGAAATAACATGTGAAGTCACTTTTTTCAACACTTCCGATCAAGTACAACCGTTCGCTATAGAAACGAAAAACGCAATTTCATGGTCCAAGACAAGGTACCAAAAATTATCAAAATCGATTTGTACGTTTTTGAAAAATGTAGGAAAAACCATAATTTTTTTGAAACTTTGACGCCCTCTGTAGACTTAACGAAGCAATTTTGGATATAGGTAAGTTCGCCTTGAATGCCCTTTTTTTGGTCGAGGAATTTGTGGTTGAGCGTTGTACAGTCTTTTCAGGGACACCCTGTATAATATATGTTTGTATTTGGTTCAGTAGTTTTTGCGCTATTCAAGTTCAAAGTCTCATGAAAATTACATCAAGTTGATCTGGATTCTACCGTATTAGTCAGAAGACAATGAATTTTTTTCTACTTATTTTTCAGTCGCTGTAGGATGAATCTGTTCTTTTAGTGACAAAAAACAAGAATTTTTGAATGTAAGGGGAGTTTCTTTGTCCAAATCATATAAAGAAGGGGGTTTTCGTGGCGTAAGGACAGAAAGGGAAATGTGAAAAGTTGGCACAAGGCGGGATTTGAACCCACGACCTTCGTCATACCAGGACACTTCACTTTGAAATACCTTTATTCATTAATATTGATGCATAGAAGACGTTTATCAAATATAAAGATATCTGGAATAGCATCAAAGTAATTATTATAAAAAAATCATCTATTTTTTAAAATTTCAACACCCTGTATCTTGAAAATTGGGCTCTTGCGGACCTATGTCCATATAAACTTTTTGTCTTGAAATCATCCAAGGATTATCACCCTCAAGTATCGGCATTCAATTAATAAACACCCTATATTTGGAATCAGAAGAAAAAGATCTATTATTCTAGCCAATATTATACAGGATGTTTCATCCGAAGAAATATAACTTCAGCAATTTGTTCAATATTGTAAAGTCGATTTTTTATTTCCGCTATCACCAAAAGATACTACGTGAAAAAAACTCTCGTACTTTTGTATTTTTTTTTCAACCACCCATAATAAGAGCTGTAGGTCGGGGTCCAAATATCATGAATAACCCTGTACAGGGTCTTGACAAATTATGCAGAACAATAAAGTTCAGTTTGTCCGGGTTTTTGAATAGAGTGCCCCATTTTTTATTTCAGAAATTAATTCTTGACAAAATTTTCTTTTGATTGACTCTACCTTGTGTTTAGCAAAGATTGATAGTTTTCAAATTATTCACATTTTTAATTGAAAAAAATGTAAATAACTAAATATCAATTTTGTCTATAGGACAATGTAGCAGTGGCGGCTCGTGAAGTGTAGGTATGGGTGTGCGCAACCAAAAAGAAACCACACCAATAATGATTATTTACTTGAGGTTCGCGACTCAATCAAAATGAGATCCAAATAAAATCGGAATAAACCAAATTGAAAAACAGATATGTATATTTATTCCTTTAGCAAAAACCGAGGCAAAAACAATAGTTAAATATATAGTTTCGTGAAAAAAACATTTCAATTAGGCTACCGTTAAAAAGAATCCACGTCGGTAAAAGTAGAAATAAATACACGTGGTATCACCACGAACCTTCTAAAATACCTAGAAGTGTTAGTTTTCTCTACGTTCTATTGATTTTGAAAAATTCTCAACCACGTCCATACATGGCATGATTATATTATCTACTCGTAGGGAGAAATCCTCACTTTTGGCAACACTGTTTATAGTGACAACTGACTAGACAGTACACAATTGTACTGGAAAACGACAAATATACTAGATAGATGTATTTCTTTTGAATAGCGGTTTTGAACTAAGATATCAGTACAATCAGCACAATTATTGTACTAGGTTTGACACACAGCTGAAAAAGTAAAAACGCTTTCCGTCCCTAGTGTGTATTCACATAGCGCACGGTGGCGCCCTTACATCGGGCGATTTCCCGAATACTTCCGACAAATTCCCATAGCGAAAATGCATTTGACTGGAGCGCCGAATGCATACACACATGGGCTGGACAGACAGAGAACTGTGACTATGCAACGGAGTAGAAGATTGTGTTGATAGATAACGATATTTTGCACTTCTGTGGGACTCTGGGCTATATGAAAATAGTGGATATGCACCGTTATTCGAAATAAAATTGTTATAAGGATTTAATTTTTTGAATCTCGTTTTTATTTCTTCTTCTTTTCGCTGGCAGTGCGCGCGCACGAGCGCTCTCATTGACTAGTCTACCATGCAATGTAGTATCAATCGAAAGAAAATTTTGTCTAGAATCTATATCTGAAATAAAAAAGGGGTATTTGAAAAAACTAAAGTCATTTTTTTTGAAGTAGTGCACAATGTCATGTCAATCGAAAGATTTTGTCTTGATTTAATATTTGAATTTGAATTGAAAAAAAGTATTTCCTTTAAAAACCCGACTTTTTTCAAAAAAACTTTTTTTTTAATCAATTGTAAAGACCCTGTACTCGACCCTGTAGATTATTGTGAAAAATGATAATGATTATTCAAGTATACTTGCATTTTTTATAGATACCCGCACAATTTAATTGTTTTACGTCTAATAGAAACTGAGAAAGAAGGCGTCAAAGTACCCTCCTTACCTGCCAATTTTTTTTCTTGAGATACAAATATTTCCAAAACGGTGAAATATGGCCATAGATGTTATTTGATAAACTAATTCTAATATTCAAAAAAAAATCTGGATGACATTATCCTTTATTTTAAATTGATGGTTTTCAAGTTATTCACATTTTTTTCAATGAAGTAATTTTAAAAAGTAAATAACTTGAAAACCATCAATTTTAGGTATAGGACAATGCAGTGTCAATCGGAAGAAAATTTTGTCAAGAATTAATATCTCGATTAAGAAATCTGGCAACGCTGAAATTTCTTCTTTCCTTAAAAAAGTTTGCCCATGTCAGGTTTTGAAAAACTAACACTGTATAGTTTTATAAAATATGCTACCCGAGATGCGACGCATGATCGACCAATGAGGAAATGGAATGAATATGTTGCACTACAATTCCTAACTGGTAGAGACGAGCAATCGCTGTCAAATAGGAGGCATTGTGAATATGCGTCCCGTAGAACCAAAAGCCTAAGGTGGCGATTTTCAAGTTGGGTCGTTCTTCTTACACGTTCTGTACCTCTAGCTCTTCGTGTACGGCCTTCCTGATTCCCCGACAATAAAGCACCACTGTATTTACACTTCTGTGCATTCTCGTCGCTATTTCTCTAAAGGACAAACCAGCTTCGCGTAAGCCCTGGATTCGCTCCCTCCCAAACTCGCTAAGCTGGTGAAAATTTTCTCGTCTTCCCACTCCAGGCATTATAAACAGATTAAAGCAGCTCTTCACAACGACTTTATGCCGGTCAAATTTGAATTGTAGCTACAAAACACCATTATCGCGTACTTACTTAAAAAACAAATATATTCGTAGAAATTCTTACGAATAAATTCATAAATACTGGGTGTTTTGTTTTCTGGGTCACTTAGTATATGTTGCAGAAATCTATAATGATACACTAAATAGTCCAAGTCTGATGGTTCGAATCGCATCAACTGCATTTCCTGGCGCATTGTTCCGTAAAATTTAATACGTCAGTTTGTCTCCTAGACTTTGTGAATTATTATCTGTTCATGTAATTTCGAGACTTCATGTGTTTGCACGAATTGTGTTCTTTATCGATCCAGTGATATCCGTGTAATCTGATATTTGCAGTTTATTGGTTCTGAACTGAATGATTTTATGAAAGTTTCCTCTATAAAATACAGGGTAACATAACAGCAGGAGCATGTAGGGGAAAAAAATATTATGATTTAACTCAACTTACCTATACACCAAGTTGCACCCCAAAGAAGTTGTACGCCTTGCAACAAACAAACAACTTAGAAAAAACAAATTTGGTGCACTTTGTTGGTGTACAAAGAGCATTAATGGTTAGTAATAGCAGTTTAATTGAAGCGTTCTCAATGGTTGATAAGGTATGGTGCATCCTTAAAATACAACAGAACTTTTTAACCTGTTGACTGACTTGAACAATTTTTGCTTTGTTTTATCGGGAATTTAGTTCTAGCACTTTCATTGCTCTTGTTATTTTTCAATAGACTTCTCGTTTTCATGAAAATCCAAATATCTGAAGATATTGCAGCTGTCATATTAAAAATCGAAGTTAAACGTCAGATTCTACTTAAGGTAAAAAGTTGAAATGAGGTTTATCATTCAAGTAACAGAAATTGTTCAAAATGATCATCAAAACGCTGGGCTGTTTCTATTGAGTGTGCATTATATTTGTACCTAATCCGATTCTCACTCTCCGGATGGTCAATCACATTCGATTTCATAGCCAACGGTGAAATTTTCGACGATTTTTATATGACATTTACGTTACAGTACTTATCTTCGGATATTTGGGTTTTTCATGAAAACGACAAACTTTTGGAAAATAACAAGATTGAAAAAAGTTTTAGAACTAAATTCCTCATGAAATAAAACAAACATTTTTCAATGTGTCCAACGTATTTTAAGGGTGCATCATACCTTATCAACCCTTTGAAACGCCTCAATTAGACTGTCGATTATTGCTCTTGAAACACCAACGACGTGTTTCAAATTTGGTGTTTCTGAGTCAAGGTATAACTGAGATATTTAATTTCTTCGAAAATTAAAACCTCACTTGCAAGGCTTATTTCTTCTTAGGGGTGCAACTAAGTATAGAGTAAAGATGTAAGTTGCGTTACATCAAAATATTTTGGGTTCCCCTACATGCTGCTTCTCTATGTCGGTTTTTATGCGGAATACCCTGTATAAACTTTGTTTTTCGAGATAATGTAGCTTGATTTTTGTCTTTTTTCCAGGGAGGTTTTGCAAAATGTTACGAAATTATCAACACCAACAACATGCACATCTTCGCAGGAAAGATCGTCTCCAAGAAACTAATGGCTAAACAAAACCAAAAAGAAAAGATGACCCAAGAAATCCAAATCCACGCCTCATTAAATCACAAAAATGTCGTGGGATTCCACAGTTTTTTCGAAGACAGTTTCAACATCTACATCGTATTGGAACTGTGCAAAAGAAGATCCATGATGGAACTGCACAAAAGGAGAAAGGCCCTTACCGAGCCAGAAACGCGTTTCTACATGACGCAAATAGTCCATGGCGTGCAATATCTGCACAATAACAGAATAATACACAGAGACTTGAAGTTGGGCAATTTATTTTTGAACGATGATCTGCATGTTAAGATTGGAGATTTTGGTTTGGCCGCTAAAATCGAATACGAAGGGGAGAGAAAAAAGACACTATGCGGAACGCCCAACTATATAGCTCCTGAAATTTTGACAAAAAGGGGACACTCGTTTGAAGTGGACATCTGGTCAGTTGGCTGCATCATGTACACTTTATTGGTTGGAAAACCACCGTTCGAAACTGCAAGCTTGAAGGAAACTTATGCCAAGATCAGAAAGTGCGAGTATAAATTTAATACAAACCTATCACCGCATGCTAAGCACATGATCATGATTATGCTTCAATCGGAACCGTCAAAAAGACCTAAAATCAGTCAACTTGCTAAGCATGAATTTATAACAAAAGGTTATTGTCCCCCTTCGTTGCCTGTAAGTTGTCTCACGATGGCGCCGCGGTTCGATAACGTGGATCCGGCTATGAGGGGGAGTCCAAGAAGAGGAGCTTTATTGGAAATTCCAGGTATTTGGTTTTATTTGTAAAGTTTCCAATGGACTCTTATGGTGGGGTTTCAGGAAACAATACAGCGTATTCGCCAAGGCAAAACTCGATTGCCGCTGGTTTGGCAGGAGTGGTGTCTTCGAATCATTACGATTTTGATGCCAGGGAGAATTTAATTACACTGAGAAACTTATTGGTCAAGGTAAGTTAGTTTTTATATTTACATGAACAAGTGTTGCTCTATCTCAGCAATCATTTTCAATTTTTGCATTACATTTTTTAAATTATTTTTAAGTAAATTGATTTAAAAAAATTACCTTACCATAAACTGTAACATCAAAATAATAATCATTTTTTTTTATAAAATTTTGAGTTTTCTATCAAGTTTGATGAACATTCAATAAATAATTTAATACATTGTTGAACATTACTCAAATAATCAATTTATTTAAGGGTAAGTATGTTTTAATTAAGGATATTTTCAGAAAAAGCTATCTTATCACTTTTCTGGGTGTTCCAATGAAGATTTATTTTTGACTTCGACTTTCCTTGTATTTGAAAAACTAAAATAGCTGATAAATGTATTTTCTCTGCAATCGCAAAAATCTTGACGAAAAAATATGAACCTAAATCTGACGATATTTTTAAATTTCACAAAAGAAAAACAATTATCAATGATTAATGGTCATATTGTTAATTTTTTTTCAAATATTATGTACGGGTACCTAATACACGAATAGTCAAAAATAAGACCTTGTCTGGTGATCGAACACCCTGTACACACGTACGTAAAAAGAAAAAGAAAATTATCACTCGTCTTAACTCTCAATTCTTTCGCATTCGCATTTTTTGCTGGTCGCAATTAGTGTTACAACGGAGGTATGATTTGGCCGGCACAATGGATGTATGTTTTGGCCGGAGTCCGGAATCAGGAACTTCGACTTGAAAACCGGGGCCGAACTCACTGCCTTCGGCCGGAGGTGTCAATTTGTCAAAATGGAAGACGCTTTCCTCGTCAAAAACGACAAAAAATATCAATTTTTCAATTTGATTTCTATATGGAAGTAGTTCAGGGTAAAAGTTCGACGTCTAACCTACAACAAAACGATGACACTTCTTCTAGATCTAAAGTATCGATCTCCCAGCAGTATCTTAAATTTGAAGCAATTGAATGCGAGAAAGAACCAATTATGTTTTGGAAAGAACAAAAAAATGGATTCCCTTATCTGTTAAAACTTACTTTGATTTTTGTTCTGCACCCCCCGTAGCTTTTACAGCGAGAGAACTTTTTCTGAAGGTGGAAAAATATATGAAGACAAACAGAATAGATTGACCCCGAGAAATGCACAAAAAAAGTTGGTTTTCATATTTTGTAAGCAATGAAAACGATGTATGTTTTTTTCTTGTAATTCACCTACTGTCAACCAAGAAAGCCAGAGTGCCGATCGGTATTTCAGTGATGTCAGGTGATGAGGTCGATGTCGTGAGTTTCCCAATGAGAAAGTGGGCAGGAGTTAGCGGATTATTATCATTGGGATCTGATGAAAGCGGCCACAGAGGTGGCGAATTCCAAACTGCTTCTATTTGTATAAGCACAGTTGATAATTTTCAATCAGAAAAAAAAATTAAATATAAACATTCAATAGAGACTGAGAAAAAAAATAGAAAAAAAAATTACCCACAGAAATAATATTTTTTCATGAAATTTGGTACAGACCCATTTCAGGGGATGGAAAATCCACTGGCGTAGGGAGATTTTCTCCAAAAAAATCGCTAATATGTTTTCTGGATTTTTCAGCCTCTAAATATGCTCTAGTAGGCCTTGGTTTTTGGAAAAAAATGGGCGACGTTTGGTTTCAAAATACACCTTTTCCTTCTCTACATTAAAAAAAAAAAATACTCAAAATCGATCAATAAATTAAAAAGTTATGAGGGTGGCCCGCTTTCAAATGGGTCACTCTGTATGTATGGAATATCATAACTTTCATATTGAAACATATTCAATGTGGGGTGGCCAAAGAAGCATTGTAAATAATCTAGTAGCCAAGTATACGATTTTGTTATAAACAATTTAATTAATCATTTTAGATAAAAATCGGAACTATATGTATGAAATATCATAACCTTCATATTTTAACATGTTGAGGTGTCGGTGGCCATCAAAACCATGCATGATTTTTGGTGGCCAAATATATTTTCGTCAATGTAATGACGAGAACTGACGATAACAATACAAAAGAATATATATCGCCTCGTACTCAAATTACGACAATTCAAGAAATTGCGTGTGCGAAGACATGGCCACCCCCAAAGTTCCTATTTCCAGGGATTGGCAGACTTGACAAAATGAAGCAATTCACAAAATTTCACGACTATATGTATCATTTTCGAAAACCCACGCTGTACTGGGGACTACCCTCCATAGTCAACAACGCATATCTTGAAACGGTAACTTGTCACAAATCTATTTGGCGGCAAATCATCGCACTTATTGTCTTGCCATTAAATTGAAAACAGATTCTACAATCGCGTACTGTTGCCTTTGCAGGATTGCTGCTAGATACTAGTCAAAAAGTCTCGGATGGAATTGAATAGAAGCTGCGTACCAGCATGTAATAGTCTGACGTGTTCGGATTTGAGAATCGGTTTACTCAAACGATGCTTCGATGACACAATAACGGGGTGCTTGTTTTCATACGGATACTCAGATTGCTTTAATCGTCCGCCGACCCTAAGCAATCCGTTTTTGTCAATAAAGGGATTGAGATTGAGAATCTTACTTTTAACCCTTATTTTCCTGTTATTTTTTAAATCCCTTATTCCAACGGTGCCACTTTGGATTTTGCGGTTAACCCTTCTTGAGAATTCATGTAACTGAATTGATCGGGCGTTCGGAATATAACCTGGCGGGGTATGGCCAACGAATTCAAAGTGGGAAGATCAGATATAAACTTCAGCCATGAGTATGCTGTTGAGGCACAGCTTCATCCCTATTGATACGTTCAAGCCACAGTTTTACATGGAGCCAATAGCCCAAGAGGATAAAAAATCTCACCAATAGAAAAGAGAATTTGTTTAGTGACACGACATGCTGTCAACACAGGTAGAGTTTTGAATGCAAAACTATCAGATTTGCATGACCCACAAATTCAAAGTTTTTGGAGTTTGATCGACTCCAAAGTGGACACGATTTGAGGTTTCCTTGCCACCCTCTATACTATATTTAGTATTTCAGCTTTATTTGACTCCCATTTTCGCAATTTGAAACATCCTGTAGATAATAATATTAGCTATCGACTGATCTATGTGAGCAGCTTCTTCGACTGAATTCGCACCAGTTATAAGGTCGTCAAAATAAATATCATTTTCCATTATTTTCGATATAAATTGCTGGAAAAGTTGCTTTGCGACATAGAAATGTTTGCTCAAAATTGAAACTCGATATTTTCGAAACGGACAAAGATATCGAGTTGCGGTCTTCGGGTGGTCCTTGACCAATTCTTCGAGAATACGTACATGGTTGGAGCGATGTATTTCTTTTATTAATCCACCTATACAGGGTGGACAAATGAGGTCATGTTTTTTTGTGGTGCTATGTCAGATTCCCCATTTTTGATCTTGAAAATTTTTCTATCAATATTTTGTGTCATTTATCCCTAAAAAAAAACTTTTTCGGGGTTTCTCTTGAGAATCGTTATCTTTTTCCACTCTGTTGCATAGAATTGTTTTTGGACCAGAATTGATTTTGAACCAGAGAAAAGATCTAGGCACACACTGAACGTTATTGACTCCATTGGCGTGCAGTAAAAATCTGCTTCTTCCACATGATGTAATCCAAACCAAATTTTTTGCAGCTGGTTCGTAAAAAAACTGGTATTGCTCATAGAAATGTTCAAAAAATTGAGCAGTGTAATATTTGTTTTGACAAAACAAAAAAGTATGACGTCATATTTTTATTAGGTTGATACTTTTGAATATTTTTTTTCAAATGACTCCTCACATGAGTACAGGAACTAAAGCGAAAATATTGAATTGATCGATTGTGTGTATCAAAATTTGCAAATCTACCTGATTCAAATCAATTATTCACATACATACATCATAACATACCCAAACTTTTCACTTGAATGACATGTCACTGTCGTATAGTTTTGTCAAAACTAATATTACACTGCTCAATTTTGTAAACTTTTCTATGAGCAATACCAGTTTCTTTACGAACCAGCTGTACATCAGCTTAATGGGCAAATCCAAGTCACAACCCTTTTCTCTAGAAGTGTATTTTACTGGCTTAACAAAAAAAGTTTTGTTCTTTTGATTTGGTTAGAAGTGCTGGAACATTTTTACTGTACGCCACATGAGTCAATAACGTTCAATTTGTGCCTGAATCTTTCCTCTGGTCCAATATCAATCCACTCTAAGCAACAGTGTGGGAAAAATAAATAGATAAATAAAAAATAGAAAATTGAAAAATGGCACACTTTTTAAAATTCGATAAATTGAGTTATAGCCATCTTTTGAAAAAATCGAGAGACTACTTCTTTCAGGATAGTCCAAAGATTCAAAATATGGATAGAAAAATTTTCAAGATCAAAAATCGGGATCATACATAGCACTAAACTTTGCTAAAAATACATGACCTCCTTCGTCCTCCCTGTATAGGTTGATAATTAAAAGAAATGCACCGCTCCAACTATGTTCCTGTTCTCAAAGAATTGGTCAAGGACCTCCCGAAGACCACAACTCGATATCTCTTTCCGTTTCGAAAATATTGAGATTCGAGTTTGGGTAAAAATTTCCATGTCGTCAAGCAGTTTATTTGGACACGTTTCTTTAGAAAGATGAGCAAGTTCAGCGATACAACGGATAGCTAGGACAGGAGCTGACGTGGTACCGTAGGTAACCGTGGTTAATTTGTAAGTATCTAGTTCTTTGTTGGGTTCGCTGCGCCAGAATATTCGTTGCATTGGATGCTGCTCTGGTGTAATCTACACTTGCCGATACATTTTCTCAATGTCGGCCGTACGATTGCAATAGAAACTTTAATAAAATGGATAAAAGGTTACTTTCTATTGTCGGTTCTTTCATTTGAAGGTCATTGAGGGATATTCCTGAAGTTGTAGAAGCGGAAGCATCGAAAACAACGCGTAATTTAGTAGTAAGCGATTCCCTCCTAAATACTCCGTGATGTGGATCAGATCGTTGTGTGGAAGATGATACTGCACCGGCATCACTATTAAAGTTATTAATTTTAATCATATGTCCCAATGATTTATATTCCTCCATAAAATTAATGTATTTATCACGTACGGCAGTAATATTTTGGAGTTTTCGTTCTAACACCAGGGTTCGTTTTCTCGCTTGTTCCTAACAGTGCCAAATTGGCCTTGAACGGAATAGAAACTATGTTTCGATCTCACTCTGCTTCACGTCTCAACTAAATGTTGTTAATATAAAAGTTTCTCCTTTTTTTGTTTTCTGGGAGCAATTTTTGGATGTCAGTAAGCTTGTCATCTGTATGCACTAACGAACTAAAAGTCTCACGAAACTCCAATCAATTCTCGGGAGCACCATCAAACTTTGGTACTTCGATTGCAGGAAGTTTGAACGCGCTAGAGTGAAGTGTTGGATTAACCAAACCTATCGTTCTTAGATAATATTGAACGCAATGATTCAATAAAAAGATTTTGTGAAATCTTCTCGATCATTATATGAAGAGTTCAACTCGCTCTCGTCAACCAAATCTTCTAATTGCGACTGAACTCCATCAAAATCTTGTAATAATTTAAGTGTCGCTTTTAACTTTTGTTCTAAAAAGGGTTGACTAAGAAGAAACTCTTAGCAAAAACACGCTTCACCTAAAATAAAATAAAAGTATCGTTTCGGGAATCCAAATTGAGAATATCTTCTTCTGAAACCGACGCCGACGTATCGGGATGTCTGCTATGAAATTCTTGAAATGAGTTAATTTAGCTTTATAAGAGCCTCGTTTGTTTTAATATAATAATATGTTTTGAAAATTAAAACTTGTAAATTGCTTAACGCAGAGAAAAGCCAACCGTATAAAAAATAAAATCGAGCAAATATAATCTCAGAGCAACGCAAACTATGAATACCATTAATAAAATACTTACACAAAATGGACTTCGTTTTGGATGATAATTGGTGATAAAGGCGGTGAGCTCACACTCCTGACAATCTCTGTCAAAATACAAAATATTGTCGCTTAAAATAAATCATCCTGTATTTTTAAAAAAGGTTGTTGAAAGAAAAAAAAATGAATCATAAACTGGTTTTGTCAAGGGTTATCTGTAGAAAGTAGATAATTTTTTCACGATTTTTTTCATCATATTTTTTTTTGACCAGGTAGGTAGTTCTTAGCAAAAATAAGTACATATGTCTAAAATGTCGATATTTTACAAAATCTATTTCAAAATTTTTGAAATTATCTATTTTCTGTATTTTAGAGGTAAAGGGCATGTATTTCGATCTGTTTTGCATTTAGGTATAACTTATTCCAATACAAATCAAGTAGAAGGAAAAATATTTTCAAGTTCGTGCTTTTAGGGTGTTCCCACATGGGATCAGTGAAGTTTCCAAGTTTTATCAAAAAGTATCAAGTATTAAGTACTACCGATTTTGTGGGAAAATGCGCACTTACATGAAGAACTTAATTTGAAGTTTCAATTAGATGACAGTTTTATTCATAAGCTCATTTAATCAGAGACTATCTGAATGAACGTGCCACCGAGGTCTCCTGATTTGACGCTGCTAGATTTTTTTTGTAGGGTTCAAAGAAACAATTCAAGGCCCCAAAATGTACAAGAACTACAAGCCAGCATAATCTGTGTGATTTTGTAGAAGTTGAATCAATTTAGCCCAATGTTGATTGAAGCCAGTTATCAAAGTTTTATTTTATTGTTTTTTTTTATCGCCAATTGATGCATTTTTTGTACGAAGTCTCCATTCCTTGATACTTTCTGGAAAACTTGGTATGGGCCGATTTTGACGATGCCGAATCCAGTGGCATGCACGGAAATCTCTTTGAAATTTTGCTCCTAGAAACTGGTAAAGTACGCCATGGATTTTTCATGACCGGGGTCATATTTGCTGAAAAGATGCAGTTAAACTCTACAATAAAATATGGCGATGTCGCCATATCTACTGAAATCCATAAACCAAATTTAAACTTCAAAGGTTGTAGACGAAACCTCGGATCATTAACCACACTTCCTTCCTCTTCACCATCTCAGTCCTCTTCTGGCTCTCTGAAGTTTCTATGAATCATTTCGCAACTTCCTTATTCGAGTCGCAATATCTAAACCTTGTAACATGATTCCGCCATAAAGAAAAATTATCAACAAATTTACATTTTTCCGTTAAGCGCCTGGCGGTTCTTTATGTGAATATGGGTATAATAGAACAATTACTTTGCCACCCTTCCTCTATTCTACAATATAACTTATAAACCCGCATGGTTTCTTTGCCCCAACTTGTTCATTGTCCCTGTTCTAGGATAGTCTTATTTTATAATAGTAGAACAATCCACAAGCGTGAAAGCTTCATTGACAAACAAAATTATTAATAGATGTACGTACGAACGTAATATGAATAATTGGAATACAGCTGCCTTGATTCGTTAATTGTGATTTAAGCGAGACATAATTATTCCTACGGTCTCATCTCAAAATGATTGATTTTGTTTTTTCAAGTTACCCATTACGCATAACAGTTTAGAAAAAACCTCTCTGTTTTTAGTTTGGTTGATGAATTCAACAGCCTCGTCAAAAAAAGGTCATATTATTATAAAAGTAGCATAATAGAGTTAAATCAGTTTATACAATGATTATGAATTATAAACAAAATGATAAATCCATTATCAGTACACTGGATTCAGTTTGAAAAAAAAACAAATTCTCCCCATTTGTTTAATTAACGCAGTTCACTCGACTGACCCACGACTTCTCACAAGCTTAAAAAATAAAATCTGATGGGTGTCTTTTCATCATGATCCACCAACCGTTTTGAAATAGCTCTACATAAAAAAATCGCAAGGCGTAAAATTTTTGATTTTTCAGAAGGTTTAATCTTTTCTTTTTTCATTTTTGCAACTTTTATACAGGGTGTCCCATAACGTATTCGCCATAGAGCGTAGGTGATAATATAAATGAAAATAACAAGATTTGTCTCATAAATGAGGTGAAAAATGCTAATCGTTGAAAAGATACAGGGTGATGAAAGTACAACGTAGAAAGCGCCCTCTGGGAATATATAGAGTGAATTAAGATAAACGGCGGGCACTTTCAACATCTATTAAAGTGAATATAAAAATGTTCTTAGACGATTTGAATAAATCGAGTTTTCGTTTAGATAACCGGATTTTGATTTTTTTCCGGTATTTCTACTTTCAAAGTCGAATATCTCCAAAAGAGATTAAGATTTCGACATCCATCAAGAGTGTATTTTTTACGTGAAAAGATTGACTCTTTCCAAGTATGCAGCCAAAACAGTCTCACCTTTACAGATTAAAAAATTCTATAATCAATGATTCATCATTAAGTATGTTGAAAGCGCCCTATAGGAATTAGCATTTGCCACCACATTCATTAGATAAATCTTCTTATTCTCATTTATATAATCACTTGCTGCCCTATGGCGGATTAGTTATGGGACACCCTGTATAGGTGATATTTGGGTAAGTACTTGTATCACCTTCTTTTGAAGAGTTCTAAGTTCTACAAGCTATTGAAATAATAACTCTTCTTTCAAAACACCCTCCATACATTTTTCATGTCAGAATTCGATAAAAAACGAAAGTGCTGTGAACAACATTATACAAGGTGGAGTCGAAAAATTTCCCATCCAGGTTCAGGTGTAACGTGACTGATCAGAAATCGCTTGGACACGTCAATTTTTGTTTTTTGGGGTACACATTCTTTGATATTTTCAGTGGGGATGACAGGTACCACCAGAATTATAAATGGAAAGAGAAGGGGATTGAGTGATAAGTCATTTAATAGCTATTTTTATCAAGATTATATCCGCCAATTTCCAAGTTTCTACTATTAATTATTATTAGGTATTCATTCATTTTTTGGGGATACCTGTCACCCCTGCTTAGGGTTTGAGAATGAAAATAAGACAAAAATGTGTCCCTCTTAAAACAAAAATTGTCGTGTCCGAGCGATTTTTACCTGAGAAAAACCTGAGTGGGGAAAATTGTCGCTTTAATCTCGACTATGATCATTATTAGTACATAGTTCAATGCGAAGGCGTATTTTTACCATTTTTTTCATGTTTGTAGGTCATGTTGTGTAAATACAGTACAGGGTGTTCAATGTTTAATTTTCATGTTAATCTATCAATCAAATTTCACAATAATATCTAAAAAAAACACAAGATGTTCGTTATTTTGGGTTGTGTGTAGCGATGCGATTACGAATATAGATAGTCTTGAATGTCAACGTTCGATTAATGATATTTGGCACTAGAATGACTATGAATAATACATTAAATAAAGAAAGCTTACATTGTGATGCATAACCATTTTGTGACGAATTTCAAAACACTTTTTACGATTATCACCACCATGTAGGTGATTCTAGATGACCCCGATCATAATACCTTCATAAAAATTAAAATGCGCTATGATTATCACTAAAAATATGAACATTTGCTAAACTATAGATAGTAGGTATACATTTACACAAAAAAACTCAAAATGTTGGAATTTCGCTAGAATTTTTTCTGATGAGTCCTGGTCCTTCAAAAAATATCCTATATTCTCTCCCTCTCATTTTAAATTTGGTCAAATTCCAGCATTTTTTTTGGTTTGTTATTTCGCCCCATTCTAAAAATTTCTAAAATTTTGGTCACAGTCATTTGGAGGCACTCTGAATCCAGTGGCGTGGTGATTTATTGAATAATAAAATCGCTAATAAAAATTCGCCATTTTCTATCAATTAAAAGTATTGTAATATGCCTTGAAAATTGAAATGAACAGTTTTAAATTTGTACCGTAGAAGACCTTTCATAACTTAACATTTCAAACAAAAAATTTGTTGAATTCGGTTGATAACCCACAATTTTATAGTGTTTCCAATCTAAATGGGTCACACTTTATGTCTGAAGATAAGAATACATACGATCATAATATAATGTCCAAAAATGCTTCGTTTTGGGAATAGTGCGTGTTAGGGGATGTTCATTTCCTGCACATTTTCCATAAGCTTTATTTTTTGCTTGATGCATTCGTTAATTGATCGATGTGTAATGGAAAACCTATTGTTTGAGATTTCCGCATTTTTTCCTCTATCAACCTCATTTTAACTAATCACAGTCAAGTCAATCAGAGAGTGTCAAAAAGTTTTTCAATACCAAAAATGAATAACAATAATTGGTTTCTCGTCGTAGAAAATTACATTGTTGATCGCAGTGAAATTTTTTTCGACTTATTCTCCCAGTCGCTGTATTTGAATGAATCTGTTCTTTTAGTGACATAAAACAAGCATTTTTGAGTGAATTGAATGTGACTTTGAATAAGAATAGCGCAAAACCGGCTCAACCAAATACCAACATATATTATATATTTTGAATCAGAAGAGAAAGATCTATCAATTCAGCCAATAATATACATGGTGTTCCATTTGAAAAAATATATAACTTCATCATTTTTTCCAATTTTATAAAGTCGATTTTTTATTTCCGCTATCACCAAAAGCTACTACGTAAAAAAACCTTGAACTTTTGTATTCAAAGTTTTTTCTATCAATCATAAGAGCTGAAGGAGGGGGTCAAAATATAATCGATAACCCTGTACAGGTTGTAGCCATTTTTTTTAAATACAGTTTCTTCATACTTGTAACTTTGAAAACGCTTCAGACGATTTTGAACAAAGTTTGATTAATTTAAACAATCAGAATCTACTCGACCAACTATATGGGGTGTAAATCAAGTACTTGTAAAGGGTGAATCTTTGACTAAATTCAAGACAAAAAGTTTATATGAACATGGCTCCACTACGGCTTGGTTTCTGAGATACGGGGCGTTAAAAAAAACTATTTTATCTGGTTTTTTGCTCATATTTTTGTTAAGTAACATGGCAATTGGACAAAATTGGGGAAAATGATAACGAGTAACTCAATTACCAACTTAGTTTTTTGAAAATGAAAATTAAAAATTTGAATTATATTCATATGAACTGTTTGTTTTAACTAGTCAAAGATTCACCTTTTCAAGTTTTCAACAGTACTCAATTTATACTGTGAAGATCTGATTCAGATTCGCAGTAAGGTTGTTTATAGGAAAAAAGACTTCGTCACAGTTTTTATCAATTAGTCAGATAAACTCACTAAACCAAGAAAAGTAGAATAAAGTTGCCTCTAAATTACCGATGTACTCCCAAAAAATCAGTAGATATCAGAAATAACTAGATAACTAAAAGTTAAGCTTAAAGATGATGTACTTTTTCCATATTTTACTTCCTTCTTCCGTTTTACAAAATTATATATTCCAAATCTTCAGTCGGTGGTTGAAATAATGTCATTTCACTTTTTATGTATGTTCTAAACATTGGAGGTGTAAAAAACATGGAACACTTTTTACATCATAGGAATTTATTTCTAAAAATCAATACAATTATACAAAAATAATAAAAAATATATCTTCATCTACATGATTACAATTGTAAAATAAGGATATATAATCGGTTACACATGCAACATTTGTCAAAAGAACATATTGAACATCTTTATTGATTCATCATTCAAATCAGTCTATCAATTTTTCTCAATTTCCATATTTCATTCTACTTTCAACATAATAATAGATCTATCTACTCTATTTCCAAATACATTATATTCTTCACTGAACTAAACATTTTGGAATATAATAGATTACCAATTGGAAAAATAGTTTCTAGAATTAAAATTTCCGATAACTTAACAGATACTTAAATTTACGCGGAACAACAAGTCCAATAAAACATAACGCTAATGAATAATAAAACACAAACTGGGCTGTTTTTTTTTGGAAGATTCTCAAAAAAGTCTTAAAACAGTGCAGGTACTTTTTTTATACAGAAAAAATGAAATTATTTGGTGCGATGCGGAATAACGTTCAATGTATAAGGATCCAGTTATTTCTTAAACACGATATTTTTGGAAAAAAAACCAATTATAATCATTTACCCTGTATGATTTCAAAAATGAAGGAATTTTTCTAAACCTAAATTTGTTTTGTCTTTTTTAAATGCGACGTGTTTGATTCTAAACTCTAATGTATACGTACGTACTACTAAACGAGCTGGCATGTCAATCTCATAACCGTCCATTTTTGAAATAAAATTCTCTTATGTCTTTTACGTTTCTCATGCCAGCTCCTATCTTAACCTAGTTACCATTTAACCTGAGAAGCCCAAATATGAACAGTGGAAACAAACTTGCTACCAATTGACAATGTATTGAAATACATTTTCTGACAAACGATTATTTTGTTCTCTTTATTAGGAAGAGTGTAGATTCTTGTAAAGTTTCTTTTAGCCACCTCGTTTGGCACTGATCGATTTCTGATAGGAAACTCTTCGACGCTGTTTTTTACAAATTGTTTTCTCGCATGCCAATCCATGGTGCCCCAGAATTTATCGTGCAATTCCTTGCGCTCTTCTTCGGTGAATTTGGTGCTACACTGATGCCTGCAACCGCTAGGGCAAGGCGGCCCCATTACCTTTGCTTTTCTGTATGTTCTTTGTTCATGTAATGTTTTCAAAGCAGTATCCTTCATTTTGGCTGCCTCAGTCATACCGTTTTTCATATACGCTCTTGGAATAGAAATTTGCCTGATTTGAGGCGGCACAGTCCAATTATTGTCCTCTTCTTCTATGATACTTCCGTCTTGGTTGATGTTTTTGATTGTGCTTACTACAAACTGCTCTGATATAGTCAAAGTGTTCAAGTACATTTCTTTACACACAACTACACTGTCATAGTCAATTGGCAGTGTAAAGCACTTGATCTCGTGATTATATCCCCCATTGGCGCCATCTTCGTGTGTCTGTATCGTAGACAAAATAAAACTCTTCTTATCAACTTGTGCGGGCAAATTCCAAAACTCCCTGTGAATTTCCTGTCGAATATTTTCAGTTACTTGCAATCTGCATTTGGCAGAACAGGAACAAGGCGGTTTCAGCGGTGTATATTCTAGTTTTGCTTTTTTAATCAGAGGAATTGGATGTATTTGCAGGTCTTTGGTCATTGCTTTGGGTAAGAGTTGCGATATATTGGTGAAGTTGATGATTTGCGGCTGGCTTCTCATGTAGCTCAATTGTTCGTTTATTATATCGGAGTAGTCGCCGAATTTTCGCTTTTTGATTTCTATTTTTGGGTCCACTTTGGGTAGTAGTGGATTCACTTCTTGTTCGGAAACTGAGATGGTGTTGAGGTACATTTCCTGGAAATGAGAATTTGGAGATATTTCGTGATTCCGAACAGATGGGCTTCGTTGTGTTTGAATAAATACGGGGTCAGAGCTGGGCACAATTACTTTCGAAAGAAATTACTTTTGAGAAAAATGTAATGCAATTACAATGTAATCCAATAACAGGGAAAAAAAGTTATTCAATTACAATTACAAATGTAATCGGTAATTGAAGATTCAATAACTTCTTCCAATTACACGTTTTAGATTCTGTATTTTCAAACCTACCTTCTTGTTTGAATTGAATATTTATAAAAGTAAAAAGTATGTATTTAGAAAAGATTTAGTAGGAAGTAATATGATAATACAATATAGTTTATCTTCTTTGGGCGCGAATATTCATAGTTCATATGAAATAAAAAAAAAGTAAGGTTCAGTTTGAAAAAACTATACTTTTTTCCGCTTTTCATGAATCCAGTCTCTGATGTCTCAGTCTCAGTTATTGAAAAAACGATTTTCTTCAAATTTGACAGTGTTTGTATGTATGTTAGAAAAATGATTTTTTTCGACATGGTGAACATTTTTTCATCATTTTCGTGCGGTGTTGGGGAATAAAAAATAGTTGATTTTTCGGAAAAAAGATATCAATATAACTTCATTTAAAGAGCGTATTGATCATCAATTCCAAAGTTATCATTACTGTCTATTTTCAAACGGTGTCCTCTATATCTATCTTATCCTACCCATAGCCTGCAAAGCCAAACAAACTTTTTTTTTTCAAAAAAAAAGCAGGACAACCAAGGAAAAATAAATGAAAAGTGAAAAATTACGAAACAATGAAATGTGATTCAAAAAAGTGATTTTCAATTATTTTTCCAATTACTTTCTCAAAAATTGTGAAATTACCCATTACAATTACATTTTCTATTGATGTAATTCAATTATAATTACTTTCCAAGCAAATGTAATTTGATTGATTGATTACATTTGTAATAATTACTGCCCAGCTCTGTACAGTGTACAGGGTGTAAAAATGATGAGCAGAAATAAATGCTACCTTTTCTCATATTTTTTTTTTGTAAAATTGGTTATTATTAACGGAGTTACAGAGTGTTGAACTTAAGTTTTATTTGCAGTTTTTTGGCAATGTTTTTTGCCCAAGCTTTTGCCATATTTCGACGAAATCTCGTATCTTCGTAGCCATTTTTTTTTAAATTACCAACTTTCAAATCTGATTCTCCCCAAAACTTGTTTCTACGGCAAGTAGGTATAGCGCATGTTTCCAAAGCGTGCTATGCTTAAGGTTGAAAAATAAATCAAATCATTTCTGATTCGTTACATGCCTCATAGTAGTATCCTTTTTTAACGTCAAAAGGTTAAGAGAATAAAAATATTTGATCAAAAGTTGCATACAGTGTAGCACAAAAAAGTTAAGACCATTCAAATCGAAGTATAAGGTCGTATGTGGCGCCCTCTACAAAATGGAAAAACAGTGGGCAAATTTGTATTCCTCATCCCGATAAAGCCCCAAATACGAGATTTCGTCAAAATATTATGAGCGTGGCAAAAGGAATTGCAAAAAAACTCCGAATTAAAGTACACAACTCTGTCAATAATCAATGTTATACCTAGAAAGATTTATTTTTTGTTTGTTCTCCCCTGAATTTTTCGCTCATCATTTCCGGACACCCTGTATAACTCATTTTTCAGAAACAATCGGTTCATTCAAATAAAATTTTCAATTAATTTCAATTTAGTTTTATATCACTGAGAGCGCAAACTTCACTAGGTAATTTTTTTTTTAATTCAATGAAGGGAACAGGAAACTACAATTCTATTGAAAATCATTATTTTTTTTCTTCAGTTATCTCTGAGTTTTATTGATGATATTTATTCGAGTATTTATTATGAAATTACCAAAATGCATTGTTTAAAAAAATTGATCAGCTTCAATAATATGACTTTTTCGCGAAATTAGGAAAAAACCTTTGTAAGAGGAGATAGGGAGAATTGAATTATTCCTATCTGAACCATCGTTATATTTTTAAATTTTTCACAACAAAAACTTGATCAAATTTGTAACGTATGACATAAAAAAATGTGAAATATTTTACAATAGGTATGTAGCAACACAAAAAAAATACCTGACAAACAGCAGCAACATCTCCATCTTGTACCGGCAAAACGAATGTCCTGATAGAAGTAAACTTATCAGTTTCACAAGTACTCAAAATGAACAATTTTCTCTCGAACCAAGAATCCAATTTGGTCCAAAAGTGCGCATATATCTTCAACCTGGTTTCCTGGGACAACTTTCCTGCACAATTTGAAATACACGCACAAGGGGGCCCCATTTCCTTTTTGTTCTGTTCATCCAAAAATTCGCATTCCTTTGGAATCTCTTCTTTGAACGAAGCCTGTTCTTCTGGCTCTTCATTCTTCTCTTTATCCAGCTCTAGTTTGACTTTTTTCACTTTTTTTGGTGATCCTTCCGAGTCGGTGACTTTGTTCGTGGGGCTATTTACGAGTGTCACTTTGGACTCGTCCAAAACGTTGTCTGGACATTTGATTAAAGTAGTTTCAATGAATTTGTTGCTTATTGCCAGAGTATTAAAAAACATTGTTTTGCAGACTATTGTCAGTCCGCCTTCGAGTTCGAGATAGTATTTTCTCAGGAATTTTTTGCGAATTTCTTTGGTTGGATGTGGTATTCTCAGAACAACTACAAGTCGTCTCACAAATTCCCTTCTTTCCTCCCATGTTTTCAATTTGCCCCAAAAGTTTAGGTAATTGTCTTGTCTGAACCTTTCGGCGATCCGTTTGTCACATTCAAGTTTACAGTCCATACAAGGGGGCCCTATAACACGCTGTTGGATTTGATTTCTATGAGAATATTCCCCGTTCAATCTATCAGCCTTTCGTTCCACTTTGTTTTTATTAGATTTAATCGTTCCACGCCGTGTTGTCATATAAGAGGGGTCATCGTCTGAATCTGATCCCGCAGGCTCGTCTTCGCTCTCTAATTCTGGAGTTTCTTGTTCGCTTTTTTCGGAATAGTTATCACTTTCTTCGGGATTTTCCATTGTTAATTTATTGTGGGGATATTAAATGATATTGTGAATCACTTTTTTGTTTGGTTATTTGCGTCGTTTCCCAAGTATAACGGAAAACTTGTTATCCTGACTGGAATTTTGTAAACAATAACAAGGTTATGAAAAATGGCCGACAAGACATCCCTTCATACTAATGACAACGCGCAGACTCAACACGTGTGAACTGTCAACTTGGGCCAAGAGAATATGCCTACGTCGATATCGACTAGTGATGTCGGTATCTTGTCGAAATATATTTCATCGATACATCCATAATTTTTAAAGCTATCCCTCCACTACGTTGGGAAGTCGAATTTGGTTTTATCAATATCAATGGTCCACTTGAATATTTTATCTTGAATATATATTGACCGATATGTAGATAAAGGCTTCGGAAAGAAAAATAAAATGACATCAGTAAGTGTAGGTATCTTGTAGGTATAATCATATTTGATTATGAGAAATTGTTTTTTGATTAGATGTTGGCTGCGGATAAAGAAGAGATAATAGTAATTATACTTTAAACTGCATGTTCCACATAAGTCTTTTGTAGTCTGCATAAGCACGAAACTTTATTCTTAGGCTTTTTATCATAAATAAATAAACATGTGCTCCAGCGTTTTTCAAATTAAATTAAAATAAGGGATGAAAGTTCGTAACAACGCCATTTTCGAAGACAAAGGCGTTTTTCAAAATCTCTTAAGGGGTTGAAAGTTTGTAAGTAAGTTCGTCATTTTTGAATACAGAAGCATCAAACATTGTTTTCAGGCTTTTGATTGGAAATGAATCACTACTTGTTCCAGCGTTTTTTTAAATCCCAACCTGTAAGGGGTTGAAAGTTTGTTAAGTGATTCGTAATTTTTGAAGACAGAAGCATGAAACTTTATTTCTAGGCTTTTCATTAGATATAAACACGTGTTCCAGCGTTTTTCAAAATTTCACCCTTGAGGGGGCGTTTTCAAAATGTAACGCTCAAGGAAGTGTAAGTGTGCAAGGATTTCATAATTTTTGAAGGCAGAAGATTGAAACTTTGTTTTCTGGCTTTTGATAAAAAAATCAAAACATCTTTTATCGTGTTTTTTTTTCGAAATTCGGCCCTTAATGAGGTGCAATAGGATATGAAAGTCTGTAAGGAAGTTCCTCATTTTGAAAGATAAAGTAGTGGCTTTTGATTAGAAATGGATTCTTGTTCCAACGTTTTTGAAAATTTCACCCTTAATAAAGTGAAATAGAGGGTGAAAGATTGTAAGAAAGTTCGTCATTTCTTTTGATGTAAGAAGCATAAAACTTTGATCGCAGAAAAAATTAGTAGATATAAATTGACACGCGTTTCAGCGTTATTCAAAAATCCACACCCTAGAAAGGGGAATGAAAGTTTGTGAGGAAGTTCGTCATTTTTGAAGACAAAAGTATGAAACTTTTTTTTTTTCAAATTTCACCTCTCACGGGTGAAATGGGGGATGAAAATTTTCAAGGTAGTTCGTCATTTTTGAAGACTGTATAAGCTATGATTTCATCCATGCGAATGATATACCAGTATATACAACAAACAATGCTCATACAATGATTTAGATTCACTTTTTTGTATTGTGATTAGTATTTTTTTTTTCAATTCTTTGCAAAAAACAAAACATTCAATATCATCATGTACTGTTGTTCATGTTCATAATTTATATGAATTAATTGTTTTATGCTTTCAAGACGTTTGGAGGATGTAGTATTATTTTGCACATTACGGTAATAAGTCCAATAAAATATTTTTAACATCATAAAATTTATTAAAATATTATCAAAACGGTATCACACAAATCATTACCTATCTCAACTTATAGTTTAGATAATTTTTCAATCTCTATCACCCCTTCCTCTTGATATCTACCTATATCCTTATCACTATAACCAATGTCCTTTAAAATACTGAAAGTATCCCCACCAACATTTGGTCTTTTAAAATTAGCCACACCTTTTGCCGGAGTTCTATTCAAATGTGGGGCAGGTCTGGGAACTAAAACATCTCCATCTTTTGTGAAAGTCCCTTGACTTTTATTATGCACATCTTCATTTACTTCATCAAGTTCTAAAACTGGCCCAACACACGCGTCTAGGCCTTCAAATATTTTGATCCATTCATCTCTAGTTTTCTGCGCAAATTTTTCACTGAAAAGGGCTTTGTTGGCTTCAAACTCAAATTGTGGAGCTTCATCTTCGGTCAGTCCCAAACCTTTCAAAAGATCTTGATAAAATTGAGGCTCTATGGCTGCAACTGCCACATATTTAGCATCTTTTGTTTTGTAAACTTCATAAAAGGGGGCCCCAGAGTCCAAGATATTCTCTCCACGTTTATTGCCCCAAATTGGTGATGATTGCGTTCTATATAAATAACTTCCTAGGTATGACGTTCCTTCTACCATATTCGCATCAATAACTTGTCCCAAGCCACTCCTCTCCCTTTCTAATAATGCAATTAGGATACCTACAACGCACATAAGTCCACCACCTCCGAAATCTGCTGCCAAATTTGCAGGAAATATAGGATTCTCGTTTTTTCTTCCAAATAGGGAAAGAAGTCCTGTTAATGCCAAGTAATTGATATCGTGTCCGGCTTTTAGCGCATAAGGTCCGGACTGTCCGTATCCTGTTAGTCTTGAATAAATTAGTCTAGGATTGTCTTTTGTTAGTACGTCAGGTCCGAGACCCAGTTTCTCCATGGTACCGGGTCTGAATGGATCGATGGAAACATCTGAGGTTTTTATGAGCTTCCTGATTATTTGCACTGCTTTGGGCGACTTGAGATCGAGGCATAAGCTTTTTTTGCCATTAGATAAGAAGTCGAGCTTTTCCATTGGATTGTTTGGCTGAAAAATGTATTCAATAATGAATAATGTTTTTGAAAACTTAAAAGTTGTTGTATGTATTTACTTTTTAATCCAGTTCTTTTGTTTATTATCATAATATTTCAGAAAACTGGTGATTTGCGAACATAGAACAACTAATCTGAATAATCCATATTTTTGAATTGTTTCTCTCATACTTCAAGGTTCCAAAACTTGAAGTATCTATAGTAGGACTTGATCGAAAGTTATTTGAGTACCTTATCAATTCTTATCACAGAAGCACCAAAATCTGCTAAAACCATTCCACAGAAAGGACCAGGGGCTAAACCTGCAAATTCTACAACACGTATGCCTTTCAGCGGCATTTTACTGTTTACTGATGGAATGGTTGGAATTGGTTGATTGACCTATTCGAGTGAATTTGCTATTTTGCAGCGTCGTTAAAGCTCGCCACTCACGAGACAATGCTGCAGTATCTTTTTAAAGATCGGAAAATATTTCAGAATATCGTTTGTGTGTAACCGAAGATTTTCTTATGAAGAAAATTAAAAACAAATCCCAAACTGTCTTGAAAATTAAATCAGTTTGGAGATTCGAGTGGAAGTTGATCATTATTGCGGGGGAACATGTGTGGTGGGCTTAATTCTTTAACAGGTTAGAAATAAAGCGAATGATAAGAGTGTGCTGATAACATTTATATGCGTTTTCTTATTCGGGTTTTAAACTGATAATAAAATATTCAATATTATGATGATTGTGTCCGTCAACTACCGTTAATTATTGTATTATGATTGTGTCGATAGGTATTCGGTGTTCTAAAATCAAATGGTGTTTTTGGGTGATGTTTGTTTTTTGGAGGCCATATTTTTTTTGGGTATTTTCTCACCCCATTTGTCAACCCCCAAGCGGGGATGATAGCTCCTCCAGAATTTGAAATGGAAAGGGGGGTCGAGTGATACCTGGGGCGCCCGCTTAGGAGTCTACAGGTAGGCGGTGAAAATACGAACAAAAAATGTGTTCCCCAAAAAACAAAAATTAACGTGTGCGAGCGATTTTCACCTGAGTGGGAAGTTTTTCGTACCCCACCTTTTATACGGTGTGGGAATCCAAAATTCATACGTCATCAATTATTTCTATACAAATTTCAGTGTTGGAAGTGTAGCGATTGTTTGCATAGGTCAAATTGTTCCAAAACACACCATTTCCGTGTCAATTTTTTTTCTCTACTTTGATTAGTTTGATCAAGAGATTAAACATGCCGAATTTGAAAAAAGGTACTTCATTCAAAGAAGTCCACCTCTTGCTCTGCCAGTATTCATATTCTTTTCTTTCGTCTGGGCATTTGAAGTAAGTGAAAATCGAGTTCCAAGTGTTTTTCGGTATAAACATTTTTTTTGTCATTCTGACTTTGTTATTATCTTTTTTCTATTTTTGTAACGAAATCTGAAAATGTTTCATTTACGTTCATTTTTTCCAATTCACTCCCCATTGTCGACAAATTATCACAACGCCGCAAAAGAAGCTTCTCTTCAAAAATGTTGCCTATATTTAGCAAAACTACAGCAAGATACTTTTGTAAGATTTGCTGAACACACATCTTTAATTATCGCATTATGATTAATGTTGTATTTGGAACAACGTCTCCGATTTAGGTATGTGTCCTCTTCATTATCTTCATTGTTCCAATTGTTCATTATTCATCACATCTGGAAAGAACTTGGATTTTCAAAGTTTTATCGTTTTGATTTTATTTTGTCTTTATTCTCCACATTCGTGATTAATGTAACAAAAATCAAAATCTTAAATCACATCTTCCACTCAAGAATCATACGACTTCAAGAGAACCAGTTCAAATATCCCAAGAAAAAAGAAAATTGCTACGCATTATATCTGGTGATGGAGGAGGCTTACGGATAGGGCCTGTATTGTCGGGCCAACGAACAGAAATAGTTATAAAACCGAGCAGAGAGGATTTGAGCATAGTTCTCAGAATAAAAATCTACATAATTTTGAGTAATTTCTAATTCAGACACTGAGAAATGTCTGCTCACCCGCTTTTTTGGTGTAGATAAATGTTCAGCGTTAGGATCCTTGAAATTAAAAAATGAATTCAAAAATAGCGCAACACGAATCACAGCTCATACACAGACAAACAACTTCAGTTAAATGCGCTCCATTATGAAAATGTCTGCTTTTAAGAGTGTGCCTGCTTTATCTATGAAGGCCAGTTACCAGGTCATCGTTTTATTACTATTTCTGTTCGGTGGCCCGACTATAGTTGATAATCGATGATTATAAAAGTCCTGGAATAGGAAAACGATCTGGCGAAAATTATGTGTAGGCCCTCCGTTCTGCAAAGCTGGCTGTAGTTTTGATTGACTTAAGCTCAAGCGATAAACTATTTAATGAAAAATAATAAATGATAAATGTCCTCTTTATTCTAGGTTATCAAAAGCAAGCCAGTCCTTCATAAGAAAATAACAGATGAAATGACAGACCCAGCAGCCCAACCAACCATCTGGGTTTCCAAATGGGTGGATTATTCAGACAAATACGGTTTTGGTTATCAACTATCTGACGAAAGTGTCGGAGTGATGTTCAACGACACTACCAGACTCATTATGCTAGCCAATGGTCTGAACGTTCAATATGTCGACAAAAACGGGGATGAGGCATACATGACTATAAACAACTACCCCAAGCAATATGAGAAGAAAATGAAACTACTGTCTTATTTCAATAGATACATGAAAGAGCATTTGATCAAAACTGGAGCAGAGGTGGTGAAAGAAGTGGATACGATGTCGAGAACACCACATTTGCATCAATGGTGTAGGTCCACTTCTGGTGTGTTGATGCAGTTGAATAGCGGAACATTGCAGGTAAGTTGGATACATATTCCAGATCCAGCCATCAAAGTTATCGTCGTAATAATATTCTTTGTTCCAAATCCAAAATATCTCCATTCATTTTATTTTTTCAATTCTTTTCTTCAGATCAACTTCGGAGACCACACCAAAATCATCATGTGTTCCCTGATGGCTGCCATAACTTACATTGACGAAGACAGATCGTTCCACACCCTACGATTTAGTACAATTGAAAAACACGGTTGCGCTTTCGGCCTTTACGATAAAATGCGCTATGCTTACGATAAGATCTCACTGTTGCTTGAAAACGAAGACGGAAAGTGCTGAGTATTAATGTGCGTTCAAGTATCGTCCTTTTTATACGAATTACTGTCCGTGTAGGTCCCATTGCCATTCATGTTTATTTCGATTTTTACTGTGTATTATAGTTATTTTCTTTAAGTGTACAGTAAGTTTTGAAGCAACGTTTTTACATCATTTTTATTACTGGTAAACATTAAGCTTTTATTACGTATTTTAAATAAATTCTTATTTTAATAAAATGTTTAACTTTCATGAGGAAGGCTGACGCAGACGTGCAAGAAAAATCTACAGAAGGTAAGTCAATGGTAGGTACTAAGGTACTGCCCACAAAGACAAAGTTTTCCACGTGACTATGAAAATTTAGGCTTCCGTATTTTGTTATAGTATTTTTTAACTCAATTGAAACTGCGAAAAACCGGTATAACAAAGCCCATATTCCACGATTACAGTACATATTCAAAAAACTTTTCCGTTGAACAATATCGCTTTCGAATCCAATCAAATCCAAATATTATTATGCTTTATTACCATGAAAAATATTGTCAGTTTCCTAGGTTAGCTTTACGTCTACTACTACAACGCCTCTTACATAAAGTAGTACAGTTGCTGGTGGAATGAAATAGATGGTTAATTATTGAAAAACAACTAGTTAGCAATTTTTCAAGCATCGAATTTGAAGAGTGTTAAATAAAAAATACGATCAAGTCACCTATGGATTGCAATTGTTTCAAAAAACGTATGTCTTGGCTAACATCGCAATTATGACATGACATCCACTTTCTAACCGTCACAGATGCCATGATGCCAAACCTTAAAAACTAGCCACGACCTACGTTCATGACAGAAAAAGAAATCCAGGGGTGACTTGATCGTGACACTCGTTATTTGATAATAACTATTATTAATTCCTACCCTTTGAACCCCAATCAATTATCAATGAAAATATTGTTTCAAACAAATCAAAAACAGCCTCTATTAGGAACACAATTTTAAAGTTGAAACTGTGATAATCATGAAATTTGTCGATAAGTAGGTCTTCACATGATACTATAACAAACAAGATATGCTCACGCGCAGGTTTCGCTGACGTTATTGCGTGTCTGAACCTCAAAATTTATAGGTTACCTAGGTAACTGGGTTACCATGATACTGAAACAAACAAGATAAACTCTCACACATCCCACTTCAGAAGTCATCACGTGACCTACCTCAAACCTATACAATCAATGTCACGCGGTGACGTCATGCGTGAGCCAGTTCAAATTTTGACCAGCAAATGGTAACTAGGTAACGTTATGGATGTTTTAAATCCCACCTCACTTTTGGCTCGTGGTGACGACATGCATAGAAATAACACTATGACGACATGCATAGAAATAACATTTATTTCTATGACGTCATGCGTGGCTTGGTTCTAATTTCGTCCAGCAATCGATCATATCTTGTGTGTTTTAGTATCATGGGTCTTCCACATTGTCTTTTATAAAACTCAATGGTCTTCCATATGTGTGAAATCGTTGTTCGAGTAAAATATAGGGTGTGATACAAAAACGTTTTCGTTGTGACTTAGCATCAGAATCAAATAATAATAATATATTTCCAATTCAAGTACATGATAATATGTGATACAATATAATAATTCAAATATAGGAAATAGTAATATACCTCTGAGGTTGTAAAACCAGTGCGAGGTTCATTTCCATTCTTAATCTATGTGTAACATTTATTTAAAGAGCAAAATTAGATAAAACTGAAAATAAAAACAAAAACAAAAATTAGGATCAAGTACAGTTATAATAATTTGTTTAAATCAATGGTCATCAAAGTTTACGAAAAACAATCAGAGAAGAATATATCAACACTCAACAGCACAGATGACCTTACGGTCTCAAGTCCAGTATCTCATATAACATTGACCTTGGCAAGTCGTGAATCCAATTTTTGAGTAGCTTTTTAAAATGATATATATATCTAGATTCTTTCATGTTCGTTGGAAGTTGTCTATAAATGTGCGGCGCTAAGAACCAGTATGAGTGCTGTGTGAGTGATTTTTTGACCTTATTATTTGTTGTTTGCGCCTTTCTTCTATATCTGGTATCATGGTTGTGCTCAATGGATGTTAATCGGTGTCTGTTTTTGTATTGGGTGGTGAGCATTTTGAAGGTGAATAGTTGTCTAATATCGTATAGCTGACTTGATCTGTAGAGTTCATCGCTGGGGTATATGGATGGTTTTTTATATATAATTTTTATGAATTGCTTCTGTATTATCTCCAAATTTTTCAAATGTGTCCAATAGGTTCCACCCCATGCTAAAATGCCATATTGGATTTGTGATTGCACTAGGGCGTAGTAGACAGATCTCAGTTGGTCTATATTCAGAATTTTCTTGAGTTGTCTAAATTTATAAAGTATTTGTCTTAGTTTCTTTATAATAATGTCTGTGTGCTTGTCCCATCTCAAAAATCTATCTATTTCCACGCCAAGGTATCTGATGCTATCCGTTTCTTTGATTTTGATCAAGCTGTTGTCGTCTTCATCAATTATATTTACATCCTTATATACTGGGGCACTTCCATTATTACAGCTGAAAGCTACATATTTAGTCTTATCAAAGTTTATTGTGAGTGACATTTGGTTGAACCATCTTCTGATTTTTTGTATACCATTCTCTGTATCTTGCTTGACTTGTTCCCATGAATCTCCAGAAAAAAGTGCCACAGTATCGTCGGCAAACGACAGAATATAACCAGAGTCTTGCAGATACAGTAAATTGCTTATATAAAGCGTAAACAACATTGGTCCAAGGACAGACCCCTGAGGTATTCCATTTTCTAATATTATTTCATTGCTGACAACAGTTCCAAATCTCACGCGTTGTCTTCTTTCCATTAAATAACTCCTAAAAATGCTAAGTGCTATTCCCCTGACACCCAGATCCTCTAATACACTGAGCATTATTTCAAGGTTCACAGAATCGAAAGCCTTGGCCAGAGAGAATATAACATTCTCTCTGGCCTTGGCTAGGTCCAGGAACACTCCTATCGTTCGTTTATCTTCATCAATTTTCCTATATATTCTAGTCGATATGTGAAGTATAGCATCCTCCGTTGATAGGTTCTTTCGAAATCCAAACTGCTTGCTCGATATTAGTTTATGCTTTTCTATAAATTTTGTTGTTCTATTCTTTATAATTTTTTCTGTAATCTTCGACAAAGTTGATATCAATGTGATAGGTCTATAGTTCGTCATATTGCTTCTGTCACCCTTTTTAAATAGTGGTTTCACCAATCCAATTTTCAAGGAATCAGGGAATATCCCGTCAACAAAAACTTTATTTATCAGCCAGCACAATGGTTTCTTGACATATTCCTTTATCAGTTTCAATACCTCCTAAATGATCAAATATAGTTTTATCCATCCATTGGTGTCCCAAGGTGGATAGTACCTCGGACATTTACGGAAAACGGCTCTTAGGATCGTTCTGAAAATTTGATTATATACGTAAGCAGTGACGCTCTATCCATCCAAAATACTTCCAGTGATGCGACGTTTTCGCTTTTATTAGAAAATAGCAGCAGATTTGATATTTTAAATGGGACACCGAGTATATTATTGCATTTTTAGACTCTTCCGAACATTCTGGATATTTTTCGTTTATGTTATCCTATGGCGGTTTTCGAGAAACATTCCTCAAAATAAGCTCTAGTTATATATACAGGGTCATATAAAATCATATTTTTTTTCTCTTGGTATCAAAAAGCTTAAAAGTGCTTTTTTTAAAGTCTAGCATAGTGTATATGTATTTAGTATATTATCAATAATTTTGATAGGCAATTAGAATACCTTTTGAATGATATTGCATGTCCATATACCAAAATGTTACCGTTTCTGAAATAAACGCCTTTTTTTCATAATAATCTTCTTTTCACAGTAGATTGCCATTATCATTTGAAAATATAGTGAAACGTTACTAAATCACGAAATCACTTGATAAATAATCATAATTATCAAAACAAAATCCTTTCGAGCAGATTTATCATCGCAACCCACTGCAAGAAGGTTTTCATAAAAAAGACGTTCATTTTGTAAAACGGAAACATTTGGCTATATGGTCATGAAATATCATTCGATTCGAAAGGTATACAATTGGCTTTTAAAATAATTGATAATATACAGTACTAGCAGTACCCGTAACGGCTTCGCCCGCATTTGTTTGAGTTCTTATCGAATAACGTTGAAAGCTACACTCATAAACTTGGAAAACGACAAAACACGTCTTTTATTAATTTTATCCAAGATATGAAGTTTCAAGACGATGTGACCAAAAATACATTTTTTTCCATTGATTTATGATTTTTCACACCCCCACCCCAATGAGGATGTGACCAAAAATACGTTATTTTACCTTGCCCTCGAATTTGTTCTGAAATAATAGGTCAACAAATGTTGTTTTCCACCCCACCACCTTTGAGCCCGACTTTTTCCTCCCCTAGGGTTGAATTTAAAAAAACAACTAAACATGTGTTCAATCAAGCAATTCTTGACGGAAAATTTTTTGAGGTAAGAGCTACTTTTTATTTTGACTTTTGTGAGATTGTGATTGAGAAATATTCTATAGGTCAAACAAATCATAGATTTCAACCATATTGTGACCATTTGTAAAGGTTGCCGACCAAAAATTAAAGAAATAAAAGGTTTCGTAATAACCACAACCAACTTCGTCAAGCACTTAAAAACAACTCACCAGAACTCCTATACAGAGTATATTAAATATAAGAATGAAAAGAAGAAAACAAGTGAAAAAGAAAATATCAAATTAAAAAAGGCAATAACTAGTTCTGCAGCTAAGCAGCAAACTACTTTACAAAAATTTATGGCAGGTCAGCAAGGACCAAAAGCTATAAGTGAGACAGAATTTGAAAATAGCCTGATCAGAATCGTAATTAACACCATGAGTCCATTATCAATAATAGAAAACCAAGTTTTAGAAAGTTATTTGATGGATTTAATCTTGAATTGATCAGCAGAAACACTTTGACTCGACGCATCTTAGAACTATTCGAAAAAGACAAGCAAAATTAAAATCGGAATTATTAAATATTCAATATGTTATTTGTACAACGGCTGACATAAAAACGGAGTCACCTGCCATTGGATAAATGAAGACTTTAGCCGTCAAATCCGTTACCTTGACCTGTCAGAGGTTTAAAGGTACTCATTCTTATGATCGAATTGCTATAGTATTTTGGAAGATATACATATGGGATACGGATTAGACACAAATAAAATCGCTGCAACTGTCACTGATAATGGTTCGAATTTAGTGAAGTCTTTTAAAGAATTTGGAGTGACACTATATATATACCTGGTTTCCTTAATACTGATATGCAAGATAGCGTTTTTGATATAACTGAACTTAATGAGAGTAATAGCTCCGATGAAGACAATTTTAATTATCAAGAGGCTGAGGAAATAACATTCGAAAGCATTGGGGATGACGGAGAAGTTATTGATCAACAACATAGACCTCCTCATCATTTACGCTGTGCAAGTCATACTATTAATTTGATTTGCACCACTGATGCCAATAAAGCTATCAATGGCAACCCTGTTTTAAAATTAAGACACCCGCAAGCCCTAGCCAAATGCAATACATACATTATGGAAGAAAGCAGCATTTCCGAAATCTCTAGAGGTTATTCTAGAAATTCTGGGGCATACACTTTCTTTCCCTGGAGCCACACGTTGGAATTCTTCCTATGATTCCATTTAGAAAATTGTAAATTGTTTGAACGGTTAAATTTAAAAAAAAGTTTTTTTGAAAACGAACTTTTATATTTGGAAGAATACTGTCATGTGTTTATCAAAAATCAAATTTAAATTTGCATCGCCTTTAGTTACAGCATCTCTAGATAGACTGCAAATTGGGTTAAATCTCGAGTTAAATCTTTTTTTTACATTAGACATCCTCAATAATTTAAGTTACGCTGGTATAATGTTATTAGTAAAAACTCGCTGTCACCAAGTTTAACATCAATAGAAAAAATGGTGGTAAGCCAAGCAAATATGTTTATTGATATTAAAGACAATGTAGATGAAAACTCTGACAGAGTTGCTTGTGATTTTTTACCTAAGTTTTTCGATTTTGATGATTTTGAAACAACAGAGAACGTTCCGGAGACAAGTTTTCCTCAGCATGAATCCAGTTTTTTAGAAAAAGCAAAATTAGTTAAAACCCAAGCCGAATTGGAGTATTTAAGGTATATTAGTGATTCGCGAACAAATCTAATTATGCTTGATGATTATCCTACAATGAGAAAAATGTTTCTAAAATTCAATACCCCACTCACCTCATCTGCACCGGTTGAGAGACTTTTTTCGTTTGCCACAATAATTAGTAGTTCAAGCAGGAGACATGCTTTATCTGATGGAAATTTTGAGAAACTGGTCGTTTAAAAGAACTGTATTTAGGCAAGAATGTATGTTTAATCGTTGTTTGAGTATTCTATGTTCTATGATGGTAACACTCAAAAAACGGTCTAATTAAGAATTTATGATTAGTTGAAAATTTCTGTTGAGTTTTTATCTTGATGTATTCGGGAAAACTTTTTGATTATTTTTTATTTTAGAAATGAACAATTTAGCTTGTTTTCCAAAACCACATCTATTTTTAGAACTGCGTGTTTGATAATTAAGCATGCTCACTTTTTAGAATAAATGTTTAGTTTTTACGTTCTTGTATTTTTTAAAAAGTTGTAATATGTTTTTATTTTAGAAATAAACTTTAGGTTTCAAGAAATTTTGTTTTAAAGTTTTTTTTTTACCAATACATAAAAAAAAATTATATGCATGTGTGAAAAAGTAAGTATTATTTCAGTACTGTGGTAAATAAAGACATTTTTTGATTTTGATTACTTTTTTTTCAGCATCTTTCATAAGATTTAAATTTGCAAAAGTATTCGTACTCTTTACTCGTACTTTCACGAGTGCTACCCGTAACCGTAGCCTGCCTCTGTAGAATTACTTACGAGTAAAATACTTACAGATACATTTTATTGAGTACTCGTACTCTTAGATCATACGAATACATTCTTTTTACTCGTGCACAGCTCTGATTATAACTCACGTTCCCGTGGCAAACAAACAAAATAACCTATCACGTTTCCTTGGCAACCGAACAAGCAGCGAAACAGCCTACCTTGACCAAAATGTGAACATGTCACTGTCTAGTCATTCTGACAATTATATTTAATAATTATTATTATCTATTAAAAAACGATCTCTCCCATTTGTTGCATAAAACATGGTATGACACTCATATGTACTATGTTTCCCAAGTCACTTGAGACTGTGTACCACCCGGACTAACGCATTCGTGTGTTTGGACCAATGGTTCCATGTTTAAAGGAATTGGCCAATGTCGGGTCTCGGGTCCCGATGCCAACGACGATTCCGGACTGCGGTGCGGAGTAATATCGATCACGCAACTCATTCCTTCTTCTCCCCTCCTTTCTGTCCCCATCCGTCATTCACTTGTCAAATGTCAATGTCAACCTGTCACTTGTCGTCTTGTCCTTGTCATTACTTGACGGTTCGTCGTTTCTTCAATCTTCTATGGCATGGTGAATGATTCGAGGAGTTTCGTTAAACTTAAACATACCGAACTATGTGAATTAATTGATTATTAAATCCGCATGTTTGATCATTAATTGAAAAAATATCAGTTCCAACATTGAATAAGGTAAGAATTATTAGTCTGTAAATCTATCTGCTTAGTTCTCATAGAAGTATTGTGCCGCCATTTTGGGGCGTCCTCCGGCGTTTAATTTGATCGATTTTTATAATTTTTTTGTTTGTTTTGTTCTATTTCCATTTTGTGCATTTTCATCTGCTTTGTGTCCGTCCCGGCAACACTATGCCCCGAAATTATCAAAATAATTCCAAATATTGGGGCAACTGATTTTACATTTTGTGAGTACGGTAGGTAGTGTAGGTACCTATCTGCGAAGGTGAGGGTATCAATTCAATATCAGTACCTATCTGCAGTGCACATTATAATTATTTATAATATAATGATATCAACACGAAATGTCAGTCAAATTTGATGAAACATACATTAATTACCTATCATGTTTTATGAATATTCGAGGTAATCGGGAGTAACTGGGTACCTAGACCTAGCCAAGTAATTTGTTAAGTAAATAGCGAGGTGAATAGATAATTAGGTATCATGATACAACAAACTACAAAAAGGGTGCTTTTTAGTATCATAGGTAGGAGGGTAGGTAGATATAGCCAAATTTAAATTTTGAAGTCACACAGAAAAACGTCAAACTTTACGATTAATCCTATATAAAGGGTGTAAATTGAGTAGTTGTAATAGAAATTTTAAAGGATGAACCCTTGCGTTAACCTTTGACTAATTTTAAATTTTAAGACAAAAAGTCCATATGAACCTCGATCCTCGATATGAACATGTCCACAACGGCTTGGTTTCTGAGATAGGTACAGGGCGTGAAAAAAAAATATTTTATTTGGTTTTTTGCTTATATTTTTGTTAGGTGCACGAATTTCGGGATACTGGGAATATTGATGAAGAGAAACTCAAATATTAACTTAGTTTCTTGTTTAATTTTATAGGGCGACACATACAGGGTGTCCAGTAAGTATGGGGCAAAATTTCGGGAGTGTATAGGGGAGGTCAAAATAACCTTACTTTGTCATAAAAACTTTTTTTCTAAGCAGCCTCCTAACCGAGATACAGAGCCCCAAAGGGGTAACCATAGATCTAATTTCTTAGCTCTTAGCTCTAACTTTTGAACCAGAAATTTTAGTATGTTGTGTAGGCCATAAAGACTCATAAAACCATAGTAAGGTGAAATTACATGGGGAACCAGGAACGGACAGGCTTTTGGGCCCGATTTTTGACAGGTGTCATTTAACAGAGCTGAAAACCACTTTTTTGTACAACCTACACGTAAAGTCCACTTTTCAATACATGCAAAGCAGGCGGAAAGTCGCTAATTTTGGCAGCCGGGCCTAAAAGCACTTTCGCGCCCGCGGGCGCAAAAGTAGGTCGCTTAGCAACGGTTTCTTGAATCCCAACGCCTCTGAATCTAATAACCACGTGACAGCCCAGCAAAAAGGAGCTAATCACGTGACAATCTCGGTGACAATGAATCCGCACCACAAAAGAATACGGGAACACACCTATTGTAACCATGATTAACATTGACAGTTCTCACTAAACTTGTCAGTTGTCTGACTTGTTTTGATTTTCAATTCTTTGTTTATTCTTTGTTGTACAAAAAGCACTGTTTGTACCTCGGGCGAAAGATGATTTTGACTCGGCTAATATCTGCCCTCGCTTCGCTCGTGCTGCTACTCATACCCTCGTCAAAATCATCCACTTTCCGCCCTTGATACAAAATGTACTATCACAGAACGCAAATAATTGTTTTGCTATAGTAACCACCAATGTCTCCAGGTAACCATCGTGTCATACTGAATATGAATGACATTTCTTTGGTGGTTACTATGACAAAATTATGGAGAGGCAGATTTCCATGTTGAAGAAAATGTGAAATTTCAACTCAAAGGTAAAATTTTGTACCTAACACATGTGGAAAGTGTCTTTACCGCCCTTGACGTTGTGACCGAACTCCGCTTCGCGTCGGTCGGTCACTGCCGTCGCGTGCGGTAAAGTATCACTTTCCACACTTGTTAGGTAAATAACTATTTCAAATACTTCTCATCAAAAAAGGTACTCCTTTGTTCAGATAAAACTAACCGTTTTCGAGAAAAATAGGTTTTTATTTTACAGGTTATTGCAATAATACACTAAAATACTACGGCGAGACATCAGTTTCGTTGTTATTGTTGGTATTGAATTTTTTGTTGACACTCTCAGAGTAATTGACTGTACTAGAATTTGTCAGATTATAATAAAAAAATCAAAAAAAAAATCAAAAAATTACTTGACTTTTTTTAACTAATTCTAGTATAGGCCATCGATCTAAGAGTGTCGAAAAATTTTTCAATTTCAAAAATACCAACAACTGGTGGCTCGCCGTAGTATTTTAGTGTATTGCAATAACCTGTGAAACAAAAACCTATTTTTCTCGAAAATGTTTAGTATTATCGAAACAAAACAAGAGCATCTTTTTTGATGAAAAGAGGTCAGAGTATTTGAAAAAGTAGTTTTCAGCTCTGTAAGATGACACCTGTCTAAAATTGGGCCCAAAAGGTTTGGTGGCCAGTCCGTTCCTGGTTCCCTCTCCCTCTACAATTTCAAATATTGACTTTACCATGGTTTTATGAGTCTTCATGGCCTTCACACCATACTAAAATTTCATCAAACTATACAAGCCGGTTCAAAAGTTAGAGCTAAAAAATCAAGTCGATGGGTACCCCTTTAGGGCTCTGTATCTCCGTTAGGAGGCACTTTGAAAAAAATAGTTTTATGATACACTGGGATTATTTTGACTTCTTCTATTCGCTCCCGAAATTTTGCCCCATACTTACCAGACACCCTGTATAGTGTTGGTTCTGAATTCAATTAACCATGATTAATTATTTGTGTCACATTGTATGTCATTTTTGAGTATGCAGACCTATTCTCCCGAGTATTGCTCCATTAAATTTTACATAGAAAAGATACTCTTAGTATGTGACGCTGAAAACAGCGGCTTCGTATAAAAACGGGTTTGATGAAGTTAAAGCTGCATGACTTTTTTCACTTGGATCATTAAAAAAAAACGAAATTTCGCAAAAGCATTTTTATTATTTCCTGCGTTTGTTTTAAAAGATGTTTCAAAATAAATTACACTTTGTCATTGACACTTTTTCTCCTCTACAAGATGGTGGTATCAAATTGAAAATATGACGTTTCGTCTTCCAGTTGCCATCAATTTTTTTTTTGTAAATGCGGACCTGGATTTTTTCTATTATTTTTAGTTATCTTTTGACGTCCTTGAGGCATTGAAGTGATTAGATGAGGGTGTAGAGTAACGGGTTGCCTGAGCAACCTCAATATTTTCGATTATTATTGACCTATTATTGTTATTTTCAATATTTTGTTAAGATGGCAATATTTTTGAATACTTTCGCCGAAATTGATTTAGTTTTTTATTTGCAATTTTTCTATTTTCCATGTCACTTGTGGATTTAATTTAATTGAATGTATCGTTATTGAATGTTATTGCGATTTTGGTTCAGTCAATTAGTTCTGTTGAGCTGTGCAGGTCTTCTCATAAGAATTACGTGTCGAATAAAGATGGATTTATGAACCAAACTATGTGTTAGGGAGACTAGGGTTGCCTAACTAATTTTCTCTGGTATTATTTTTTAGATGAGTATTTTTTTCAAAGGTTGCGATACCTCAATGCATTAAGGACGTCAAAAGATAACTGCAACTAAAATAAAAAATCCAGGTCCATATTTAAAAAAATGAAGTTGATGATGACCGCTCAAAGACGAAACGTCGGATTTTTAATTTGATACCGCCATATGTAGAGGAGAAAAATAACTGAGATCCCCATGCATGCACCCTGTATAAGAAAATTTGGAAATCATCGAAAAATAGCAGAAAACCGTAAAAGCAATTGTTAACGAATCTAATGTGACTATCGCAATCGAAAGACGGCACTTACGAGAGACAAATTCAAGGTACAAAATAACCTTTAAGTGTACCTTAATCTTAAAAGGACATTGAAATATCGCCCCTTATGGTGACATTGAAATATCGGTCCTCAATCTCAACATAATGCACTAGTACATCTGGATGCCAGCTATCGTGATACCGAGCGACTGATATTTACTGCTTGTGACTACGCTATTTCAGTTTTCAGTCCAAAACTGTTGTGCATTGTGAAAATATTGTAGATTGGAATTATTGCAAGACATGTGGTTTTTGGAGGTTGTTTTGATGAATTACTTGATAACATAACAAAATTTAAGGCTATTATTATTCTGAGATGAAAGATATCAGCTTTTGCTCGGCGGCCATTTTGGATTCTAGTAACGACTGATGTTTATGACGTCATCAATTCTGTTGCAGTCGGTTTCTTAACCTTTTTATGAGTTGGAAAAGGAGAGACAATCAATGACGTGAGTACAAACCCTGGTGAAACGGACTGTAGTCAAAAAGGACATACGATGCGACACAGAAGAACTAGGGTTAATTGAATTCTGGAACAACACTGTATGTGGCGCCCTCTAACATTCAACAAAAAACCAAGTTAATATTTGAGTTTCTTGTCATCAATATCCCCATTATCCCGAATTGTGTTGAATTTCCTTTTTAATTAACAAAAATATAAGCAAAAAAATAAATAAAATAGTTTTTTTGACGCACTGTATCTCAGAAACCAAGCTGTTGTGTAGTCATGTTCATATGAACTTCTCGTCTTAAAATTAGTTCAAGATTCACCCCTTGAAAAGTACCTAATTTACACCCTGTAAATACCTAATATATCTATTGCAAAAATGCGTTATAGCGGTAGCATTGTCTAAAAGGGAACAAAATATGTCTGGAGACAACTAAAAAACAATTTAAATTCCAGAACGTCCCTATCGCTAAAACATCTACTCATACATTTTCAACCATGATCAGTTTTTTTTCTTTTTAATGGTCGAACAATTTTCTTTTACGCTAAATAGACTTTAATTTTGATTCTAAATCCAACGTCATAATTCTAGCACTTAACCTTAATTTATTTGACGTTTCGACTTGATGATAGATATAAATTGATGGTGAGTAATCGATAGATGTAGTGGAAGAAACGAAACGATCTATTGATATTCTTTTAGTTTTCTAAGGATCATATTTATTACAGAACCAAAGGTGAAAGCTCTTCGGAGCATCTTCCACAATGGAGTCCATGAATCCTGAGCTCATAAAGAGAGCCATCAACTTCCATGGTCAACAGTTACAAAAGGTTTGGGAGGGAGAATTTGGCGAGAATGACTTAAGTCACAAAGGCATCAGCTCCAGAGACTGCAACTATCAAGTCTACGGTCAAAGACAAAAAAATCTAGGTTTTCAAGATCGTGGCAAACGTTTGAAGCTTCAACAATTTATTGTGAAGAAAGCCAATATGATTTTCTCAATGAAACCGTCTGGAATCAAGACCAGTAATGCGCCAGTGACGGAGGATATGTTTGCGATTATGCCGCCGTTTGAGACGTATATCACTGCTGATAGGCAGAAGAGGTTGTTGTTTTTTACTGAGGTAAGATGATTTGGTAGTTTTTGTTAGACTTGTCGTTTTACATCAACATTTTTAATTATGAGATTGGGTGTTAGTGCTAGATAACATTTTCTGATGGGGTCTGGTGCATTATTATAGATTCCTTCTTTTTGGATACTTCTTTAAAATAATTTCCAATCCAAAAAACCACGGATCATACGGGTTCTTACAGTATAAAAAATACTGAAGTTCTTGGTAATAGGCAAACGCATTGAATGTACTCTAACCTTAAGCGTTTCCATGGAGTGTGGTATCATGAGACCATTCCAGTTTGGTCTGTCATTAACGTCACTTTCAGCCAATCGGCAAGCTGCAAGTGACGATAATGACAGACCAAACTGGAATGGTTTCATGATACCATACTCCATGAAAACGCTTATTGCATCTACTTTGATAAATTAAACTGTCAAGATGCAACCGCGTTCGGTATTGGCCGTGCGCTATAGACTGGCTAGGTCTGACGTCACAAAGTGGGTGGAGCTTATACTTTTTCCAAACCAATTCGTATCAGAATCAATATTAAAATCCCATAAGAAAATTTTTCTTCAGTATTTTTGAGTTTGCTAGAAGCAAATAAGACTTCTATAGCAGAGATAGTGGGTAAGACGAGAGTGATATTTACTGAAATCATATAAGTTTTTCCCAAGGTAAGTTGATTTTAGTGTATAGTTAATGCTTGGAAACAGTTTGAGCTTATATTTGTCTACTTTTCATCAGCTTTTTAACCTTTCTAGATTCTAGTATTGATGATTTTTTTTTAAAAACGACAACGAAACTATCAGAAATAAAACGATTTTGGAATTTAGACACAAAAAAACAAGACAATCTGTACCATAACCTCGTAATTTCGTAAAACAACTATTGTCGTTCTCAAATGAAGCATTGATACTAGATAGCTTTAAAACCCGCTTCAAAATAGTCTGAATTGGGGCTAATCAGTATGAAGAGCTTGTTGGAAATCTCGATCTTCTCAAGGTAAAAAATGACTATAGACTTCGGATCTGATTTCGTTCTCTTTGTCATATTTTGTTGCAATTTTTAGTTTTTATATTATTTATTTTTCCTTTAATGATAAGTGAAGTGTTTTATAATAAAATAGTTATTTCTCCAACAAGTGCACAAAGTGATGCTTTCCCGCACGCAAAAGCAGACGAACGACTCGAAGCGGTGTTCGGATGTGCTTTAAGGGTGGGAAAGACACCTCGCGCATGTTTCAGGAACAATATTTTTTTCTACGAGCATTCACAAATTAAAAACGAAAGACTTGATAATATTTCCCATCCTAAATAACAAAAACCCCGTAAAAATTTTGGCAACGTCGCGTACAGTTGAAGCAATAATCCGAGCAATAATCAATCTGTCATACCCATAGTTATCCGGAGCCAGTCCGCATTAAGTCGTTGTTTCTGCCCAAATTTCTCCTCATCGGTTGCAAAATCACGAATACGCGAATTGTGTTTTAAACAGAATCGTGTCTTATTTTGACTGGAAAGTGAACAATGACCATAACAGTTGTGCATTCAGGTGATATCAGACGATTCACTTTTTCTTCATTTCTGCCTTTGATTCAGCATCTTTCACTCAAAGTGAAACGTCTAGACATAAAATGAATCAAAAGTGGAAAAGAAATTCCTTTTTACCGATCCAGAGATGTTGAATTTTTTCATTCGGCATCTTTCATTCGTGCGCCGAATGAACAAAAAATGAAGGGGATGAACACAAACAGAATCACTCGACTCAGTCACTCGCGCTTGGCAACCTCTATTTTGAAAAAATGGTATTTGAGTGGAATGATCAAAACATGAAATTATTCGTGTCTTTGGAACAACAAGCTCTTTTTGCATTTTTTTTTAATTCCTTGATCAAATGATCGCAAATTAATCGAATCGCACAACTTCGTCGACATATTCGTGGAACTGAGAGGATAACGTTATTTTTTTCTCATTAGACAGTTGAAGTTGAGCCAAGACGTAGACGTTAACGTAATACGTTAACGCATAAAGTTCACATCTATAGTAAACGCCAAAGAACTTTCGATCTACGTCATCGTTGCCACCAATCTCGTTGTTATGAAGCTTGCTGGTGGCCAAATTTGGTCACCAGCAAATCACATAATAACTTGCCTGGTGGCAATTATGATGTGAATCGAAAGTTGTTTGGCATTTGCTGTACGTAATGATCCAAAAGCTAGTTGAAGTGTGGCATTTGACGTACGTGAAACGTAGCGAGTTGACTCAACCTTATTTGTTGTGTTTACATATAGTTTTTTGACCTGTAAAAGTAGAAAAAAAGCGATGTTTGTGACCATGTGGTTATTGAATTTTGAGGCCAAATAAAAATATGACGTGTGATGTCCAAAATTGATTCGTTGGCAGATTATCCAAGATCGGAGACTCGATCGGCAAACCTCGGATTACGTATAAGGGATAACGTGCAATACTTGAAGACACTCAAGGTTACGTAAGTCCGTAAACGCAAACGTGAGAAAAAACGAAGTGCGCTTGTCCAGATGTCAATCACCACGTTTACGTCTACGTGAATGAAAGCACTTCAACTATCTATTTTGTATCTGTTGTTAGGTTTCTACATTACTTGTGATAAATTCATATTTTTATCTTGTTCTCTATGTCACGCAGTTTCAATCATGAGTAATCAGAATTATCTTTATATGTGACATCAATGGAAAAGTTGGATAGCCAGCTGATAGTTACCATTAGGTTTGATGAAAACGGGCACAGGCTGCATATTTTTGAAGGGCCCCTTGAGCCTGCCGGGGTCAGACATGCCAAAAATTGTTGTTTTTTTTGACCCGACATTTCGCTCGGAGTTTGGCAAATCTTGCACGTGCCAGATTCGGTTGTTGTCAACCATTCTCAGTTTGACAACTATTGCATGTCTGGTCCTGGCTTCTTAAATTAAAATCAAATGGCGCATTGGAGGGGCTCATGCTTAGAAGGGCCACCACACAAAATAAATCGAATTCCGTCCTCACTCACGAAATTCTATTGAACTTCGAAGGTTGTTCCGACTCAGCTTTAGAAAATCCCGTGAAATCATCTCATAATACGAGCTTTGAGACGCTCTCCGAGAATTTTCCGGGAATTTTTGACCGGGTGTGGAAAATCGTGTTTTCCATAACTCGGGCGTCACGTATTAACGTGGTAGAGGGCCAACAGTGCCTCTCGGGTAGCTTTTATACAGTGGAAAATTTCGCAATTTCCTTTCCGGAATGGACTTCTGAACTTATAATAAAAAACGTGTCTTTATAGAAATTAATCAGTCTATTGTCCCAAATTATGTACATTTGACTGGTTCCAAACCAATAATTAAATAAAAAAAAAAAAAAAAATCAGTCAAACTCTCCCGGTGGAGATTCAATGTAACAGTGAACAAATAACGCTAATTAATGGAAGTTAATAATATCAGAAATAAAAAGAAAAACAGCGGTAATGAAAAGGAAATTTGTCCAACGACGTAGGAAAAAAAATGATAAGGGAAGAAGCCACGTGACGGGGTCAGTTCATGAGTCCGTAAACTGACCCCGTCGAGTCGGACAAGGTAGGCAGAAAGAAGTGGAAAACATTTGTCGGCGTCTGCGGGCTGAGTGCTCTCTTTCGTTGGTTCCGATCGACCAGCTTATCTCCGGCTGACGCCTAGCTAGTGAGTTTAGATAGTTGTTTGATTGGTGGAAAACCAAGATTGTCTGTTACGGGAAGCAATGGACAATTTGCATACATTTTCAAATGAGTTGAAATTTTATATACGTTTCTAGACATTATTTGAAAGTCACTAGCGAAAAAATTTCTCCGAAATACCCAAAAATATACTAAATAAATGAAAAAGAAAACGCGAATTTCACTGCATGATCGCAAAAGAGGTGGGGCCATATTACCCTTCCGAGAGAGAGAGAGAGAGTCATCTCAGTTAATACGTCAGACGGCGATAGATAGTGTGTTCTGTGACGTAGTGGATGCTGATTGGCGCTCTTTAATCGGTGATTACTACATTATTAGAGGTCGTAGCTTGATTTTTTAAACATCAATGGCATCAGTACTTACTAATCCTTATATTTTTCATATTTTCAAAAAATGTGCAAATGGTCCATTGAGCAGCAAATAATTGAATATTATACGGCAAACATTGTTTTAGAGAAAATACTAGGTCTTTCGACAGATGATCAAGCTAGTTACGGAAAAAAGCGAATTATGTATTCTATTGATAACAGGTGAATTAATGAGAAAATTCTGTAACTACGTTACAGCTTTGTTGAAAGAACGTTGACCTTCTCAAGCTAGCTCGAATTCTGAGATGATTTTCCAGCATTCCGTAAAGATGTGTCGGAATTGGATAATTTCCCCGAATTCTGTAAAGGTAAGTCGTAATTCTGAGATAGTTTCTCGGAATTCTGTGATGCTGAGTGGGAATTCTGAGAAAATTTAACTGAATTCTAGAAAAATTCGAAACTGATAATTTTATGGAATTCTGTCAAAAATCAAAATTCTCATATCATACCGTGAAATAAGTGGGAATCCTAGAAATTCGAACTTCGTAAAATTAGGAACTCGATTTATTTTGTCTATGTTTACCCAGTTACAAGACCAATTTTTTCAAAATACTGAAGAAAAATTTATACTCGACCACTAGGTAGTATTTCGAAAAATTTTTGTAGTGAATATTCCATCGAACATAATTCTTGCCACCAGCTCACCGACTAGAGGGGGAATTCTGTTATAATTTTATTCCGTGAAATATTTAAGACTGAATTCTAGAAATTCGACAATTTTCTCCGTAGAATAAGGTAGGGAATAATAATTCGAACCTAATTTAGGCAATTGTCTGAAACTTCTCGGACATTAAATTAAGTCGGAATTCATTTCATTTCGTGGTGGAGCTTCTACGCTTACCTAGTCACCAGACCCTTTCTGATATTTTGTAACAATAATGCCACTTGACTTAGCCCTTTTTAAGTATTGATGAAAAATGTATAATTGATGACCACTAGTTTAAAGTTTTTTTTAGTGAACAATACAAAATTCATTTTGATCTTTATCTAGAATGTGAAAGTTGGAGATCTCATTCTGGGAACCATTGTTAGCAAGCAGCAATCAGGAATGATGCTGAAAGTGTTGTGCACTGCTGGCAATGATGGTACTGTAAAATATGCTGCCGACATTAACATCAAGGTATAACAGTCATTGGATACCTGAATTTTGTTCGAAAATGTGATTATTTTTCTATAGGCTTTCTGTCCAGTAGCCAATGTGATTCCCGCCGTAGACAAGAAAGGAGTGGCTCGTAGTTACATGATGAACGACTATGTTTGTTGCGAAGTACTCGAAGTGATTGCTGACACAGACAAAATGGTTTGTGGCATGAAAGGCGTCACTAGAAAACCGGGCGAATCCGAGCATCGCCCTGCTTTGGGTCTAATCAGTACCGATGATTTTCCGCTGGTTTACAAGTAAGTTTATTAGGTTTAACTAGATAGGTTTTCTTTCACAGGTGTTGCTCGTACAAGGTGGTTTTTGAGTTGGGATATTGTTCAGAAGCAAACAACTATGAAGACGTCAATTTGCAATTCAGATGAAGTAAAAATATTTTTTGTTTATGTTGATGTAGGACTTAAAAGATCGGAAGTTTCTACTATCGTGTATTTCGCACCATCAGCAGACGATTTGGTGGTTTTTGGGCTACCTTTTTCCAAAGACGGTCGATGATGAGATTTCATTACTGTTCCAGTTAAGGCTTTAGGAAAAATTATTACAGTTTGATGTTTGGGGTCTTCCACAGCTACGAAATTTGAAACCAGGACTCCTTTATTTTGAATATTTCTTAGTTTTCGTCAGTAAAGGCCCTAATAATTTGTTTAATGTTCTTCTAATAATTATTGTTAACCGCTGCAATCATATGATGTTCAATAATTCAATTCTTTAGAGACATTGTTCTTCAATATTCTATCAATTGATCATGAAGAAGACTTGATTTCAGCTTAACTACAGTTTATCCTGTTTCAAGACATTGTCGAAGTCAACAAACTACACTCGATCAGATAAAACGTAACGATCGAGCAGGTCACGTGCAGACGACGCGTTCGCGTGACATGTTCAATCGTTCCGCTTTGTCTGATCACGTGTAGTTTGTTTTTGTTTACTTCGACGCAGTCTTGAAAAAGGATTGATTGTGATGATCAAATGATAAGAGTGGGGATGAAGGGAGAGGTCTGACTGTTTGAAATGCCCATAACTCTAGTTCTCAACATATTTAAAAAAATAACCAAGAACAAAATATACCCATGACAAATCGCTTTTCGCTGCTCCCGCTAGGGAACGCCAGTCCAAAAGTTTATACTTTTTTCGTTTTTCTTCCAAATTTCAAATAGAATGATGCAATTACAGTTTCAACACAAATAGAAACTAATGTGGATCAAATTTGCACAAGAAAAAAATTCTTATTCTCAACCGCAAACCGATAAAAAACATTTTTCTATACGACCATAGCTAGGTATTACACCCCCTATCGGTAGAGGTATGAACTAAACTTGAATGCTGTTTAGTTTTGTAATAATGAGTTTTTTTGGTGCAAATGATTTTTAGCATTCATAATGCAAAACAAATGGCAAACGATGCGTATTTGTCTACTTCAATGATACCAAAACACACAAGATAAGCTTACGGGCATTCTTTACGTTATGTTTGACATTTTACTTCGTTTTTCCGGTTCAAATGACTGTATTTTATTTGCTTGTAACTGCCTAGAAGCATCAAGCGGGAATAAGAAGAATGTGTTTTAGTCCACTGTGAGTGACATTTCAGTTAGATAATCGTTTCCAAGTTGATCATTTCTCACTAAATTTAATTAATTTGATCATATTCCAGTCACTGAAGCAAAAATATGGCATAAGTCGTATTTTCAGATAAACAGAAAGCTCATTTTAAAAATTCTTGTAATCGGAGCATAAAAAAAATGTATTTTTTTTAATTCCAACTGAATCTTAATATGAGAGGCAAGTTTTACAGAAACAGATAAATTCGTAAATTTTCAGTGCTTTTTTACAACCATTCAAAGAAATAGGGGAAAAAAAATACGATTTTTAGTTTACAAGCTTCTAGAAATGAACATAACCTCCATTTTTTGAGAGGTTTTTGTCATGGTTCGAGAAGACATCTCGTCGTCTTTCAGAATGTAACAAAAAGTAAGTCTCAACTAATTTTGTTTCATAAAAAAATGTTAGTTAACTTTTTCAAATCAATAAATGTTAAAATCCTTGAAGGTGTATATCTAGAAACTGGAGACGAGTTGAAAAAATTTAAAATGTATTCTGCATAAACATTAGTTTACTGTGGGATCGTGGGTTTTAGTAGTTACAATAATTTTAAAAAATCTTATCACGATACTTTAAAAGCTAGCGTCCTATAAATGTTTGTCACACGGTGACGTCATGAGCGAGTCGTTTCTGATTTCGTCCAGCAAATGATCATAATAGCTTGATCCGCGGGTCGGTTACGAACCAGTTGCGAACCAATCCAGAACTGATTTGCAAGCGCAGTTGATAAAATATCTCGAACTGCGCAAGCAAAACGGTTCTGAATTGGTTCGGAACTAGTTCGTAACCGACCCGCGAACAAAGTTAATATCTTGTGTGTTTAAAATAATCATGTATTGAGCCTGTGTATACAGGAAAGTGACGACACACGTCGTCGTCACATGACCGTTATCACTGGCACTTGAGAAGAAAACTTGACAATTGACAGTTTCATCTTGCCCAGATATATTTTTAGGTTCAATGCCACCTTGAGGGATGGAATTTATCCTAAATTAATCAACTAATCTATTTAAAAGTACAAATATAATTTCAGAGTTTTGTCGCTAAGTTGTTCATCCAGTCCATTCTTTGGTGGACATCGGTAAGGAAAGTTTTGATAGTCCGAGAGCTGTTGAACCGTTAGACGATTAGGTGTTTGAGTCATTTTGGAAATTTGCGTAGCATTCTTTCACCAATGGTCCTTGAGGCACTTTGGAATTTTTTTGTTTTATTTTAGTAACATGAGTATAAGATATGAGTGAGATGAACCATGGGAGGTTGACGTGTAAGAGAGATCAGTTGACGTCATGTGGGGTGAATGGTGAGATAATTTTTCTTTATTTCAAATGAACCATTTCAGAAAAACACCGCAACACAGACTTATTGTGAACATGTTCAAATTTTTACTACTTTTCGAGATAAATACTTGTTATAGTCGAACATTTTCAAGGTTCGTGTGAGACGAAACCTGTATTTTTTTTCGCGATTGAGACGAGAGATATAATTCATGGAGAAGGGAAAGAGAGAATTGAATGCTCATTGGAACAGGTGCGCGGATTTCGGTTTTTCCGACCAATAAGCGTTCCTTGATGATATCGAGGTTATGATTTTGGCGTAGTTCAGTCCTTTTTCTTGCCAAAAATTGAAAAAAAGAGGTTTTATTCGAAAATTTAGTACCGCCTCAATGTATATTTAAGAAATCATCACATAATTTCCTATTTTGTAGCAGAAAAAGCAAATTTGTGAGTTGAAAAGTCTACTTGTTTATTGAGTTTACTGCTTTTCAACATTTTATGAATACAGTCACACAGCAGCCAAACCATTTGATGTGAATACTCTAACCAACGACTGGCTGATGAAAACAAATCTCAACTTATAAATCACCTTGTATAAAATATGGATTATGGAATAATATGCCAAAGTACAACTACTGACTGGATAATAGCATAGGCAGAACAAAGTATATGAAATAAACTCGTTCAGAATTGAATACAAAAGGAAATGATGTTATCAGCGAGGATTGAAAAATCAGATGAACACAATTTTCTAGGATTACAAAAACCAACAAAAGAAGACGATGTGCTTGTCTAAAAATGTGTTTTTCTTTTTAGAAAAAGGCTTATCATAAAATAAAGCAGATTATATAAAATCACGTGGGCAAAGTGGTAACCGAGCTAAAACTTTTTGTCCTTGCGTTTAGACAAACAGGTGAGATTATTTGACTAAGATAACATTGCAAAAGTTACCATTTTGACATAGACTTTACGAGGATGTGTCTTCCACAGAACACTACAAATATTTTCCTAAAGGATGAACCAAGATTATTTATATATGTGTATACAGACTGTTTTATTACATTCCACAATAAGATACCGAAGTCATTTAGTTAGACAAAATTATATGCATTTATTTACCGAATAAATATGGATAGAATGGAGCAGGAAATTGGTATGTATTTCTTGAAATTTAGGCAATTTATGGCCAACTTTTCGAACAAAACTACAAGACAACCCCCCTATGTTTTGCCAATGCGATGTTTGATTTTTCCAGGAAGTCATTGGATCATAAAAACGAAAGTTTTGAATCAGTGCTGGAGAAGAGTATTGGATTCAACAATCCCAACAGCATTCAGTATTTGGGCAATGAGATGGGAATCAGTGATCATCTTTCTCTTCTTCAATCTATCAGGTATGTTCCTTTATTCATTTTTTTTTTCAGCAGAGTACGAAGTAATGAATTACCTAACCGCTACGCCCTTTGTTCCTATAAGTCCGTTCTGAAAACATAAGGGTACGGTTTACACGCTGTCGAAAGCAATGGTCTATTAGTTTATTCATATTCGGAGTATGTATGACTTCAATGGGTACTTGGATTAATTCACTACTGGTGATAAACATCAATTTGTGTGGTGTACCATCTATTACCTACTTGTTTTTTTTTTTATTACTCCGTACGTTCCATGTTATTTTTTTCAGTGTGAATTGTTTTGGTAATTATATTTATTTTCATCAATAACTGATTACATATTAACAAACAATGATGGAACACAATGATGATCAAAACCAATTTAGCTTATCAAGTACTTTATTTTAAAGATATAGATAAACGCAACTGATAAGTGAAAACTCAGGTCATTCGAAATATTTTCACGTTGGTTTCTATCATTAGCATCAGTCGATGTTGAGATTTATGTCGTAAAAATATAAAATTATAATTTTTCACTTGAACACGAATAGCGCGTGGTAGAATCAGTGTGAACACATCTTGTTAGGAAGGTAAATGAAGAATTCATTCTCTCGATAAATCTTGAAAACGGCGATTATTTTTGACTTAAAATTGGTATGCTTATTGAATTTTTCCAGTCTCAAAAAGCGAATTTGAAATGTTTTTTAAAATATGGCCCCATAAGAAAAACAGCGATTATTTTTGACTGAAAATTGGTATGCTTATTGAATTTTTCCAGTCCCAAAAAGCGCATTTGAAATGCTTTTTAAAATATGGCCCCATAAGAAAAACAGTTACATAGGTATTAACTTTGGCCTACTCTTTTTTGACGCAGTTTTTAGAATCGTCGTATCCTCTCATCCATATCCTGAAAAATTGCAAATGTTAGCTTTTATACATATGAGATTATTTTTTATTATTCATATTTTCATGAAACTTTCCTCAGGGATTGTTTGTGCATGTTCGATAGACAACAAATCAATCTTGAAACGTCATGAGTTCTTCGGTTTAGCAAGACTTTTTAAAATGTTCATTTTGATTTGAAAAATAGGTTAATTTTACAAAATATCGAAACATTTTATGAGTAAGACTTGTTTCTTGGAATATTGAACCACTAGAAGCATAAACAAACAAAATTGTGAGAGTTGAACATGTCATGTAAACATGTGGGGAAAGGGGAAAAGCAAGCTCCTGGTTTGCCATATTCACTTCCCCGAAATACCCTTCAACAGATTTTCTGTCACCAATTCAATAACAATGACTTGAAGTTCACTTTTATCAAATAAATATATTCGTCTTCGATATTCAAGGAGAGTGTAGCCTTTTTATCATCGCTATCACTACTTGTCGTTGAATACTCGAACGATTTCTTTGATCTTTTACACTAAAAAGTTGATAAGAGGATTTTTTTTATCACAAACGGCAACGTTGGGCATCAATCGAGCTATTTGAAATACGTTGCCATGGCGTCAATAGATTCGTCAAATTGACGGTTGTTGTCATTTTCCAGTTGAAAATGATTTATTTGTGCTCGAGAAGAGGACCAAAAAAGTGCTTTGTATGTGGAGCTTCTTGATGGACGGTTGGATAGTAGAGACCTTGTCACAAATAAGTTAAAATAACATTACATAAACATAAACAAAAAACAAAATGTTATCGACTCAAACAAATCGCGTATGTTCGGGGTGGTATGCTTGTTCTATTGGTTCAATGTTCTAAGACTTGTTTAGAATCCACAAAGGACCACACATGCCGATTTTGGAGCAAGACAATTTTAAACTCATATTTTACCCCTACATTAAAATGTAAATCGAACATGATTATTTAATTCCAAAATTACTTCTATTTAACTAAACTACATCGGTTTGATATTAAATTAGTCAAATTTATTTTTATAGGCGAACTATAGTGGTTATTCGTTTCTCAATTATTATTTTTCTGATCGCCAGAAAATGTGAGAAAACGGACATTGGTACGACTAGGGACACGACCAAACGGTATTTTTTAATTTGTATCCCTTGACTGTTTGATTTCATAAGAAATTCGACTGATTCAACATCAAACCTATTTAGTCTAGTTGAATAAAGTTTACTCTAGAATAAAATCATTTTCGATTTTCATTTTAATTGAAAGGGAAAATTGAGAGTTTTAAATCTTCTTATCTAACGCATGATAGTTATTATATGTGTCATTATTGATGTCATTTTGAACAAATGAAGTGTCAAATAACCCACTGGTGTGATTAAATCCATAACTCACTAGTCACTAGTGAATTATGGATCACGTTCCAGTGGCAACCAAACAAACAATAACCTATTTTGACCTTAATGTAAACATGTCTCTATCTAGTCATTCTGACACTGAAACTTATATTTATTGATTATCTCATAAAAAAAACGATTTCCTCCATTTGTTAGATAAAACATTGTATGGCACTCATGCGTTATGTTCCATAAATCACTTGAGAATTAATACCACTCGGCCTGATGGCGTCGTGGTACAAATCTTTCTCGCGTGACTTATTTTCAACACAACGCACTAGTACCATAAACAATCATTTATCTGATCTGCTCCATAGCATGTAGAGTCCTTTGTGAATTCTAAACACTTTTTTCACTTTTTGACACCCAAATGAACTATTTTCATTTTTTAAATTCTCCCTAACCGATAATTCCTTCTCAAAAATATAAAAATCTTAAACAAATTCCAATTTGTACCCAATTTCATTGCGGACACTGTACATTACGGTATCAATTCGAAATAACAGGTGGAATATTTTTGGAAATACAAATACGCGAGTTTTCTTCATTTTAGTAACGTCGTATCTCTTTCCGTGTGCAATATCCCCATGTACGTCATTTTATTCTGGACACACTGTATATCACCGTAGCTCGTAAAAACTGGCAAAAAGTACTCCACATTCTGACTGACTCTTGGGCTGACCAGAATCTTTGAGGTGACCAGCAAAGGAGGACAGTCCAACAATGAAAGAGTTCATATTTTTATGAGAGGCTCGATGGCTCGTTGGTCTGAGGAACAATAATTACTGTAATGATCCATATTTTACGCAGTGTGCTATCATCGTATTCAACACTTACTTATTTTGTCCTCTGATGATTCGGAATTAGATGTTGACTTCGGACTTGTATTTCTTTTCTCAATAGATGCACAATCGTTTTTTTTTTTTCAATTTTATTTTTGGTTCAACGTTGGGCTCAACGGAACTTCGTGGTTCTTGATTTCTGATCACTCTTTGAGTGGTTTCTTCTAAAAGCCAGCCTAATAAAGATCTCTTTGTAATGGTGAATTTCCCGTCTGCTACTTTTTTTTTAGATTGAAATTGCACAACTTTGCCTCAATTGACCCGCCCTTGTATCTCTTACGGTTTACGAGATCTCCATGCAAACACTCGAAATTGTAACATCCTGTATAGTCAAAGACTGACACTCAAACCTCATTGGTTGAAGTCCAGCGGGTAAAAAGTTCCATTTGATCATTTTTATGTTATGTTATTTCAATTCAAATTGGGATCTATATAATCCAACCGTAGAAAAACAAACACAGAACACTGTTGGCATAATTGCAACAAAATCTAACGCACGCTGGCCATTCAATTTGACCTATCAATCGATTTGAAACATTTCGAACATTTGTAATAATAATTATTGTTTTCAATGTTAATAACAATAAACAGTAGTGGCGAATTCGTCTCGTAAATATCTATCGATATCCGTGTGAATATACAAGGTCGTGGCGTTTAAAATAAAAAAAATTGCGGTCTTATCGATTCACTTATACATTTATACACACAAACGCGTCTTTATACCTGAATAATCTGAAGTTATTCCTTACCAATTTTAATAAAAACATTTAGACGTTTTCAAGATATTAACAAAAATTTAGACTGTATTTTTAGTCTTTTCAGTGTGCTGATCAGTTTTTGAATATGACGAGACAATTTATTTTTAGCTCATTTACTAGAACTTGTGAATATGGAAGTGTGCCAGACAAACCTTTCTGTTTCATCACTCGAATGAAAATGTTGGATTTGGAATCAACCTATTAAATTTATGTTTTGATATTGGTTTGAATGTCCGGAAATAACATAAAACCAATTCAAAGGTGATTGTAGGTAGACGTGAATGCTTCTGAGACTACATGCTGAAGTATCGCGAAAACGTAAATTCTTCGTATATTGGAAGATATTCTGAAGAACATAATTACATGATCTTGAGCACATATTTAATGTAGAATCTTTTTTTTACGATAGCATTTTGAATTAATAAAAAAGGTAATAAAGTGATGGGGTGTGTGTTTCCAGAGGAAGATTCCCGGAAACCGAGTACGCTACTGAGCTGCGTCAAATTCAAGCCAGCAAATGGGCGTATCGCAACGTGGCCGATGGAATCGATCATTTCAAAGCGGGCAAGCATGTGGAAGCTTTTCAATGTTTGAACAAGGCTTTGAGCATTGATCCTAGGAATGTAGAAGGATTGGTGGCTCGTGGAGCTTTGTACGCGAACAGTGGAAACTTCCAAAAAGCTATTGAAGATTTCGAAACGGCTTTGAAGTTGAATCCCAGCCACGCGAATGCTAGAAAGTATATGGGGGAAACTTTGGTTGCTTTAGGAAGAAGCTATGAGGAAGAGAGTAAGATCGATGAGGCTAGGAAGGCGTATCAGAGCTGTTTGACGATTTTACCCTATCATGAGGAAGCTAAGGTATTGTAACTTTATTTTATTTTATGGTCTTTTTAACTCTCCATTACAGAACTCCTTGGAATTTCTCAAAAACAAGGAAAAACAAAACAAGAACCTAATTGAACCTACTGAACTGCTGTTGCCCAACATACCAACAGCGAATAAGTCGCAAGAAATGAACGATGCTTTGAAACAGCTGCTGAAAGAAGGCGAGGATGATAAGAAAGAGAAGAAGAAGAAAAAGAAGGAAAAGAAGAAAGGGAAAAAGAAGCGTCATTCAAGTTCCAGTTCCAGCTCCAGCTCATCTGGCAGCGGCGACAGTTCCAGTAGCTCGTCGGACAGCAGTAGCGATTCGAGTTCTTCAAGTGGCGATTCTGATTTTAAGAAAAAGAAAAAAAAGATCAGGTAAATAACTTATCTCAAATTTTCCGATTTATTTGGTTCTAGTAATTATTAGGTATTCTCTATAATGATGTGTGTGGAAAATTATAATTTTGAACAACAAAAACTCTGGAGAAACTACACTTTTTTGAGCTTTTTGTTTGAACATAACACTTTTCAAGATTGTCGATTTTCTTCAGTTGTGGTGGCTGAAGTTCACAATTTTTTGTATCTTCTCATATTTTTCACATTAACCACTGAAAAAGTTAAAACAAATAATTTAGCAAGAAAAAAAAAATGATGCACAGCTGATCGCAAATTCGACATTGACAAGTACCTATGAAACGATTGAACGACGGACAACGGGCGCGGTGTTGCCAAGTGAATGATTTGTCTTTCTTGAAAATGGATAACACATTCATTGTGATGGCTCGTCTGTAATACTATACAGAATGGTACTTAACCAATTCAAGTAGAAAAGGTCTTATAAACTAGTCTCCTGAACAGTCTGGTTTTTGAGCTACAGGGTGTTAGAGGTTTAGAAACAAATCGAATCTATTATTAATATCTCAAAAATCCTTCTGTCGAGTTTGTTGAATTTTGTCAGAGTTCTTCATTGTAACAAGACGCTAAATTAGCACTAACTAGATGGTAATTTTGAGTTCCAGTGGTGTCCCGAGGAACAGAATCACGAATAATATTGACGAAAAATGTGCACCACTGACTTTTTCTAGATATTTCATATTTTTTTCTGGTGAAGCAACTGAAAATACAACTTTTTTGTCTATATTTTTTTCGAGGAAAAAAATAAAAACAACTTTATTTTAACAATTTTTCGACATGCAATAAAGTGGTTTTGATTTATTTTCCTCAAAACCGAAAAAAGTTACGAAAAAATATCAAGAAAGAAAAAAGTTGTATTTGTAGCTGTTCTACAAATCTAATAATTTTGTCCAAGATAGTCTGTTTTTCGACAAATAGGGTGTTTCAGAAATCGGATTTATTATTAATATTTCAAAGTTCTTTTTGTCGATTTTGTTGAATTTTGGTAGTTTTTCATTGTAACAAGACGCTCAGTTAGCACTTACTAGATGGTAATAAGGATCCAGTAGCGTCCAGAGGGACAGTTTCACGAATAAAATCGACAAAAAATGTGCGCCACTGGCTTTCTCTGAAAATTTTCTATTATTTTCAGATTGAACAGCTAAAGATAGAACTTTTATGTCTCTTGATATTCTTCGTATTTTTCTTCGTTCTCGAGAAAAAAAAATAAAACCACTTTATTTTAACAATTTTTCGACATGCAATTAAGTGGTTTTGATTTGTTTCCTCGGAAATGAAGAAAGATAAAGTCTGTGTTTTTTTTCTAAACTGCCTGACATGTGCAAAAATTGGAGGTTAAAAGTTGTCAATTTCGTATAGATCGCTCGCAATTTGAAATGGAAAAGGTAGACTGGGTAAGAATTTACGGAACACTGAACTTCACCTTGATTATAATAATATGTCAAAACTTTATGAAATTCTGCTACATTTATCTGCAGAGATAAAAGCTGCGTTTCACAATGCGTATCAGGTGTTTCTTATGTTGCAGATCATTCCATTTTTTTAGTACGTAATTAGTATCAGTAGTGCCAATACTTCCAAACTAAAATTGACGTATGTCAGGCAGGTAGTTTAAAAAAAATATCTAGAGACAACACAGTTTTATTTTTAGCTGCTCTATCTGAAAAGAACAATGGAAAATTTTCAGAAAAAGCCAGTGGCGTACATTTTTTTGTCAATTTAAGTCGTCAAACTTTCCCTCCAGACGCCACTTAAATTAATAATTACCATCTAGTTAGTTCTAATTGAGCGTCTTGTTACAATGTAAAACTTTGCTTAAATTCAACAAAATCAGCAAAAGTATCTTTGAGATATTAATAATGAATTCGATCATCCTGTATCTCGAAAATCAGATTATTCAGGGCACATGTCTGTCTATAGATTCTTTCTTCTTGAATAATGAATTTGGTTCAGGAATACATATTAGGAATCACGGCCTATCTTTAAGTAACTCCTTGTATGTATAAAAACGGTTCTCGTTCTCACTATTTTATCATCATATCGCATATGATCCTTTGCGCAGGTTCTTTCTGTTGATAATAAGGAATATGAACTAGCAAAGAGTCAAACATTTATTTTTTATCTATTATTTTATGATATTTTTCCTAAATAGCGTATATGTGTGCTATCTCCGAAACGGTAAGTGGTACAGGGTCGGTTAAATGTTGAATCTAAGAAAAAGTTTTATATTTTACACAAAATCCGCGGCACGATAACAAACAAAATTACTTTCAACTGAAAAATGAAAGCTGTCAGTGTCACCGCTTTGGCAACGCATTTTAAATTGTTCGATTCATGTATCCGACTTTGCCGTTATAATAAAAACCTGGTAACGACAAATCGTAACCCGGTTAATGCCAAAATCCGCCGGGTCTGGTAAAGTTGACGACCCACGGAATTTCGCAAATTTTTTTTTTTAGTAGAAATTTCAAAAGAAAAAAATTTGCGGATGAAGCACTTTTGTAAGAAAAAAATATATATTAAAGGTTTAATAAAATCAAGCGTTCACGGAACGCAGTAGTGGAGGATGCTCTATAACCTGACCCTTTACTTGCAGTGTTGCCAAGCTTAATTTTTACGGACATTATTATATGTTCATACATTTTTGAAAATTGCAAATACAGTTATAAAAAAGCACCCAAAAAAACGTTCGACATGATTCAATCAAGTGGAAAGCGTACGGATATTAATTTTAATTAATTATTAATTTTTTGCCAAACACAAACTAACTCAAACTTACCAAAACTGACCCAAACTTATCGAAACTAACCCAATCTAACCCAAGAGTGAAATGTACCAGACAGTGATGATGTCATTTTATATCAAATTTTTGCACATCACAAGAACAAACCAACATCACATAATAATAATTATCCCTAGACTGTATACAAGAACTAGTACAACACTAGTTGTCATCATGTCGTGTTCCGTAGTAATAGTCGGCAAAACTAATTGGCAACGTTGCGTAGTGCTATTTTTTCGCACAATAGCACAATAGCAGAGCCGTCTATATTGTAATACAAGCACAAGCCATGAAGTCAACAATTGCAACGTCGCAATTTTGGACCACCGTTGACGTTAAACGGTGGTCGAAATTTTGCATTGATTGAAGATGCTTACTTTAGGTGAGTTATGAACGGGAATCATATGTAGATGGTAGCATATGATTCCCGTTTGCCAAGCGGAAATTTGACAGTTCCACTTCAAAATGAAATTGAATGTAACCTAGGCTAGGCTCCCAGGCATTCAAAGTTTCAAAACTGCTTTCAGTTTTCAGTGCTTTCATTCAACCACAAAACATTCCCCTCATTCAACTTGAAATTGTATTTTGAGAATGTGAGAATGAGAAAGAAGCTCAGTGAAAAAATGTGGTTTCTGCGTTCTAAAAATTTAAGATAAAGCTAAGTGGGTGGGTACTAAAGAAAATAAAAAACATTTTTAAATAAGGAAAATGGATGAATTAATGGCTTATCCTGAATTCCTCATACATATGCACCAGCTTCTATGTTATGTGGAAAAATCATAGAAAACGAGTGCTGTTTCGTTTGGGACTTTGGAGAAACATTTTGGTGCGTGACGAGGATGGTGCTTTTTGGTTTCTCTGTTTTAATAATAGTAATTATCAACTCCTGTCCTCCAGAAACTGTGGAAATCACATCTCAAAATCTGTAACCATCTACCTATCTGGCGGTTTTGTTGTTTTATTGTTTAAAATCAATATTTTTTTCCAAAAAATCATAAAACTGTTGTTTGGTTAGGATATGTATGATGTTGATTCTTATGTTATAATTTGATAAACATCATACATGTTGCGATAATATATAAGTTATTCTATCAAGTTACTGTTTTATTGAACATTTTCCATAACTCGTAATCGTAAAATACCTTATTTTTCAAAAGGTGATTTCGAGTATTCGCTCTGAATACTCGGAGCGCCAAAAATTGTACGCGCTTAAATGGACAATTTCGCGCTCGGAGCGAAACTCGAACTCACCTAAAGAAAACACCTTCAATAAATGCAAAATTTCGACCACCGATTAACGTCAACGGTGGTCCAAATTGCGACGTTGCACGTCATTACTTGTCATTACTTCATGGCTTGCATTACAATATAGACGGCTCTGACAATAGTCATCGCATTAGGTGATTTCGGCTTGTTTGGTACATGGTTTGGTTCGTGCTTTGGTCTGTCAAACACCTACCAACCAAATTCGCATCTTTGAATGATGACGTCACGTCAAGTTTGGTATGTGTTTTGGTCTGTCAAAATGCCTACCGCGGTTTGGAGCACGGTTATTTGGTTTGGTATAGTGGTATCTTTGTCTATTCTTCTTCTGTCTCGCTCGGGAGTAGTAAGTAGTAGTTATGGATGATCAAGTGAATGATGTTAACAATCAAATCGACCAGTTTTATTAAAACTTCAGCAATTACTGGACTATCAAGCAATTTACTGAATGTTGCGAGACTCATTCTGAATAAGGCAAAAAATGCTCTGCAAAGTCGTCTGTAAATCGACGTTGTTTATACAATTCCAAAACAGCCAAAACCACAGCTGCTTTTTTTTAGGCATTTTGAATAATATACGGTCACAATCTTTTTATCAAGTCTTCAAGCAGTTCAAACCGTATGACAAAGATGAACTAAATAGTAAAATGAACTGTAACTTGTTACTAAACATAAACAAAAAAGTTGGGTTATATTACCACGGCTCTTTTGACAGTTATGACCAAAAACCTACCAGACGATTTCGGTGAAATGTTGGTTATGACGTCATCACTATGACGTTGCAGTTACCGTTTGGTTAACCAAAATGTAAAACAACCACTCGAGCCGAAATCGACTATTGTCAAATTGTCATTATCAATACAAGACAAAAATGAAAGCAATGCGTTCGTGTTTAGACCGATTTATTTTGCTAGCCTGGAATATTTATTTATTTTACAAAAATTACTGGTTGTGGTTACCCAAGGTACCTAAATGGGTCTGTATGTGTGTGTTTCCAGTTGAATCCGAATGATCCTCCGATTTGTATGTTCCTTTCGCCTCTATTTGATGTAAGCTTTGTATAAAGTTAAGAAAAACTGTGAAATTCTGTGGCTCGTCAAGTTTACCAGAACCAATCCGCCCAATGTCTATTTATGCTTCTAGTCGTTCAATGTTCTTGGGTCAACTGTCAAATTTTATGACCAACTACTTGATCACGGAACGAGCTCTAACCGTAAAGACTGATGACAGTTGTCAAGTTATGTTTTAATTTTGTGTATGTAGTCTATGCTGTGTCTGATCTCATCCATGACTTACAGAAGAGAAAAACGCGAACACTCGCTCAGTCCGCTGAGCAAACGTATGGCGATGATGGACGCCCAAGCGCAAGAGGCTTCGACCAGCTTCAACTTCAACAAACCAGCTTCGTTTGAATTTGGATTTGAAGCCCCAGAGAAACCGAAACCTTCTGCGGAATTGGACTACGAAGCTAAGTTGAAGGCATTCCTACTTGAAACTAAGGGAGATTCTGATTATGAAGCGAAGGTGAGTAATTGAATTTTTTTACAAAAAAAAAGAAACACAAAGTGGCTCAAATGTTTCTCCAGTGGATCGTAGCTTAATACTTACATTATAATTAAGTAGTCGCAAATAAACTAATTTTCTTCAACATTGGCTTGTCTGTTTAGATTCGTAAATTCTTGGAAGAAAGCTCCAAGTGGAAGAAGGGCAAGGGCGAGGATAAAAAGAAGAAAAAGAAAAAAGAAAAGAAAGTGAAAAAGGAGAGTAAGAAAAAGAAGAAGAAGGAAAAAGAGAAGCTCAAACGCAAAGCGACTTTAGATTTGGATTTGGACGATCATAAGAAGTTGAGGGATGCAATTAAAAAAGAGCTCAGTAAGGAGAAGAAGAAAAAGCACTCAGCGGATGATGAGGAGGACTATTTCTTGCAGAAGACTGGGGTATCCAAGAGGTAGGTTTTACGAAGAAATATTTGGATTTTGAAATTAAATTTCAGGCAATGCGGATGAGAGTAATCTGTTTGTTGAAAATGACGTGTTGTAAACAAAAATCAAATTTGCTTTCAATTAAACGGCATATGGATGCAAGAAAATAGGAATTTTGAACATTTTAGGTCAACAACATGTATTTTTGTGCACTGCACTATGTATAACTTTTATTGTGTGGCAAAAATCACGTTTTTTATTGAGAAATTATAGTAAAATGTGGTCAAAGCGGTAAGTTTTTAGAGACGGTCAGGCAATTTATGACATCTGCATAACTTAGTCTTGGTTCAATTTGAAATTTTCTGAAATTTTTCAGGTTTATTGAAAGTTTACCCGATCTGGAGGAGTTAGAATCCAAACTGAATGCCTACTATGCCAGAGAAAAGGATACCAGAAGGTACATTGAAACTAATTTTAATTAATATGAAATGTTACTAACGAGTCAAATTAATCTTTCAGAGGCGAACTGAGCGATTCATCAAAACATTTGGATTCTCCATCGCCAACAAGAGAACAAAAAGCAAGGCAAGCCGTAGCTGAAGCAACAGCTTCTGCTGGAAAATGGAAGATGCACGTTGGTACCACTTCATCTCAGTCACAGCGAAACAAAAAGAAGGATAGACCACCAAGTCCTGAATGGCCTCCAGAATTGTCTGAGAAACCAAGAGGAAGAAACAGGTGAGTTTTCTTGAGAAGTGCTGCGAATTTATTAAAGTTTCGAATGTAAAGCTACGTTTCAACTGAAGGAGCATCTAAGCAACTTTGTGTTTACTTGTTTTTGTGAATAAAAATTTCTATTTATGACCAAAGTTGCTCAAATGTTCCTCCAGTGGAACCTTAAGAGCCTACATCACCCCCTCGATGCAAAATATCTGTTTCGAAGAATTGCAGAAAAAGTACGCAACGGATTGACACAAAATTTTGAATTTATATTCGGAATATGATGAAAAATCACGGAAAGTCATTGTTCATGAGTTTAATTTTTTTTTTAAATGAATAAAAAAGTTTTCATCAAAATTATTTGATTTGATATACTTTTCATGATTGCTTATTATTTTCTCCACAACTTTTCCGTATATGTTTTTTTCACTAAATTGCTAGTTTTCTCTCAAATCTTGGAATCCCGTATTTAACAAACTTTGGATTACAAATCAGAAGATTTCTCGTACTGGAGTCAGTTTGGCAACACGCAATATTCAGGTACCGGATATCTTTCGAATTTTTCGAATTTATCAGGTACGTGAGTCATACCGATCTTTCACAAATCGATTTTTTAATACCATTTCGTGCGGGTAATGCAATTTTTGCAACAGCTTTTCACTTTTTTTTAATAATAATTTTTTTACTTAACCAAAATTTTCATTTTGTAAAATTTCACAAACGATAGTTTCATTTATTTCAGATTGTTAAAATATCATGCACACATCAATAAATACAGGGTGTTTTCAAAGTTGAGTCATTTATTTAAACAGCTAGTGTAACTCGTCAAAAGTAGTTGATATTCCAAAAATCACCTATATGAAAGTCTCAAAGCAAAAGAGTTTGAGCCACGTTTATAAATAATCATTATTTAACAATTGGAAATATTCATTATCAGTAAAATGCAATATCAGTAGTAAACAAATAACGCTAAGTTTTTTAGATGGCAGTGCTCGGAAATATCGAAATCTGTGGGTAGTAAAATTATGATTTATTTATTTAAATTTGAACTTTTATATAGTTCATTTTTTGGTATATCAACTTCTTTTGACGAGTTCTACAAGCTGTCAAAATAAAGGAACCTTCATGATTATAATAAATGGTCATGCGATCAATGTTGTTTCCGTTACATTTTGAATTTTTGAAAATGATATCCTAGTTTCCTCAGGAGTTACGGAATATAAACTTTTCAATCGGTAAAAAAGATTGTCAATAGCCGTAGTGCCCTTGCCTTATCTTCTTGACGAGTGTGCAAAGTCTCGAATCAATCTGGGCATTTGAAATCGGTACAAATCGAATTCCAAGATTCCGGTACATACGAGTGAAGCTAATATAAAGCGTGTAAAAGGACAATCTGAACTCTGAATAAGAAATTTAAACAAGGACAAGACTTCAAGGTTTTGATAATGAAAAAAAGCTGTTATCAGCTGTACATTTCACAAGCTGTTTTGAATGTTCACTTGATAAAATTCGCGTTTTACTGCATACATGAATATTTATCCATTTAAAAAAATAAAGTTTGGTCCGATAACTTTTTGACCTGATCATGTATACTAATTCCGAAGGCAGAATCGAGTTCTAGTTATATAAGAAACAGTTTTCACATTTTCCATAACTTATCTGATAGGGCTATGAAAATTTTGTTAACGGCATCTTCAGTTTCACGAAAAAGTAGCACACTGTCGCGGAAACCGCAACTTTCTATTTATAAGAACAAGGGAGATACCCCAAAAAAGTACCCAAAATGGGACACTCTGTGCATGGGACTATATGGGGATATTGGAAACGGTAAAACGACGTTGCTTAAATGGAAAAAAAGTTGCGTATCTGTATGCCCAAAAATAATCTAGTTTTGTTTTATTTTGAATCGATTCCGTAATGTAGATACAGGGTGAAAAAAGAAAAGGTTCATTTTTGAAAAACCACAATATTTTGCTTGTTATAAGACCTAACACTTTAAAATTTTCAGGATATAGGTTAGAGGATACGACGATTCTGAAAACGACGTCAAAAAAATTCTAGGACTAGTATGTTGCGTTCAGACAAAGTCAAGTCTGTGTTTTTTTATGGAATTCATATTTTTGAAAATCATTTTTAATACGGACAATGAAAGGAGAAATTCAATATGGCCCCCATAAGAAAAACAAAAGTTGACCTCGGCCGGATGCAACATAGTAGGCCTAAAACTTTTTTAATGATGTTTTCAGAATCGTCATATCCTCTTACCCATATCCTGAAAATTTGAAAATGGTGGCTTTTATGATAAGCAAAATATTGTAGTTTTTCGAATATGGACATTTTGATTTTTCACCCTGTATCTATCTACATTACGGTATCGATTCAAAATAAAACAAAAGTAGATTATCCTTGGGCATACAGATACGCAACTTTTCTTTCATTCGAGCGACGTCGTATCTCTAACCGTTTCCAATATTCCCTTGTACAGGGTGTTCCCGTTTATTTTTGCCCCACCTAGAGTTTATTTGAAAAAATATTGAAATGAGGTTAATACAAAACTTTCATGGTTTCTCATGAACTTTTAGAATCTGTAGGTAAGAATGTCAAAAAAGTAAGTAAATGTCAATTATTGACAGGTTGATGGTTTTTTCAAATGGAACACCCTGTATATCACTTCAAATTTTTGCTGACCTTATTATTCTGTTTTCAAATATATATATATGTATACAGGGTACGCCATAGTAAGTGGCCTATTAGAATATCTCGGAAAATAAAGCGATTGGGATCTTGAAAATTTGTGGGGAGAGATTTTTGGCGATGCTCTTTTAAAATAAAATAATAGTGACGTTGCGCGACTTCCGCCCATACCGGAGGTAGGTGTCAACTCGCTTGTTTCAAAAGGAGCACCCTATACAGGGTGTTTCCTAAAGATTGGTAAAAAATTTTAATCAGGGGCGTACCATACTGGCGGGGTTAAAGGTTAAAAGAATCCAATTTTCTTTTAACCTTTAACCCCGCCAGTATGGTACGCCCCTGATTAAAATTTTGAAATTCTGAGCTCAAATTCTCATTCAGCATTAAAAGTTTGTATGATGTACCAAATTTCATGATTTTTGTATGTAAGGTTTCGGAAATATTGAGGAAAAACCGTCTTCGGGGTGCCCTATTTAAAGGGGCGTAGCTCCCTTAGGAAGCATTTTTCGGCAAATGTTTATAGGAACTTTTTTTCATGAAAATACCCCAGGAATCACACAACGAATTTTTTACCAATCTTTAGGAAACACTGTTGACGTTTTGAAGGAAACTGGCAGATTGATATTGTAAAGTGTTTTATTAAATCCAAGGTGTTACTATTACCATGACCGAAGACAGACTTATTCAAGCAACTTAAAAGTACATGTACATCCTACTACCTGCCCTACCATAAAATCGATACCGAAAACTGGTCAGACAAACGACAAAAACGCTTATACTTAGGTATAGGACATACATTAAATCTGTCTAGAATTTTACGTAGAATCCAAATACGTAATAATGTATAGGGTGTTCCATTTGAAACAAGCGAGTTGACGCCTACTTCCGGTACAACCGGATGTCGCGTAACGTCAATTTTATTTCATTTGAAAAGAGCATCTCCGAAAATCTCTCCCTACAAATTTTCAGGATCCTCATCGCTTTATTTCCCGAGATATTCTGATAGGCCACTTACTATGGCGTACTCTGTATATTTTTCCATTTCCATTGTTCCATTTGAGAAAACCTGTCAATATTTGACATTTACTTACATTTTTTGACATTTTTGCCTACAGATTCTTAAAGTTCATGAAAAACCATGAAAGTTTTGTATTTACCTTATTTCAATATCTTTACAAATAAACTTTCTGGGTGGAGGGGTGCAGAAATATATTGGAACACCCTGTACATAATTTTATTCTGGACACACTGTATTGTACCTTTAATGTTCATACGGTGTGTCCACTCTGAAGTCGCCCACCCTGTATTAGGTATTGATGATTTTTTGTTTGAAATACACATCCTGGGATTTTAGTAACATCTTATTAATTAGAACGTACAGGAAGACTCAATGAGCAGTATAAGTATTAAATTAACAAATAAACAAACAAAAAATAACCAAAACAGTATCATTTTTTTTCTTTTGAAAATGTGAACAGGGAGATTTTTGGTCATTCTGATTGAGATTCCGTTGTCAGTTTTTTTCTAAAAAATCCCCTAATACGATTTTCTGAAATTTGACCGACTTTGAACCCCCATAATCACCCAAAAGTACGTCCCTGGAACTGATTTGGTATAATGTTCAGAAAGTGTTTGACGAGACCTAACAAACAAAAAAAAAATGAAAATCGGTTAATAAACAGAAATGTTACAGGGGTGGGACACTTCAGAGTGGACACCCTGTAGATAATGTATACATTTTGAATTTTTTTTCCCGGATAATCGAGGTTCTACTTTACAGCATGTTACAAATTCGATTGTATGCATGTTACTCTCGTGAACCGTAAGACATACAAGGTCGATTGAATGGACAAAGTCGCGCAATTTCAAAAAAAATCCGCTTCGAAACAAAAATTCCGAAGGCTTCCGCAGATATCCGACAATAACCGATTTTTTCGAAATTCTTTTCTTTGCCCCTAAATCATTTGAAAAGATAATTGAAAACGAACGACACATTCTTATGGCCACTTTTTGTGCTCTTATCTTGAAGAGCACAAAAAGTGGCATGATCGCAATTGAAATCCGACGTTTCGATTTCCCGCAACCACCCTCAACTTTTTTTTTTCAAATGAGAACTCAACTTTTTCAATTTGTCTACTAAAACGTCAGTGGCCGGCTCAACGTTTAACTTTATTCAATAAGTGAACAACTGATAGAACATGGAAAAACATTGTTTGTGGTAGGTTAATGCATTTGGGTACTACACAAACTTGATATTTTTTTCTACTGCTCGTACCGCTTTTCGTGGAAGTTCATTTTTTTTTCAATCATACTAAGAACTGTTTTATGAACACGGCAACAACAAAACAATCTGTAGGTTATACGTCGCGAAACTACTTAGGAACTACGTCTATCAGAAAGCAATATAATATGATCAATGAGGAAGACAGACTCGAAAAATAATGTGTAAAATATTGTACTATTACTGTGACGTCACGAGAATCACGACGGAATACCAGTGTTTCTGGTAGGCGGAGCCAGGCGCAATTTTCAATAAATAATTTCTGCATTACCAAAGGCCGCAGGTTAATTTTTCAAACATTAATGGCATTATTACGCCCCAATCTTGATATTTTCCCCATTTCCAAAAATTTTGCAAATTGTCCATTCCAGCGATACTGCTTTTCTTATAATTTTCAAACGGAAAGGATGTTACAGAGAGTTTACATATCCGTTCAACATCCGATAGACTTAAAATAATGTATCTTTATTGTCTCAACATTTGATGTCATGTTAATTTTTTTTTTGGTTGTTACAGTGGAGCTTTTGACGAACCGCCATTCTCTAAAAAATCTACTATGCCAAGCGGTGATAAAACGTCGAGTGTGCGCAAACAAATGGCCATGAAGGACTCAGCCATCAAGCCACGCCCCGAATCTCCCAAAAGGCCATTCAAAGCTCACCACCCACAACCGCCCCCTCCTCCAGGACCTAAAATCCCGCAAGGACAGGTCGTTTTGGATAAGTTTGGCAACTTCCGGTTGATGTCGCCGCCGGATGTGAAGAAAAAAGATAGCATGGGACCAGGGACGTCACGTCCGCCAGAACCACCAGGACGTCCTCGTTCAGGAAGTCGATCGCCAAAACGCCGATCAAGATCCCGATCTCGTCCTAGTCGCTCGCGCAGCACCAGTTTGTCGCGCAGCAGGTCTCGTAGCTACAGATCAAGAAGTCGTAGTTACTTCTCTCGTAGTCGTTCTCGTTCTGGATCCTTTGACTCACGTAGCAGATCCAGATCTAGAAGCTATTCTGGGGATCGGCGATTTAGAAGACGTGGTGGATTCAGAGGAAACAGAAATGATAGAGGCACGTACTACAAGCCAAGATATCCCAATCCTAGGTTCGACAATAGAGGCAGAGGGCGTGGTTTCCACAATAGAGATCGGTTTGATAGGAGTTTCCGAGGCAGGGGTAGGCCGTTTGGCAGTAATAGAAGACCAAGAGGTGGCCGCAGAGGAGGATTTAGATATGATAGGGATAGGAGGTATGACAGAAGCAGGTCAAGGGATAGAAGCAGGTCGTTCAGCAGATCACCAGATCGTTCTGATGACTCTCCTCGTCGTACCAGGGATAGGGATGTTAGTAAGGAGAGGATCAACAAATATTCTGAAGGAGCATCCGAATCGAAAGCAGAGAAAGTTGCCAAGCAAGACGGTCCTCTTTCTGATGGAGAGAATAGGGATGATTATATGAATAATGACGCGAGCGCTCCTGCTGCAACTGAAGCTGCCGCGGCAGATAAGAAAGAGTAGTTTAGGTTTCCGTAGTTTCATGTTCAGATATGTGTTAATTTGTATAAATTTGGAATCACACGTTGTGCAGAAATTTGGTCTGTATGTGGCCATAATAAAAAATATACACAAGAGTCAAGTTTTTCAATGCAACCAATATACGGAGTGTCAACAAACTCGTTTGCTAGGTCCTGAGAAGATGGATCGCTTCAATGAGGCAGATTATTCGAATTTCTTCCCGATATGTTTAAATATTTTACAGAACTCGTTGTTTTTACATGGTGGTTTCGCTCATTTTAAGCCGGCCACACTCCACTCAACGAACTTCACGAACATTTTCATGTGTGAACTTTGCCAAATAGTGTGTATGATTGAACATTTGCCAAACTTCTTCGAAAGTTTGCCCAGTTCGGGTAGAAATCTGTAAACTGTACACATCTCAGAGAGGTTCTATACAAAAGTGATCTGTTTCGACAGATAAAGGAGGGCCAGACATGCAGTAGTTAGCAGACCATCGCCAACAACCAAATCTAGTTTTGCCCTGTATCCACACGTGCGAAGTTTGTCAAACGAGCGAAATGTCAAAAAATACCTATCCGTCAGTATGCAAATACAGATGAACAGAGAATTTTCTAATCTCTGACAAAAAAAGAGGAGAATCCTCATCAAATTTGAAGAGAGAAATGTATTTTTTTTTCGAATGTCGCTTCCTTTTCGAAATACAGGATGAAAAAATAAAATAGAAACAATTTTCCAGTACCGTAGAATGGGGATACTTTCACCAACTCTAAATGCTTGCAAAAAGCACTAGGTACCTCACCTGATGGGTGCCATTGATTGGATCAATTCATAATATTTGTTGAAACACTTCTGCTTAGCGTTCGAGTATAGTCTCTAATTCAGAATAAATTCAGTTGATCAAAGAAATTTTTTTCTAAATTATTAACCAATTAGCCATAAAAGAAATCAAAATGCCTGAACTCATCTCCTAGGAAGTGAAACGATACGTTATTTGATCTTTATTATTCACGAAATTGACTAGATTTCCGCTCATCGACCCCCTATCAATTTTGTATAGGGCTTCTAATCTGGACACTCGCTCCGCCGGCGTCACCTTGAAAAATGTATAGTCGGTTACGTCATCGACTTCCATAATGTGACATCTCTGTCGAATCAAGCGAACGATTCTAGTTTTAGTTTTTGTTGCTTGTGCAACCAAGATAACGTTAAATGAAAATTATCTGTCAAAATAATTCGAATAATATTGAAAAATGTAAATATAACGTATCATCTCCATAACTTCACGCTATAACAAGAAGACCTCGGAGTAAAATTGGTAAAGTAACTGCTCGAGTAGCTAAGAAAATAAATCTATTAACCTACGAGGTATTCGGTTTCAGCGATTGGTTTTCAAATTACGCAAAATGAAAATTTTATTAGCCGCGTTTAATGCCCGTCTGCCGAGCTGGGATAAGGTGTATTTCAATATTTGAAGTCGATCAAATTCTGTAAAACAAATTTATCCCCGTGTACCAATTCCAAGATCAATAATTGAAATTACTGAAACTAAAAAATTGAAAAAAATAACGATCGATGCCCATCTGCCGTTGTGATTTTGGCAGATTGGCAGTGATCGGCAGACAGTTTCAAGTGATAGGTTCTGCAGGAGCTTACTATGAAATTGTTGTGAAAAATGATGAAAAAAAAACGATTGATGCCCGTCTGCCGAATAGGCCAGTAAAGATGTCGTTAAAAAAAATCCAAACAGAATGACAGAATGATATTTTCAGGGTTTCTTGGGGACTGTCTCCTGAGTATCCAACCAAAAGATCTGACTCGAACTCCTGGTACGTTTTCTGATGAAGAGGTGGTTTCCTGAATATTTTTGTAGAGCAAAATGACCTCAACAAAAGTTATAGAGAATTAAAAACTCAACAACTTTGCCTTATGGGTCCATAAATGCTTCCTTGACACTTTGATTTATTTTTCCAGGGCACATTTTTTTTTGGACACATTGAAGAATTATTCTAAACAGCCATTTTCCCAGTAGTATTTTTTTTTCTTTTCAGCACACACACTATCAAATTGAAAAAAAAAACCATATCTTGACAAGGGAGCATTTGCGGATGTTCTTTGACATTTTCGACTCGAATATTCCTAAAGAACACGTAATAAAATTTTGTCCCTTACCTCGCGGGACCGGGGACACCCTGTATAAGTTCTATTCAAACATCAGGCGGAAGAATACTACTCATAAAAAGGTTTTAGTAGTAGCAATAATAAATGCAAGAAATAACAAAACCCTCAGCGAATACTCTTATGGAGTCATTAAATCCATCAAACGCAGACAATTGAAAACAAACTCTGCAATTCATTTAAATAAAGATTGACAATTCATTGTGCCTTCGTAATCATACGATATCCCTAGCTGTTGATGGATTCTAATATATATTAATTACAGAAGCCCACTGACAAAATTGGATTAAAAGATTGTTCGGATACTCGACGCGAGCGAACGTACTGTCCGGACAATCAAAGGAACAATAAAACTGTGTAATGATTTTTTTGACGTGGTTCTTGAGTTGCGAATTTTGGGTGATCTGATAAAAGTTGGTTTTTGAGTTAAATTGTTGAATAGGCAGTAAGTAAGTAGATATAAAGATGTAATATCCTTCAACCGATATTTTCCTATTTTCACGTTGTATTGGATTGTTTCGTAATCAATAATTACTGTTCAAAACTTTACAATTCGTTGTAAATATTTTTTTTGATCATGAAAGCATAAGCAATAATATGTATAATACTATCGAATATTAGACAGTTTCATACTTTCGTAATACATTAAAACAATTATTGTCTATTATTTTAATCGATCATAATATAATATGATATCTTTACATATTGGTGACAAATATAATGCCAATATCAGTATTTTGTGGCCCTTTTTCATGTCGTATACTCTGCTTCACACTGTATATGTAGATGTAGGAAGTCATAATTTAATAAAATCGGTAGAGCTATGATTCTGAGTTTTGTTGAACATAACTTTCTTGTTAACCATAAAAAAATGCTATCTCAATATTCACTTAATTATTTTGAACAGCATTTGTAGGTAGTTGTACTGGTGAGTCTACAAAATCCACGCCATATTTTAGTGGTCATTGACATCATGTTTGACTTACGTGCAGTTCTGCTTCATCACTATCAAGTTTTGACTATTTGATTTGCAAGTTGTCTTTTTCTTCTGCAGACTACATAATATTCTTCATTAATTCATTTATACCATGCTTGATACAGTCTTGGGGTCTTCTTATTCTCTTCTTATAAAGTGCTGTGATCTTTTCTGAATTGTTGTTCATATGTTATCATCCACTGAAGTATCATTTTTGATTTCCTTCATAATTTTGGATCTGGATCAACTGTCTTTATCGTTTAAAGACCTTTTGGGACCACAGCATAGCTTGTTTCATAAGCTCTGACCAACAACAATTCATTTCTTGTTTTTGGAACCCAATTTCTTCTTTGTTTTTCGCAAAAAAAAGTGATAAGCTAGATTGGCAATTTGCAATATATTCTGTGATTGGATGACGATGTTAGGAAACAAAATGTCAGAACACTAGGTGGAAGGCCCCAAAGTTGCGAACATTTTTGCAAAATTATGTCACTAGGTAAACTTCTGACCATTTCTATACTTGTTCTGTAATTTACGTTAAGATTACTTGCCAATCGTCAGAAGTCTATCTGGAAGATATCACCAATATTGAGAGCGTTGATGCTCCACTCGTTCCCTCATTGTGAGTCTTGTATTTCATACTTGATTTCATCAAGTGCACTCCTGGAAATATTGAATATTTAACATTATTTCAGTAAATCATTGGTGAACTGCCAGAAGTCAATTGGAAAGAATAATTTTTATCTGTTTTGAAAAAGAACCATGGAAATCATTTTCATTAACACCTCTAATAAGTTCTTGAAATAATGTATCACTGTATTAATAATTATTTATTTTTTATTGATTAGAAAACTAGTCTTTGAAATCACCACTTTCCATATCAAAATGTGTCCTTCATCGAAATACTCAACATCCCACCAAACAGATATATCGTTGCATACGATCCTCGCGTACTTTATTATTGACTCGTTATTTTTTGTTTATAATTATTGCAGCTTGCATTATTCAAAATTTTGATTTGTTTAATGGGAGCTTAGAGTATACTATGATCTTCTGAACATTCGGGCATAAATAACACTTGCAGATCATTTTCTTTCACATCCAAGAAAATAGGCTACGGGTTCCGATGCAGTATTGGATAAAATTATTTTTGCTTGTTTCTGAGCAACTAACTAAATGGGTTCATATTCTGTTTAGCTGCAGCGATAAATGAAGCTAAATTTTAAGAGTCATTCATGCCCGCATTCTCCGTTCATACTTAAACGCGTTCAAGGTTTGACGGCGTTTAAATACCAGATTTTGCATACGAAATCGTATTTAAACGCCGTCAAATCTCAAACGAGTTCAAGTACGAACGGAAAATACCGGCCTCATAATCCTCTGTTTCCAAAGCGGCCTCACTAACTCACTATCTAGATTATTTTTATGTCGATCTCGTTATGCCTGTCAATCTTTTTGCTGATTCGGCATTGACAGTTTGCTCTAGTGTTAAATCTATAGGGTCGTCGAAATTATGATCCGTTCTTTTAAAACCGAACTTTCTTTTTTTTATTTCTGCGGCAAGTTCTGGAAAAGTGTCTTCAATAGTCAATAATTCATGAAGATATCTCAATAAGAGCCTAATAATTGACCAATCCAATGAACATTCCATAAAACTGTGCCGTTTTTTCGTAAACCCCTGCTAGTGTGACCGGCTAAATTTGGAACAAATTCATTTCAAATTCACTGTTTTGATTTTTTTTAAAACGCTCGGACACGTCGATTTTCATTTTTGGAAAACGGTTGAATATAGATGTGGGGTATGTTACATAAAATATAATCAAAATTTCCGTAGAATTCAAAAATGGAATGAGAAATACATGTTCCCATTTGCAAAAAAAGAAGTTGATGGTCGTAACTTATTTTTGGTTCACCCTGTATAGATGAATTTGCCATTGAAATAACTGCATCCAAAAATAAAAATCGGCGTGTCCGAGCGTTTTCCAAAAGATCAAAACCCTGAATTTAAAATGAATTTGTTCCATATTTTAGCCGGTCAGAGTACCTACTGTTGTAGAATATCTGAAAGTTCTCTATTGTAATAGTTCATTGTCAGAAACCTTGTGCGATTGCATTTCTATTAAATATTTCTCAATAGTAATCTCTATTTTACTTGATTCCAAAAGAGTTCATATTTGGCCTCAGGTGATTGCAACACGAAGAAAGGTGCAGTGAAGTATCGTAGATTAAGTTGACAAATTACCAAGAGTCCAAGGGTGCCCTCGATGAAATAAAATATAAAATAGAAGACTTTATGATGGAACGAATGGAGCACCAACGCTCTTATTATGATATGTGATAACTTTCTTATTCTTCCACCTTGACTTCTGACGATTCGCAAGTAATTTTATTTTAAATTACAGAACTGGTATAGACATAAGTCTACATATAGGGCTACCAATTTTGTAAAATGTTTCGAAGCTTTAGCTGCCTTCTCGCGGCTCTTTATCACTAGGTGGAAAGTGTTCTGACAGTTTTTTTTATTTCATACTGTACTGTAAAGTATCATTTACCGGACCCAAAACCAGTCCGGTAAATGACACTTTACATTATCAGATACTGTAAAAAAATTACTTGACTTCTTTCAAAAATGACATTTTGCATCATCAAAGACTGTGAAATTGCATTGGTAGCATGGTTTGGCTGACGCCATCTCATGATTTTAATTAATAACTTGACATAGAATGTTGGTAACATATAATTTACGTATCTATTACCCAAGTGGTGACATGGATTGGCTGGCGCCATCTCATGATAAGAATGTGAGGCGTACCGCCACTCTTATAGTGTTTTCGATTGGGAAAACAAGGGTTGCACTGGGTTTGACCTCGGGCAAAACCAGTTATGATGAAAATTTGCTCTAGGGCAATCCCAATCGAACATACATTCTTCATCGAGTGCTATAATATTGCACGGTAAAATTCCGATTGAATTGAAATTGGGATCATTAAACTTCTTGAAAATCTAATATTATATTGTCTCTGCGTAGTGGCTGAAGTGACTCTGAAACTAAACTAATTAGAAGTCCATTTCTCATTGCCAAATGACAATAAAATCTTGAGACCAATCAATAGTTTTGTATTATATAGACCATAGATACTAGGAACAACTTTTTTGAGAAATTAGGTATATGCACAAGATCTTAAATGAAATTGATTCAGTTTTCAGTAGGTACTCGTTTTCCATAACTCGTCAACGCCAGTATTTCCTTTTTTCGGCACTACTAGATTCCAACAATAGGATAGGCGGATTTTGGCGTTAAACAGGTAACGATTTGTTGTTACCAGATTTGGTGAGTGATTGGTTACTGTATCGATACCAGCAAAAGTATTATTCATGGTATAACGTTACTACTTGATTAGGAACCTCCCAAGCAATTTGACTCTACTGCGAAGAAAAGTTAGGTCGGAAAATTCGTAACCTGGTTAACGCCAAAATCCGCCTTATAATAACTCTAACTCGAAATTTGTTGTCCACCCACAGAATCACCCCACGCGACGTTTATATCCACTATTTTTCATGTTTTTTTTTTAATTTTCCTTATGTACTGAAATTGCACTATACCAGCACGAGCTCAAAGACCTCATGCCGAAAAATCTGCACTGAGTGCAAAACTCATTGACCCGGTTCCCCAATCGAACATAAAAATCCACTCGATTTCTACCAATCGAACATAAATATTGCAGGAGTGTTGCACCAGTGCTGCCCGATTTCACCAATCGAAAACGCTATTAGTGTATGGTTTGACAAGAAAGAACTTTGAACCGATTAAAAAAATTATCACAGTATGAAACAAAACAATATACGATACACAGCCGTTAAATGTCATCAAACTACTCGTCTAGAAATTCCAGACTCGGCTCCTTCGTCGCCTCGTCCATAAATATCTCGACTCGTAATTTAAAAAGTCATTTACCGCCTTAGTAATGTGAATTACTATTCTTGACATCCTCATCCCATTACGAACCATTATTGCAAATTGTCCCAACATTTCCTACGTCAACACTTTTTTTTTTCGAAACAAAATTGCATGTTCAACCCCGCCTCCTCACATTTTTGCTGGCGACCCATCTATCACTGTGTTGGCGACAATCGAACTTATAGATGTGAATAATGTCCACTTTACCTAGCCGACTGATAGGCTTTAAATCAGAAAACCTACAATGAATCAACTTTTTCTCCAGTCGAGTGGTAGGAGATTGATTTCTACCCTTTCTTCAGCTCTGCTCTGGAGAGTTTGGTATGATTATCTGGTGTTTTATTATTCTATTGATAGAAAACAATAGAATCGTATCTATTTACGATCGGGTGTTAATTAATCGTGATCCCAGGATCACCCCATAAGCTTATAAAGAGTAACGGATTCTCTTACAGACGTGCACAGAATTGGTCCATAGTTTTCGTTTTTTTCCAGAAAATTTGAAAAGTGAGGGTTTTTGGGGTGAGAAATGATGAGGCGTTGAGTTTTCCATCATTGTGATGATCATCTAAGCTCTTTTTTCAAAGGTGCTTGCTAGTCGTACAAACATGGTCGATCATTATGGTTAAATTATATGGCAAAGATACTATGGTCAGTTGAGTCAACGAGTACAGGTTAAAATGACACTAAACAAAAGCACGTAAAAGACATTCATTACAACACTTTAAAATTGAAAATTGGTCTTGGCTGTGCATTTTTTTCGATTGCATTGACCACGAGGTACAGTGAAGTGATTCAAGCGACTGAACCAACGGTATACTTTTATAACAACGCTGGAGGCAACCGTTTTTAATTCATTCACCAGTTTATGCATCGATGAAGATCACAGAATCCTTTGAGCGTTTCCTTGCAAAACCTACAATATTGGACAAAAGTGGATAGAGAAGCAAATAAACTTTCAATAGCACAGTCAATTTTTTCAAGATGGACAAACATTGGAAATCTACTTGACAAAATAAGATAGGCAAACACAATGGACAATTTGCATACATTTTCAAATGACTTGAAAATTTATATACATATTCTACACAATATTTTAAAGTAATCAGCGATAAATTTTTCCAAAATACCCAAAAATTTACTAAATAAATTAAAAAGAAAACGCAAATTTCAATGTATGATCAAAAACGGGGTGGAGCCATATTACCCTCTCTCTCTCTCTCTCGAGAGAGAGAGAGAGCTATCACAGTCAATACGAGAGACGGAGATAGATAATGTATTCTGTGACGTCGTGATTGGCGGTCTTTAATCGGTGATTACCACATTAATAGAGGTCGTAGGTTGATTTTATAAACATCAATGGCATCAGTACTTACTTATCCTGATATTTATCATATTTTCAAAAAATGTGCAAATTATTCATTATTAAGCTTTATTTTTAATCTATAAAAAGCTAGGTACACATTTGTAACTAATTGATTTAGTATGAGAAAACTATTCATTATTGCCTTGGTATCTTCGCAGCATGGATTTTAGTGATTTTTTAATGACGCCTCCAATCCGACTTGGCGGTTTTTATTGGAAAGAAAAGGTTTCTTGACTGGTCTGCATGCAAACCATTTCCCTCCAATTAATCTATTTATTGTTCTTGAGGAAACGTTACTTTATACATTTCTTTGAGGTTCTTTGTTTTGCACTACCCCGTTGGTTATTTGACAGGGATGTCCAGATTTTTTCAAAGCTCTTTTAAATTTGAAACGCTTAGTATCATCTGGTGCTCAATTCTCCAATCAAATCCGTATACGAATTGTGTAGAAAATCAAATGCCTATTTCAATTTTCCCAAATGATAGGAAATTGAAAAAATCATATTTTTTGTCTATTTTATTCCGACAAGTACTGGTTTGCTTTTTGCATCCTTTATTATCAGTGCAAAAATAATTAAATTGCAATTATTGCAATGACAAATTTATTTCTTATAGTTTATTGCGAATCTCAATTTATAAAATCTAAGATATAAATTCTTGAGATTTGAGTTATGGATTTGAATCCAGTGTTAGAGCAGTTGGAAATTGGAGGATAATGCGATAAACTTGGATCAATTCGAGAACTTCTAGAAAATTACAAGTGCTGTTGAAAGGAAATTAGGAATAATCAATGGGGGAAAGTAACTCAAAGACTCGTTCTCGGTAGATATTAATGTATTGGTGACCGGAGTTCCCTATGTTATGGCATCATCAGTCCTATAATTAGGTAAAATTAAATACTATCGGGTCTCTTAGAGCATGAATGAGTTTTTCCAATTTAGAAAAAATTGGCAAATATGCAGAAATAAGAGATTGGGAATCTAGGAAGTAAAATGAAAACTTTAGACGGTAAAGTGAAAACTGATGTTAAATATGGAGTATGATTTTGGAAAAAATAATTCTACAATAATACAAAAATATAACTGACCCCAGATGAATTAACAGTATTTCTCGGTTCTGGATGGAATCCTTTGACCAGAAATGTTCTGGAAACATACTTCTAGAAAGGCAACCTCCATGCAAAAGAAGGGCGAGAGGATCCGAACTAAAGCCCTATTGCAAAACCAATAGTCGAGCTTGATCAAAACTCTGAACCTGAAGAGTCATATTTGAGACAACCTCGAATGAAAATGGTGCTTTGAGAATGAGGAGTCCCTAGTTCACCTCCTAACGAAATATCCAGCTGTCGGCAGCATTAGGAGAAGACACTTGGGTTGGGAGAAATCATCAAACTTCAAAAACTGGTGAGATCGATTTGTTGTCGTAGTATCATTGATCAGGACCCACTTGACTGAACGCGTCGTGCCTTCAGCGGATTAATCTTCACATAATCATTGTGGAAAACAACAAGGCCAGAAGGAATGCTAAGTATAAAATCAAACAAAAAAAAACTCATCAATCTTGAACCAACGTATCAGAAGATACTTAATGGCTACCTGCACCAGTATCGAAAGCACAATGCCAACCAAATTAATACAAATGTTACAAACAGTAGATGTATTTACTTTTTGGTAAAGTAGACTTGAAAAAGTCCATGGACTGTTTTTATGTTTCTCATAAACAAATATCTGACACATCTAGTTACATATTTATGAAATGAACAAAATTATAAGCCACTGCTTAAAATTGATTCAAAATTAAGGGGTACCAACATAGAATCGAAATATACGTTTTCATAATCATTGATAACTATTAATAAATGAGTAATTTCTTTTATCAAGATAAACTCTTGACCAAATGTTCCGACAAAATCATTACTGATCAATTAAAAATGTAATTAATCCTACCACTTATTAAGAGCTTGTCTTAACTAAATAATACCAGCTAGATCAGAAGCTTAACTTTTTCCAGTTAAAGACAAAAGGCATCATTTTAATTGACGAGAAATATACTGTGAATGTTGTATGAACGAGTGCAGTATACTTGAAAAAAATAATCTCATGCTTATATGGGTCGTAGTACTATTATGTTAACCAGATTTCTCTGCTAGCGTCAGTAATTTACCTACCACAACGTAGATGTATTGGCGGTAGTTTGCTTTTTGCTGGAGATTTTGCAAAAGTTCAAAATTGTGAGAAGTTGGACTATAAATGACTGCCCAAGATGAGAAGGTAAGATTGTGCTTTATATTATTGTTTGCCGTACTCACCAATTATTACTTATTTCGCTAGTTATAGACAATATATCAATTGAGCAAATTGATTTATGGTTTACATGAATATCATTTGATTGTTCATTGAGTTAGTTGAGATCACACAATTACTTGTGGGTATATCTATACATTTTGACCAACACTTTGGTTCTATTGAACATTTAACTCGATCAAAAAAGTGGCATAAGCCTTTTTGACAAAGAGATTATTTTTCATCGTTCTGACAGCGGTAGGTACTTGAAGTCGATAGCAATACTGTTGACAAAAGCAGATCTTGATATTGTGTTAATCATAAGATGATAATTATTCTATCGCTATGCTTATGAGAACTTTATTCTGAGCTGCACGACTGAAAAATGAAGAATTTATTGGTATTTTTGCTTAATAAAAAAAAATGAGATCAGATGATTCAATTTTTTTTGTCAAGACTATCCGAACTCACCCCATACAGTAGGGTGACTTCAGACAGAGGTTTAAAGCAGCATAAAACCGATGTTTTTCTCATCCGGTTTTGATAACTTCTACCTCCGATCACTTTTTTGTAATCACTGCCAATATCCCAAGTCTTGGATCACCACTTGTCCTCATGGTAAGGGTAAGACCACGATAGATACACACAGGGTCTTAAGTTTTACACGTTTCGCGCAGGCCGGTTTACAAAAAAAAGCGGAATTCTTCCACTGCCATTAACTCAGGCTGGATGTTGTACGTACTTGATATTTGATTTTTAACGCAATTTTGCTGTGATTTTTATGTTTAGGATATTTAAAACATGATTTTGGTGCATGGAGCAATTATTTACTCCATCGTGACGTGGCATATGCGCATCGGCATACCGTAGGTATATGTGTATCGTGGTCAGGACCAAAAATCTTTAAAACATATTCATACGAGGGAGGTGGGGACTATCTAAGTAATTATTCTTTTTCAGTACAGAACTCGAATACAAAACGTCGTCGTATACAGAGTTTGAAGACATGATATTATTATTGTGAATGATATCACTTAAAACGGACACCCTGTATAATAGTAATGAGTGTAAATGTTGAAAACAATACATATATTTTACACAATTGAGAAAAGATAAAGATATATATAAAACTTTACACCTGCGGGTCAATTTTCAAGCCTACGGAAAATTGAAACAAATTCGCAAACTTGCGATCGGCACGTTTTTTCAAATGCTGATCGCACTTTTGTGTATACGTTTCAAAATTGCGAAGGGTCAAAAATTGACCTGGAGAGAACATTGATCATAACGTCGCCGTCGTGTAACAAAAATAAAATTAAGACGACGAAAGTCAACGAGACTCCGTAGCAAGTGAAAACCTCCGAAAAAATAAATCTTCTGATAGGGCAAAATTATTTAATTAAATGCAAATTGAAAAATATCGTTCAATGAAATAAACTTTGTTTAAAACCACACTGTGAAATATAAAAAGACAAACAGTACATCTTCTAACGTTATTGTTGAGTTTGGGAAGTAGGAAAAAATCTGTCTCTCACAATTTCTACCCCCTGATACTGAATCAGTCTGAAAAGAAATGGTCGAGAAAATACGTCTGAATAAATAGAAATTGATAAAATCCTGAAAATTGTGCCACATGTTTTGTTGATTAAGTATCAAATAAATTCCAATATAGCTACTTGTCGATACATAACAGCTTGAAACGTAAATCAAAGAGCATAACAATAAATAAGGGGCGTTACGCAGAACAGCGGGTATATTTGGATCTTGAAACAGATTTTATTTTTCTATTTTCGATATTCATCAGGTGTGTGTGTTGGCTGAGCATAAAAGAAAATGATGTCTTTCTTTGAAAAGGTTTACTTTCAATAAATATCCATAAATGTGTGTCCTTCATATTGATTAGTTCTGACATCAATTAAACAATAATTGAGATCAATATCTCTACAATAGAGAGATCATGAACATTGGTACATTGGAATATTACTATCACTTTCTAGAAAAAAGGTTTTTGAATTGATTTCTATTTTGTAGGAATTGGAAAACCAAAAAAAAAAAAGAAATGATAACTAGGTTTCCTAACAAGATTGTAGATTTTTCGAAACGTGTTCGTATGGTTCGTAAAGTTTGGATAAATTCAATAAAAATAACAGTTTCATAAAAAACATTTATATTTTGTATTAAAGTATTTTTTTTATTTGAAACTGATTTATTTTCTTGGACGGGATAAGGTCAAATCAATAAACTAGAACACAAATTATTGAAAAAATCAAAATGTATTAGATATTAACCGGAGTAAACATTTGAAAAGAGCAATTTTTGTCATGATCACTTATGCTTTGAAATTGAACATGGAAATTTATTATGAAGCCTTTCAAGGAACCTTTTCCTCAATTTATTGATTAAAACCATGCGTCAATTTGTACTTGTTTTGATGTTTTTCAGAAGACAATAATATACCGATAACAGCGAGTTTATCAAAACTTAGAATTTTATGAATGATTTTTACCAAGCTTGTAAAAAATCTGTAATGACATTAGATTTTCAAACTGGTGAGCAATCATTGTAATTATTATTCATTTAACAAGAGCTGCGACAAAGCTAACATGTTCTTGAATTTTTCTTAAGGAGTTAATGGACCTAGATGACATTCTTCCACAAATCGGCGAATTTGGCAAATACCAAAAACTTATGCTATGGCTCATCTGCTTACCAGCCTGTTTTCCATGTGGATTCTGTGCTTTCAACCAACTGTTTATGACCGACGTCCCCCCGCATTGGTGTTACGTTCCAGAACTGGCAAATTTTACACTTGAAGAAAGAAGAAATTTATCTATACCTAGATATAACAACACTTTTGCTAGTTGTCAGAAATATGCGGTGAACTTCACGAAATTATTGGAAATGGACGGATATCCAGAGGAAGTGAATAAGACATTGTGGCCCACTGAAACCTGTACGGATGGGTTTGAGTTTGATACCAGTGAGGTTTTTTCCAGTATTGTTATAGATGTGAGTATATGAACTATACAAATCAAAATAGAAATATTTGATAACTAAAACAGTTGCATATTCTTCAGTGGAGATTTACTAATCAAACTGGTTGTTTGGTCTTTTCGGATTCCGTGATAATGATCATCTAAGATTAAATGAATGTCTGAAACATTTTCAGTATAATCTAGTCTGCGAGAAAGACATCTACCCAACATTAGGATTAGTGGCCTTGAACGTGGGAGGTCCATTTGGCGTTTATTTATTTGGATACCTCAACGATCGAATAGGCAGAAAGAAGACTTTCTTCCTTTGTCTCACCACCCTTATAGTTGGCGGAATTTTAACAGCCATTTCTCCTGATTTTTGGTGGTGGTCATTCAGTAGACTTATTGTAGGACTGACTATTCCTGCCATATATCAGATACCCTTCATCATATGTAAGATACATTAGATAATTAACTATGTAATTAAATAAAATTTTCAGCTTTAGAGCTAGTTGGTCCAAACTACCGATCATTCATAACGGTTCTCACGTGCTTATTCTACACAGTAGGTCTAATAATGCTGGCCGGAATCACATATATGATCAGGGACTGGGTTTACTTATCTCTAGTAACATCAGTACCTTTTATTTTGTATTATTTGTACTGGTTTGTCCTTCCTGAAAGCCCACGTTGGCTTTTAGCAAAAGGAAGGTTTGAAGAAGCGTCCGAAATACTAGAAAAACTAGCTAGGGTCAACCAGAAGGAAATACCCTCGAGTTTCAAGCAGCAGCTGAAGCAGAAGATGATGAACAAACAGTCTGGCAGCCAAGAAAGTGTTGCCAAAAATGTGGGAGTGCTTGACTTGTGTTCCACACCTAATATGAGATTGAAAACAATATTGATAACGTTGAATTGGTTCGCCAACAACATGGTTTATGTAGGCCTGAGCTACTATGGGCCTTCTTTGGGAAACAATAGATATTTGAGCTTCTTGTTGAGCTCAGCTGTGGAAATTCCCAGCTATGTAGCATCATGGCTACTCATTGACAAGTGGGGACGAAGGTGGCCTTTGTGCCTGTGTATGATGCTGAGCGGCATGAGCTGTATTGCCACCGTTTTGGCAGGTGAGGAATTGATCATAAATTTAGGCTTTACAAAGGCAATTTTCAGAAAACGAAACTGCTACTATGGTACTATTTCTGGTATCAAAGTCCACAATATCTGCTTCATTTTTCATTATATACCCTTTTGCTGGAGAGTTATATCCTACTGCTATCAGAGGGCTGGGTATTGGGGTGTCCGCTTACATCGCTGGTGTGGGACTCATTATCATACCTTTCGTCACGTACTTGGTACCTTTTTTATATTTTTATCGACACAGAGTTGAATGAAATATTTTGCAGGGCTCTGAAGTATTGGTACTACCTATCATAATAATGGGAGCCATTTCAATTTTTGGTGGCCTGTGCGGTCTAAGATTGCCAGAAACTCTCCATCAAAGATTACCACAAACTCTAGAAGAAGGGGAGGAGTTTGGAAAGGACTTTGTCTGGGAAGACTGTTTCAGCTGTACAACCATCAAGTTAGTCTCATTCTTGGTATCTTGGTAAAAATAATATGTTGAACAATTTTCTCTAAGACCGTCACCATCTGCGGACGGAGGTTCCTATGAAGATCTCGAAATGGCATCAGTCCAACCAACGGAAGAAACACCGCTTGAAGCAACTCCAGAACAAAGAAGACGAATATCGGTGAAGAAACTAGTAAGACAGCAAAGTGTGATGGATACCCAGAAGACGGCAGACGGAACTATGAATATGACTTACTGGTTTTAAGTACAAATTTTATGGCTTGTAGAAGTACCTATGTTTAAGCAAAATACATTTGAGTATAGGAATAGATTTAAATGATGTTCCTTTTTAAATATTAGTTGTTTTTGGAATGCAATCCAAGGTTCAATTATCAATTTCAATGATTTAGCTACAAAATACAATAATCTATGGTTGTATTAAGATTGCAGGGATTGATAATGTTTGCAAAAAATCTTCTGTGCGCAACTGAAAAAAAGTGACTGATAAACCGCTATCTTCATAACAAATTTCAATAAATCATTAAGTTGAGATCAGATATTGCGCACTGATAAACACTTGATTGGAAACTACAACTACTTCAACAAACATTTTCATGTAATCAACTGTTATCAAGACTTTTTATTTGAACGTAACTGATCAAAAACATGTTTATAGGATATAATAATTAGATTCCGTATCAGCTTCGCAGGGGATCTCATGATCTGACCCACCAGAGAGTACTTACACAAAACAGCTCTGATAAGAAAAGGTACCGACTAGTCTGGAAGTAATGTTAGTAATGTCAGTATTGATGTATATGTATATAAGCTACTAGGATGGTGAATGTCTATATTCTCTAAGGAATAAGTACATTTTTCGACTTGAATAAAATTCTTCACCAGCAACATCGTATAATCAATCTGTTCTGTTGCACAATTTGTATCTACTACCACCATAGATTATATCTATGACTACCACATAACATAAGTAACAAAATGTGTTACCATTATTCGAATCTGACGAAATATACATTACTTTTCGGTACGACAGTACCAAATCTACATTCTATGGTAAACAAGTTTAGGTTCGCGGCTTAAAGGTCGCCCTGATAGCCGGCACTCGACAGTACGACAGTATCAGTGTAGCTGCAAGAATTTCAACAAAATGGATATCAAAAAAGTTTTGGTGGCTGATGAATGCGATAAAGCATGTATCGAGCTTCTGAAGAAATATAATATTGACGTCGATTGCAAATACAAATTGCCCAAGGAACAGTTGATTCAGGAAATTAAGGTACGTATCAAAAGTACCATTGATAGTATGTAGATTTTGTTGATAATTATCATTGAATATGCTTGCGTTGATAAGGTTTCATATTCACGTATGGTATTTTTTGTTAAAGGAAACAACCAATTTACTTATGTCTATATTTTCTCTGTAGGTCGAAAAATTGTTCTCTAGATCTTAAAAATGTCCCCTTTTCCTATAAGAGTATGGAATAAGTAAAAGAAAGTGAACATATCATAATATGATGTTTGATCAAATTCAAAAGCTGCAGATTTGGTTTTGTTTTTCATTGTTAACTACTTGAATGGTCATTAGAAAGTGTAGCATTCCATGATCGAATATCAATGATAAGCAATTATAGATTATTGCAGGATATGCTGATAAAATATCATTATTAAAACTTGTACGTTGGCAATTTATCCTCCTGATAACGGCAAACGAAAGTTTTTTTTTTTGATTTTCATAGCTTCCTGTATACTATATTCAGAAAAGAAAGAATTTGATTTCCTATAAATCTGATTTGCCCATTCTGTCGTAAATTATAAGAGATTTTTTATCTTTATAATTCCAGATTAATCTTGACCTTTTTCCCTCTATCAGCAAATGCGGCAATTATAATGTTCTCTCTTTCAGAACTATGATGCAATTGTCGTTAGATCCGACACAAAAGTCACTGCTGATGTAATTCAAGCAGGAGACAGACTAAAAGTGATCGGAAGAGCTGGAGCAGGAGTTGACAACATTGACATAAATGCTGCTACTGCCAAAAATGTCGTAGTTTTAAAGTAGGTCAGAACATTTCCACTATCAAAATTTATAATTTTATCCTTCAGTACTCCTGGTGGCAATGCTATCAGCGCCTGTGAGCTAACATGTTCTTTCATCACAAATTTGGCAAGAAACGTAGCCGCTGCAAGTGCATCGATGAAAGCAGGAAGATGGGACCGAAAATTGTATGCTGGACATGAATTGGCAGGAAAAACTTTGGCTATTATTGGGTTGGGCAGGATTGGAAAGGAAGTTGCTTTGAGGATGCAGGCTTGGGGAATGACGGTGAGTAGATTTTGCCCGAGATCAATTGGTTAACATATAATGTTTTTCTGCAGACTATTGGCTTTGATCCTATCATTCCTGCTGAAGAAGCGGCTAAATTCAATGTGGAGCATTTACCTTTGGAAAAAATCTGGCCAAGGGCAGATTACATAACAGTTCATACGCCTTTGATTCCTCAAACAAGAAGTAAGTCGCTTCTAACCACTCATTTCCGGTGTGTTGATCCATTGAATATTTCTGCTTTTTGGGTATGCGGAATGGAACAATGATATCGGCACCGTTGCCAGATTTGCGCTACACGTGGCAATAGACTGCCTCGTCGTGAGGTCACAAAAGTGGGTGGAGCTTATTTTATTTTTTCCAAACAAATTCAAATCCCTTAAGAAAATTTTTCTTGGATGTTTTTGAGTTTTGCTACAAGCCAATACGACTCCTAAACGTGATATTTGGTTAGGCGAGAGTGATATTTGAGGGAATCATATAGGTTTTTGTCAAGATTAGTTGATTTTACTGTATATAATGCTTGGAAACATTTTGGGGTTATACTGTTTGCATTCTTCTCAATTTTATCGACTTTATTCTTTAGACTATTTCAAGGAAAATATTGTTGAATCATGTTTTCAAGCTATCCGGTATTATTGCTCCATTTGAGAACATAATAAATGCTTCAAGACATTTTTTGAGGTTCTGGTACATACTGTTTTGTTTTTGTTGACTAAACTCCAAAATTATGATATCTGAAAGACTTTGATAGTTTTATTGTCATTAATAAAGAAATCATCAATACTAGAAAGGTTAAAATATGCTTCTAAGCTATTTTCTTCAGTATACTCTGAGAAAAAGTTGATAAAAAGTATACAAATATAACCTCAAAATTTTTCCAAGATTCAATTATGCTCTAAAATCAACTCACCTTTCGAAAACTTATATGATTCCAGTAAATATCACTCTCATCTAACCAAATATCACTGCTAGAAGTCTTATTTGCTTCTAACAAATTAAAAAATGAGCAAGAAACATTTTGTTGGAAAAAATATAAGCTCCACCCACTTTGTGACGTCAGATTTGGCCAGTCTATTTTGTTATTTTAAATGGAATGCCCAAGTAATTTTTATTGCAGTGAAAAAGGCGTTCCAGATTGAGCACCTGGAATTCCTCTTTTGGCAGGTTTTCCAGTTTTGTGCCACACGTTACATAGTAAGCTATAGATTTTTGTTGAAATACATTATGATGACATTTTGATTTATCAAATGATTAATTGACTACCTCAAACTTACCCTGTCTAAATCGCGATATGTAAACAGAAACTTCCTATTTCCAGATTTAATCAACGCCAAAACACTGGCCTCCTGCAAAAAAGGTGTCCGCATCATCAACGTAGCCCGTGGAGGTATCGTTAGTGAAGCCGACCTTTTAGCAGCCATTAAATCAGGCCAATGTGGAGGTGCCGGAATCGATGTTTACGAACAAGAACCTCCAAAAGATGCAGTAACTTTAGAACTTATTGCTCACGACAAAGTTCTAGCTACTCCCCATTTGGGAGCTAGTACAGCGGAGGCTCAAGTCAGAGTAGCCGTTGAAGTTTCTGAACAGTTTATCGCTTTGACTGGTAAAAGTAAAGAATATACGGATGCTGCTGGTGTTATTAATAAGAGTGTGTTGAGTAATATTAAGTAATTTTATTGGGAATTATATTTTTTATTTGTTATAGTTCAAGTCAATACAGAGCTACAAGCAAAAGTATGATTTTTATTTCTTTGTCAATCTACAGGGTGTTACTCAATGATGGGCCGTAATTCAAGTATAGATCCTATAGACATGCGCACTCAATATTTTGGTTTTCGAGATAAAGAGTGTTCAAAGTTTAGAAAAAAAACGGATCCATTAATAATATTTCAAAGATCTTTTTCCCGATTTTGTGGAATTTAAAGCAAGACGCTCAATCAGCACTAGCTAAATGGTAATTATGAGTTCCAGTGTCTTTCAGACGAACAGTTTCACAAATAAAATTGTCAAAAAAATGTGCGCCACTTGCTTTTTCCGAAAACTGTCTATTTTTTCCAGATATAGCAGCTGTAAATACAACTTTTTTGTCTCTCGATATTTTTTCGTATCTCTCTTCGTTTTCGAGGAAACAAATCAAAACCACTTTATTGAAAATCGAACAATAATAATTGTTAAAATAAAGTGGTTCTAATTTTTTTCCTCGAAAACGAAGAAAGATACGAAAAAATATCAGGAGACAAAAAAGTTGTATTTTCATATGCTTCGTCTGAAAAAATATATAAAATTCCCATAAAAAGTCAATGGCGCACATTTTTCGTCAATACAATTCGTGGATCTGCCCCTCGGAACGCCACTGGGACTCATAATTACTATCAAGTTAGTGCGAATCTAGCGTGATTATGAAAAACTCTGCCAAAATTCAACAAAATCGGCAAAACGATCTTTGAGATATTAATTATAAATTCGATTTTTCTTAAACCCTTAACCTCAAAAACTAGTCTATTTAGGACATATATTCATCACACTTTTTCTACTTGAATTTGATTCAGGAGTGGAATTACGGCCTATTATTAAGTACACCCTATATAAAATACATTCAGTATCGGTAAAACAACCTTATCGGTCCTCAATATACAGGGTGTGAATGCCGATCTCAAATCATTGAGTTGGGCCACGCCCACGTTCGGAAATAATTATACAGGGTGTTTATTAATTATTGAATGCCGATACTCAAGGGTGATAATCCTTGAATGATTTTGAGACAAAATGTTCATATGGACATAGGTCCGCAAAAGCCTAATTTTCAAGATACAGGGTGTCTTTATTTTTTTTTTAAATAAATGATTTTTTTATAATTACTTTGTTACTATTCCAGATATCTTTATGAAATTTGGTACACGTCCTCTATGTATCAATATGCATTTTTTAATAATAATAATAATATCTTTATTTCGCCTGAAGCTATAAAAATTACATAAGGTAAAAGTCTAAGAGAAAATAAAAATATTAACAACCAAGTACAAAGTGAAAAATAAATCTTAAGAGTATTAACAATAATATTTGTAAATATGTGTGAGTAAAATGTAAGATGTAAAAATATAAAATATAGTATTTGTAAACTGGACAATACATGTATCTAACTTATTACAGGGGTTACGTAAAAAATATAAAAAGCCATTACTATACGGTTTCCATCACATAATTCTTTAGAAGTCGTTTGAATGTTGGGAGATTATCACAATTCTTTAAAGCTGTTGGTAGACAATTGAATTCAAATAGGCCCCTATTTAAAACCGAATTGTACATTTGAAATGTGTTACATTTATGATCTAGGATAAAATCGTTCTTATTTCTAGTTTCATACCTATGAACATCTGAAAATTTATTGGCTCTATTACACAAATACATTGGCACTAGTTCATTCTTGATTTTATATATAAATATGAATACATTATATATAACTTTTTGTTCTACAGATAACAAGTTAGTGACACTTAACATACATTTGACAGGAGTATATTTATTACATTTCAAAATCGTTCGCATTGCACGGTTCTGTATCAGCTGGAAATCATTAATTATTTGTTTTGGCATTGAATAGAAAAGGGTTGCGCAAAAGTCCAGGTGGGGCGCTGCAATAGTTTTATATAACAATAATTTCGTTGTCATCGATAAGTTCTTCCCCACTCTTGATAAGAAATAACATTTTTTAGAAAATTTTCTCATCACATAATCAGCATGTGCTCGGAAGTTCAAGTTCACATCAAGAATAATTCCCAAGTATTTAATTTCCCTATCATGCTGTAGTTGATTCCCATTTATATGCACATTTACATCATTCACATTAATATTGGACAGTCTACATTTTTTGCCAAAAATACTAAATTTAGTTTTGGTTACATTAACACTAAGACTATTTTTACATAACCAATCCGACACCAACGAGAGATCACTGTTCATAGAATTCTGCATGTGTTCCAAATCTCTACCGCTTACATAAATCATTGTATCATCTGCGAATAAATGAATCATAGTATGATGTATAACATTAACAATATCATTGATATAGATCAAAAACAATAAAGGTCCCAATACTGTTCCTTGAGGAACTCCGTGACTGACCATCATTGGATCAGACAAAGCGCTCTTAAATCTAACAATTTGTTGTCTATCACACAAATAGGATTTGAACCATGTTAAAGCAGAGTCCCTCAAACCTATTTTCTCAAGTTTTTTAATGAGAACGTCTCTGTTGATAGTCTCGAAGGCTCTTTGAAAGTCAAGAAACACTGCTAAAACAAAGTTGTCCTGGTCTATTTCCTTGTTAAATTCATCGATGACATTCAAAATGGCAGATTCGCATGAATGTTGTCGGCGGAACCCTGATTGATTAGTCGTCAAAATGTTGTTCTTTTCGCAGTATTCCAGAAGTTGTTCCTTGACAGCCAACTCGAGCAACCCTTCATAAACAGGAACGGAATTTATCGGCCTGAGATCCTTACAGTACTTCGCACTAGCCACCTTGGGTACAGGCGACACCACGGAACACTTCCACTCCTTAGGAAACTCACCGTAAGACAGTGATGTATTAATGATATCAAGCATTCGATCCCCTGTCACCGCAAACACGTCTTTGAAGACACTCGTGGAAATACCCGTCGCACCTCCCCCTACCATTTTCATCCTACTGACATATTGTTTCATGTCAGCCATGGCGATTGTTCTAAACTGCCCCAACGAACACCCAACTGTGGAGACGGTCTGGACAATTTCTTCCATACTGTCTGTAGATGAAATAGCAGCAACTATCGCTTCGACACTTTCGATAAAATACCTGTTTAGCTTTCTGGCAATTGATGACTCTTCTCTAACAGTACCATCATCAAAGATGATGTAGTCGGGAGCGGCAGCATACTTGTTCGGCAGTAGCAATTTTAGATTTTTCCACAGTTCGTATGAGTTCCCTTTGTTGTCGTCAATTTTCTCTTTGAAATATTTGTCTTTTTCTGTTCTTATTTTGTCAACAATGGCATTTCTGATGAGCTTGTAATTATTCCAGATCCCGTTGTCGGCCTCTTGGTGCACAGCTTGAACGTATAGTTGGTCCCGTAGTCTCATCATTTCTCTAATTTCTGCAGTGATCCACTTTTTATTTGCATACTTTTGTCGGATTTGGATAGATATTTTTGGACACATTTTTTCTAGAATTACAGAACTAGAGTTAACGAATGTGTTTGCCATTATGTTTACATCTGTAACGCTGTTGTTCCAAGGAGAATTCCGCACTTGATCCTGGAGGTAGTCAGCATCGTAATTTCTCATACTTCTTTTGGAAATAGTAATGTATTGTTGTTCAGCAACTTTATAAGGTATTTGGATGGAAAGTATACTATGATCAGATATCTTTGGTGTCAAATGCACTTTGTGCGCAATGTGCTTGTTGTTGGTGATAACGTAATCGATTAGCGTTTGACTGTTTCGTGTTATACGCTTTGGTTCTTGCACTACTTGGGTGAATCCAAGCTGATAAATCTTATTGGTGATTTTATCCCCATAAAATGATGGCTTGAGCAGGTCAAAATTAAAATCTCCTACAATTGTATTTACACCTTCAAAATTACATATTTCGTCCATGTAGTTAGAAAAAAAGTCCACAAAAAGTGCATTCTTGTTGTTGGGCGGGTGATATAGGACTGTATAAAGACAATTGCTCACTGTCGTAAACATTTCAATAGACAACAACCAAACAAAATTATCAACACATTTACTGGTACCTACTTTATACTTGCAGCCGTTTCGGATCAATGCTATCACTCCTCCAGTCCTTTTGTTTGTTGAGAGGCACTGTTGAAGCTGGTACCCCGCTATTTTCAGTTTTCTTTCATTGATTTCTGAAGTCACATGCGTCTCAGATAAAAGTACTAACTTAGGTTTCCAATCACGTATACATATCTCGATTTCATCCTTATTATTCAGAAATCCTTGGCAGTTACTATAAACAACATCACAGGTTGAGGCATTATCACAGCTTAATTGCTATTGTATGTACTTGTTTCTTTGTATCTTCTCAATCCGCTTGAATGTTTCACATTGTACATTATCCCAGCATGCATGATCAGTCTTCAAGTTGTAACGATACTTTTCGTTTGCGAACACACAGTTTATACATTTGTAGGTCTCACACTTACAGTCTTTCACATCATGGTCTCCATGCAGCACATTTAGGACAAACTCGCACCTCCTTACAATCTTTCTTGAAATGGCCATATTTACGGCCATATTTACAGCAGTTATAACACCGCACCACACAAGTTTTTTGATGTACAAACAATTTTATTATTTTTACCAGTGACGTACGTACGGGTTTTGCACTCAATATTTTTGGAGAAAAAACTTGTACGCGACTGGTTCCTTTCAAAATAAGAACTATTTTTGGAAATCTTCATTTATTTCTGGGCAAATTTGTTCTCTTGATTTTTTTTTCGTCTGGCGCATGATTTTCGCTCAAAAAAATAAAATCTACTCAATTGCATTGACACCCTGCTGTGTCTTCCAATATTTTCAAATCAGTGGCGCCCTTTCTAACATTCCCATGCATATTGATGCATAAAAGACGTGTACCAAATTTCAAAAAGATATCAGGAATAGTATCAAAGTAATGATAACAAAAAGATTATTTTTTTTAAATTTCAACACCCTGTATCTTGAAATCTAGGCTCTTGCTGACCTGTGTCCATATGAACTTTTTGTCTTAAAATCATTCAAGGATTATCACCCAATGATCTAATAACTATCACCCTTGAGTATCGGCATTCAATAATTGATAAACACCCTGAATAATTATTTTCGAACGTGGGCTACTTTTATTGATCAAAGATATTTAGGAATTTTTCTGGAAAAAATATCTGTCCTTGATGGCGGCTAACAAAATATTGTCATACAGTTCAATGAGAATTTCTGAAGTGAATACTTTGACACCATAAAAGTAATTTTTCAAGGCCGTGTCACGACACTTTGTTTTTTTTTTAAATATGTGTGAGATTCGAACCGACGATCGCCGGATTGGAAGTCACACCTTAAACCCTCTACACACATGGCAATTTCTATACCCATCTGCAAAGTGCAATTTGTAGGACCCAACAGATTGTGTCGAGTTTGAAATTGGCAAGCTTCTCCACATGTAGCAATTAATCAGCACAATCGATCAGTCCAAGATAGAACCAAGGTCTGTGATATGTTATGATGGCTCCGTATTATGTTTTCGATTTTTCACAACAGCCACTGTAGCGTTTTCATCAGATCGTTCGTAAATATCAAGAATTGCTTCAAATCCTCCTTGTCTCTTTCCTTTTTATTCAAAAAAGATTTCATAAGAGAAGTTTTGTAAAAAAATAATTCTCCCATAAATTTTATTGAAATTTATCATTCAGAAAATAATCATGTAGCGCCCTCTATTACAAATAGTTGGAAATTTTTTTACCGCCTAGCCATTTTTCACTACTTTGTCGGCCTAGCCTTGGAAAGTCCCACTTTCTCGTCTCTTTGGCGTCAGTAAAATCCAGTTTTAATGTGTCGGCAGAAAACTATATTTCTTGAATTTGAGTTAATTGTTCCTTTTTTAGGTTCCACTGACGATGCAAGCAGATTCGCTTCCAAAACGTTTGATATTGATAGGTTTTATTGTTTACTAATAAGCTTTTTTCCAGGGTGTGGCGAAATACCCAAAAAAATCTGATAAACTTTATTCATGTTATCAGCATTTTGATTATCTCAAAGGAAGGTATAGGTATAGTTATAAAGATCTCCATATTTTTTTCTCCAGTTCCAACATCTTTAAAACATAATCTCTTTGAAACATATGCAAACTAAATCTCAAGTTCCGAGAAATTGGCCCTGCTTGTCTACACACTTTCCAATCTGATGGGCCCTACAAATTGTCCCCTGGAGATTGGTATAAAAATTGCCATGTGTAGAGGGTTTTTATCAATGTGTTGCCGTGAAAATTTATAAAATTGGATGTAAACATAAACAAGTTCGAACAATTTATTGTCTTTTTTTTTAATTCATTTCCAAACCTCGCATCACCCATCATCCATGTAGGTGATTACCCACAGAAGCTTTGGTAACGTAAATTACGGAATATTTGACCTCTGGGTAACATTACCAAAATGGTAATTTAGAAACGGTAAGTTACAGGTGTAAGGGATGAGGGCATAGAAAGGAAATTGAAGCCTGTCCAAATGTCAACCTCACCCTGCTGGAAAATAGACGAGGCTCTGGGCCCGAGTCACAGCGGTATAACTGTTCCAAATTAAGAAAATGTAATTTCTTCTTTCTTTACCATCTTCCAACTCATTTTGCCAGCGTGGAAGATTATGGTCAAAACCTCCTCAAGAAGCAAAATGGCGAATATCGAAAACGAAGGATATGGTCCCCAGGGTCGGGATTCCGTGTACTGTGGAATATCATAGCGACACGTCGCTCTCTGTGTAAAATGATGGAAAAGCCACGTGTTGCTACAATTACACAGGTACACGGAATTCGACCCCAGGTGAGAAAATCCCACTCCTCCAAAAAGGGCTGCCTTATGAAATCTGGGGAGGGCAGAAATTCGCTATGTCACAAGTTTTTAAGGCCAAACCTTTGTGACGAATATGTTCCCATAATTTCAGAACACTGCTCTCAGATGAAACAGATGATAGAACTGGAAGAAAAACTGCAAAAAATCAAGTGGGATGTCTTAGCGAGGTCAGGGTCACTCTGAGATCCGGAAACTTATTCCACTGACTACAAATGATTGGAAGAGAATTCCGAGGGAGGTGTAGGCTTCATCGTGCACAAGAGACACCTTACAAATATAAAGGAGATCAAAAGTATCAGCTCGAGAGTAATTTGGGTAGCCCTAAGCATAAAAAAGAAACGAATAAAACTCATGTCTAAAACCAAGTGCAACAAATGGGTACCTCCTGAAGACCGGAGTCTCAAAATAAAATAGCTGAAGTACTAGGCGAGATCACCTATTCAGAACATGGAGATATCAACATCGAGGAACTAAACGCATCCATAGGAAACAGCATCAAATCGTCTGAGAAGGCACTTACCGATTTGTATCCAAGGAAAATCTAAAAAAACTATCTTTCGACGTGTTAAGACACACAACAAAGCTTCGCAATCTTTTTTTCAACCCGAATCTGCTAAGCGTAACCCTTGCAGCTTGAATAACAGGTTTGCTCGGCACCCCGACAACAGCCTACCGGTTTATCGGCTAGCGAGAAATATATTCGGCACTACTATTGGCGATTCAAACAGCTCAAGCAGCGCCACAGCGGAACGCGCGAGAACTTTCGAGAGCGTGACAACTGCATTTTACTCATAGCCCGTATAAGGTTTTCGCGCCTGATTTTATATTTGTTGTTCGTATCAGTCGAGTGTTTCGTATCGGCAGAGTGTTGTCAATTGAGAAATGGTGCCTTTAATGAACTGGAACATTTAGTGGACGCTCTGAATGGATTTGACCGGCCTCTTCGTGAAGGAAGATTAGCTGTGGAAAATTTAGAGTGTATCGGGATTCGATCAAGTTTTTTTACGACGTGGGTCCTTTGGAAAATTATGCAGATGATTGTCTTCTCATTGCAGTGAGGTACGCGACAATTATGCCTATTACGAACTTTCTTCGGATATCGGCGAGCATTCGTATGATCTTCCATTGTTAATGATGATTTTTATCACCAATATCGGTGGGATCTTTCAATCAATGAAATATATACATTTAATAAAATTAGATACCTTTGATCTATGCACTATAATCGTCTATTTTGTTGGCTAAAAGCCACTACACTTGAGGCTTTTTGATATCGACACCCTTCAGACTGATGCCGATAAGTTTATGATTCCAACAATAACAACAAAACCCGAGAAATACCATTCAATTAGCACACTATAATCATTTAACAACGTGGTTTATCAAAATCTTTCCATAAATAATAACAAAATCGGGAATATATCTTCAAGTTATCACGATCCCAATAGAAACAGCATGGAGACAGCTGATGTCTATCACGCTCTCGAAAGTTCGAACACAAAACGCCAGACGCCGCTCCGCTGACTCTTTGAATCGCCAATAGTCTATTTACACTCTGATAGAACCTTGCGGTTTTGACGAACCTGAGTTACTTTTTTTTGTGAAACGAAAGAGGCCATAAACAAAACAGTCATAGGCCTTTTAGGCCTATGACTTTTGAGCTACAGGGTGATTTTGAAAAAGTTGCATTTTTTGACACCACTCGTAGCTCAGCTATTTGGTAACTTAGGTCTGTTCGTAGAACAATCACAAACCAGTCAGAGCCAATCAGCATTGAGCATTTCCAGTTTGCCAACTACTTCTGACTGACATTTACCGATCGATGACACGCTGACTGATTTTTTGAGTGTTCTACGAACAGACCTCTTATCGGAAATGGAAAAACGGAACTTTTTTAAATCCAGTGGCGTGATCAGTTTTTTTTCCAGATATTATTGTTTCTGAAATATTGGCCAATGTTAAGTTTTTTCAAATTGGAGCGTATAGAACGTGGAAGTGTGACGTCACTGACAGCTATTTTGGGTAAAAACAAACTTTTTGGCCATTTGGTTTATCGTGATTCACTAGCTTATACTATCTAAAATAATTTTCTGAGCCTCAATAAGCATTTCAAAGCTCAAGTTGAAGAGTATAGAAGTATATTGTGCATATTTGCAAATGTTGGTTACCGTCCGATTAAGTGATATTCTTGTAAAATTCAAAGACGAATTATCTGTCTTCAAAAAAGGTAAAAAAAGGTAAAAAAAGTTTTGAAAGTGGTCACGTTTTCAAAATGGATTTTGATGGTACCTTACATAGATACAAAATATATAATGTACCTTAGGAATCCTGAGAGGAGAAGTATTGGCTTTTTTAAAGCTTAAAAGCACGTTTTCACTTCGTAAAAGCAATTTGAATTGAAGAGTCTCTTTTCAAATAGGAAAATCAATACAGATTGGATAAGAGCTGATGTTTGTTTTTACCCAATTTCGAAATGTCATCTGACAGTGACGTCAACACTACCACGGTCTATACGCGACGTTTTTGAAAACGTCACAGGCACCATATGATTGGTCGTGGCCGAATTTGGTATCCAAACAAGCTTTTGTGACTTGTGGTTTTGTATTGTGTGAGTTTGAAATCAGTGTCTGTGTTCAATTTGGACTTCTTTGGACTATATTTTTGGGTGTATTACAAATATCGTGTGTCCCGTTAGTGCGTATTTGATAAGCCAAGTGGAAAGTCAGCTTTTGAGGTAATAAAAAATGTATTGTTTGGATATTTCCAGCTGACGTCATGACGTCACAGAAACCTAGCGTATTGGGGAGGTCAAAATAACCAATAAAACTACTTTTTAAATACTCTGACCTTTTTTGAACAAAAAGGGTGCTCTTCTTTGATCCGATAAAGCTAACCATTTTCTATAAAAAAAAGATTTTGTTTAACACGTTATTGCAATAATCCATATTACTTATACTACGACGAGACATCAATTGTTGTTATTGTTGGTATTAAAAAAAATGGATCCCTCAGATTGATTGCCTATACTTGGTTAAAAATTGACAAAAACTCAAAAAAAAAAGAAAATTTTCAAAAAAATCAAGTAAATTTGTTATAATTTTTTATTTGTTAAAAAAAATTACTAATTCTAGAACAATCTGAGAGTGTCAAAAAGTTTTTCAATACCAACAATAACAACTGGTGTCTCACCGTAGTATTTTAGTGTATTATTGCAATAACGTGTGAGACAAAAACCTATTTTTCTTGAAAACGGTTAGTTTCATCGGAACAAACGAAGAGTAACTTTTTTGTTAAGGAATGGTCAGAGTATTTGAAAGAGTAGTTTTCAGCTCTGTGAAAGGACACCTGTCAAAAATTGGACCCAAAAAATTTGTTGATCAGTCCGTTCCTGATTTTCCCTACAATTCAAAATGTTCACTTTACTATATCGTAACCTCGTAACTCCCAAAATTGCTGAGAACGGGTTAATCCCAGAATTAGAGCCCTAAATGAAAAATACATGAGTAGTTCAAAGGACGTTACCCACAACAATGCATAAAGATATGAAAACCCATCATATAATTCGGTTTAACCCATAGAGAAGTTATAATTTGAAATTTATGAGGTTTTTTCGTCCTCCTGAAAAATTTGCTTTTTGTGGGTTAAGTCATTTGGCCAATGAGGTGTCGATATATTATGCCATATACTTGCCGGGCACTCTGTATTTATCAAAAAGTTGATTTGTCTTTTCACAGGCTTTTCAAAAATATAATATAGTGTGAGCCTATGAGCCCACGACAATATCCCAATTTTCATAATCTGCAATGAAAATTTTGCAGTAGGCCATGAAAACCAACGATGTTTGTTATCGTCTACTTGGTAACAGTAACAGAGGTATGAACTTTTGTGTGACTTTCGAAAATTTTGATGTAAAAGGTAGCAGAAAATAATGATCAGAGTCGATTTTCAAAAAAATCTGCAATCATGTAGCTTGATCTAAAAATAATACGATCATTATTTATTGCGGCAGATAAGATAATGTTCATAGTCCTGTATTATAGTCTCAATGATAAACATCCTTGGTCTTCATGGCCTACTGCAAAATTTTGATTTCAAATTATGACAATAGGGATTGATGTCATGCTTTATCAGAATAGACCCATACACTATACTATATTTTTGAAAAGCCTGTTAAAAGACGAATCCAGTTTTTGATAAATATACTGTGTGTCCAAAATAAGGATGTCTATCATGGGAATCTTGAAAAAACTTGCGCATTTTCAAGCAATGTCGTTTAGAAAGTTTTGAAATTCCGAGTAGTTCCGAAGATATGCCTAAAAAAACCGAACTTTGCCGATTTCGTTTTCATTTTTTTTCTGACGTTATCTAAAGAGATATGGAAAAACAAAAGACACTTTCTCATGGCCACTTTTTAAGCACTACAAATCAGCGTCGAGAGATTTTTCCGTACGTTTCGTTTCGGAGAAACCATCATTAACTTTATTTTTTTATATGGCGTGTAACAAAAGTATACCCTGTATTGATAGCATATTTTATCACGAATACAACGATGTATCAAACAATAAATGATTTTGCATTATTTAAATTGGTAAAAATGGGTTTCTACTAAATTCCGAATGTGTTGGTGTAGTAGGCGGTGAAATGATGGCGCTAAGTATGGTGTGGTGAGCTACTATCACTCATGCTTCGAAATATCAAATTGAAATCACGTTATTGACGATTTAAAAACTGTATTCATAAACGTAGCTAGGTCACGTCATAATATGTTAATAGATCATGTTACTTACCAGGAACCATATTTTCGATCCTTCACTTCGTCTGAATCGAACGAATATGCTGTACAAAACCAATGTAGTTCACCGGTGATCTATCATATCACACATTCGAAAATAGGGGTCCAGGTAAATAATTATTCTACTTACCCCATTTTCCATCCCCTCCAAATATCGACTATAAACGGTCGTAATAAAAACATTATAATACAACAAAGACATACAAAAACAATTTAATTGGCTGCTTGTTGCTTCTGCGCAGTCACATCTTTATATGCCTGAACAGCTAGTTCCAAAGCACCCTTCTTATTTGCACATTTTTTAACAAAATCTTGAACTTTATCCAACTGGCTACTCCCTTGGAAGTCAATTTTATGTACTACAGAATAAAGTGAAACCAGATCGCCTGCTTCTTCTATATGGAGAGTTTCAATAAGCTCAATGAGCAAGTTGTCGATATTTTTGTTCCAGACTAGGAAGAATACCAGGGAGCCGAAGTGTCTTGTGGATCTGGAAATTTAATAAATTCAATTATGGGATGTATGATGAAAATTTGCTGCTTCGAACCTGACAAGTTCAAATTTATTATTATCATTGATATACTGATAAACTATAGTGACAACTCTTTGATAATCCTGATCTTCTGGCTCGTACTGTACACAAGCCCTATCCAGGATATATTCATATTCATTTCGTTCAAGCAAACTCTGCAAGTATTCATCCTGGAATAATCTTGGAGCTTTGACAAGTTTTCCAGGATGTGGAAAATACACTTGGTTCATTCTTTGCCTAACGCTCCACTCTGCTTCTTGCAATGTGCCATCAGGTTCTCTGATTACTATCAGTCTTTCTGAGTCTTTTATACCGTAAGTGATGTCGGTAAAGACCATTCTGGATGTTTCAAGACCTAAATGAAACAAAATATTCGTTTGAATTATTGCTACCTGGAAAGAGTCTGCGGCCATTTTCACTCTTTCGTTTTAAACATCTAAGGGTTAAGTTAATTCCTGCTACTGCAGATATGTTTTGAGTGGGGAGACCGACGAGACTCAGTGCTGAAGTCTTGATCTTTTTCTTTTTGCAACGCGATTTGATACCGTGACATTTTGATAACCAGTTTATAATACATTACGACATGAATGATCACATGTACCAAACTCTTATTTTTGTTATTTCCGGTTTGCTGTAGAGGAATTGTATAAGAGCACTTTATTCGCAATGTTAAATTCTTGATGCTGTGTTATTCAATATAAAAAAAAATAATTTGATGTTTATTTGTTTTATCACAAGAAATTATAATACTATACAGATTTGTATTTCAAAATAAATAGAATAAAATTGTTTCCATTTGAAAAATGTCGATATGCCGATACGACACCGATACACCGATATTTATAACGGTATATTATATCGGCCGTTCACTAATGAATATTCCGCACCTAGTATTTTCTGATCAGCATAAAATTGGCTTTTATTGTAGAGTTTTGTCATGAAATTGTGACTCTATCACTATAACATTGAGTCTTTACCTTTTCAACTCCAAATTGGAAATAGACCAATTCAATATAAGTCTCTAACATTGGTGAAAGACTGCTAGTTACTAGTGAACAAGGGGAGATAAACGGTAATAAAATATGATGATTAATATCAGTTTATATTATATAAAATAATATAATTCGGGTAATAGTTACATAAATGAAGAAAATTGAAATTCTTTACCCGACAAGGATATTGTAACGAGTTTCGCTATAGAAAACACTGTTCAGCTTTAATTAATTTATTTTACAAGTCACTATGTACAGAACTCACTATTCACAAACAAAATCACAGCTTATTTATGTTTTACGGTTTATATTTCACGACGTATTCGGAACTGAACTAACTCACTGAAATGACGGATCTCATTATATATCCTGGCCAGGATTAAGAGAACAATCCAGATCTTTTTAGAAAACCGAAGAATGTTCGACGCCATCTAGCCTTGCTAGAATGTACCAGAATGCCAAACAATTCTACACAATGTGGTGGCTGCGGCGGCGTATTCACCATGCAACGTCACATTGCCCCCTTCTTAAGGCAATTCGTCCCGAATTGCCTTTATGTCGGTATCGGCAACTGTCCCCAAACCGGCAGCCTGATGTCTTATGGAAGTAGCAGTCCACTGTCCTCTGGTTCGTCCTCCGGGAAGGATAGCAGCACACCAGGATGTCAATGCCGCTTTCTTTGAAGATTACCTCCAGCATGCTCCGTACTACTCTCCAGTCCAGTTGGTCGTTCGTCATTTTCGGAATTGCCAGATGGGTCAGGTCCTGTGACAGCATCAAGTCACGAAGATGACTGAGGGCTTTCCAGACATCACTGTAGGTGGTCAGATGATGTGGAAGCTTCTTCGTCACAAGGTAGAACAGGTGTCGTGTCCCATTCGAGATTTGGAGCGGCTTCCCTACCTCTGGCTTTTGTCGTCGCAGATGGTCCAATCGTCCAAATTTTCGTTTAAAAACTGCAGCAAGTCCACTCCTCATACTGAGGTCTTCAGTGACCCAGTGAGCCAACGAGTATTCGGCCGGTGCTTCAAACAAATCCAGCTGCCTCTCTTGGACAACGCCATTCTGGACTTTCTGGCCATTGGAGTGTAGAGACATGAAAGTTTCCAATGACATGTCTTCCTTGGCTGACCTGATCTGCCTCACTTCAGCGTCCTGATCGTCGTGGTTCCCAGCATACCGAGCTAAACGATTGAAGTGAACAACCCTCGGTTTTCCTCGTGGTGGCTTTCGAATCCTGTAGACGACGTCATTGATTCGCTCCAGAATCTCATACGGGCCCTCCCAAGAACTTTGCAGTTTTGGGGAGAATCCACGTCGCCTTTGTGGGTTGTGAAGCCAAACCAAATCCCCAACCTGGAACCCTCCTTCTTCGGCCTTCACGTCGTACGCTTCTTTCATCCTGTCGCTGGCACTTTGGATGTTTAGTCGGACCCGTTGATGGATATCGTTCATTTTTCTACGAAGATCACTTGCGTAGTCTTCCCCAGCGACATCCTCACCAGGTGGACAGCCAAACTTCAAATCGCAGGGCAGCCGGAGTTCACGACCCATGATGATCTTGGCAGGTGTTTCGCCCGTCGATTCATGAACTGCTGACCTGTACGCCATGAGGAATAGGGGAAGATGTTGATCCCAGTCTCTTTGATGGTCAGAGACAACTTTGGCCAAGTGTCGATTGATGGTTCGGTTCATTCGCTCCACCATGCCATCCGATTGTGGGTGTAACGCCGTTGTCCTTGTCTTCTTGATCTTCAAGACATCGCAGACGTTCTGGAATAGCGTCGATTCGAAGTTCCTGCCCTGGTCCGAATGCAGCTCCAACGGGACACCGAAACGGCAAAACCATTCCTTAATCAAGACATCGGCAACGGTAGCTGCCTCCTGGTTTGGCAAGGCATACGCCTCAGCCCACTTGCTGAAGTAATCCATGGCGACCAAGATGTATTTATTTCCTTTGTCCGTTTCAGGGAACGGTCCAGCCACGTCGATTGCGATCCTTTCAAAGGGGCTTCCCACGTTGTATTGGCGCATAGGAGCTTTTGGCCGTTTCTGGGGTCCGTTACTTGCCGCACATACGGCACATTTTCTGCACCATTCCTTCACATCGGCTTGACAGTTAACCCAGTAAAACCGTTCTCGCAGCTTTCCCAGCGTCTTGGTTACACCCAAATGTCCACCCGTGACGCCATCATGGACCTCTCTCATCACCTCTGCCTGTCTGTTTCCAGGAACGACTAACTGCCTCCGATCTTCCGTGCCATCCAGATTCTTCACCAGCCTCTTCAGGATGCCGTCATCAAGAATCATCGAGTCCCATTGAGCCCAGTAGGACTTCACGGTGGTCGAGAACCGCGCGACTTCTTGCCAGGTTGGTCGTTGGCCTGCCTGTTTCCATCCGATGACAAGCTTCAGATCTGGATCTTTCTCCTGGTCCTCGCGAAGCGCCTTAGACTGCCAGGAATCATCCACCACAGTCGTCCTGCAAGTGCTCGCCTCCTTTTCCTCGGCTCTTTGACAGTGCTTACATTGTTCTGGACAAGGTCTCCTGGATAGGGAATCAGCGTTGTTGTGGCTGGATCCAGCTCGATGTTCCGTGTCAAAGTTGAACTCTTGAAGTCTCTCAATCCAACGAGCAACTTGACCCTCCGGATTCTTGAACTGTAGGAGCCATTTGAGCGCGGCGTGGTCGGTTCTCAGCAGAAACTTTCTTCCGTAGAGGTACTTGTAGAAGTGCTCTACCCCTTTGACTACTGCCAGTAGTTCCCTTCTCGTGACGCAGTAGTTCCGTTCCGGCTTCGACAAGGTTTTGCTGAAATAGCCGATCACCCTTTCGTGTCCCTGCTGGATCTGGGACAGCACTGCACCAAGTCCTACATTACTGGCATCTGTATCCAGGATGAAGTTCCCCTCAGGTAGTGGGTAGCCTAGGATGGGCGCGGTGGCAAGTGCCCTTTTAAGCGTGTCAAAGGCCTCCTGACAATCTTCGTCCCAGTGAAAGCGTCTCTGTGCCTCTGTGAGCCTGTGAAGAGGCCGGGCGATGTTCGCAAATCCCTGGACATAACGCCGGTAGTACGTGCACAGACCCAAGAAACTTCTTAGCTCGTGGAGGTTCTTTGGTACTGGCCACTCCTTAACTGCCTCCACCTTTTGCTGGTCAACGGCTACACCCCCAGCCGACACGATATGACCCAGGTATTGTACTTCCCTCCGGAACAGTTGGCATTTCTTTGGACTCAGCTTCAAACCGGAATTTCTGAGTCTCTGGAATACCTCTTCCAAGTTCTTCAGATGGTCTTCAAATGATTTGCCAACCACAATTATGTCATCCAGGTATACAAGACATGTTGACCAGGATAGTCCTTTGAGCACAGTCTCCATCAGCCGCTCGAACGTAGCAGGTGCGTTGCATAACCCAAATGGCATAACAGTGAACTGCCACAGCCCAGCTCCAACGCTGAAAGCAGTCTTCTCTCGATCTTCAGGGGCCATTTCTACCTGCCAATATCCGCTTTTGAGGTCCAGGGTTGAGAAGATCTTCGATCCGGCCAAGGTATCCAAAGTGTCGTCAATCCGTGGTAGCGGGTAGCTGTCCTTCTTCGTCACGTTGTTCAGCTGACGATAGTCCACACAGAATCGAGTTGAACCGTCCTTCTTTTTGACCAGAACAACTGGCGATGACCACGGACTACTAGAAGGCTCGATGACACCGCCTTTCTCCATGTCCTTGATGATCTTGTCCGCCTCCTCCTTCTTGGCCAAAGGTAGTCTTCTAGCTGTTTGGCGGATCGGTCGTGCTCCCTCTGTGTTGATGGTGTGCCGCACCACGTTCGTTCGGCCCTTTTCCCCAGTCCCGTTGTCGAAGATGTCGCCGTAATTCCTTATCAGGTTTCTCAATCGTTGTTTTTGTCTCTTATCCAGATCTTTTGAAGAGGTGACAACTAACTTCTCCATCTCTCCGGTGAACTCAGAGATGGTTTGCTGAGTCTCACATACTTGCCGCACCACAGAGGAAATTGACGAGCAGAGCCCCAGAACTGTGTCCCTTGCCAAACTTACAGAGTGATAGTTGACGTTCATCACTCTCACGGGCACGGTCTTTCCCACATGTACCAGGCTCTTTCCACATGCAATGCCTCGTCCTACTTCAGAATCGTGTATTTTAGGCTCAAACATCACGATGCTTCCTTCTTTCATCTTCCCTTCCAGGCGAGCCCACAAAATCATCTCGCTCCTCTCAGGAATTGAAGAATCCCCAGCCAGCAAAACACGAACTGTCTTTTCCTCTCTACCATGCATTATCACCTCTTCGTTGTTGGTTTTCAGTGTTCCATATTTGAAATCTAATTGGAAGCCTTGGGTATTCATGATGTCCATTCCGATTATGATTTCTTCCTCAATATCGGCAACCAGCATTGGATGTTCGAAGCTGGTGCTTCCCAGAGTCACTGCTGCCTCCACTTCACCATGTATCCTAGCCAAGTCTCCTGTTGCCGTCCGTAGTCGCCACTTTGTTGGTTTAATCATTGTCGGTGTTGTGACAATGTCGGGCCTGATGATAGACTTCGTCGCACCTGTATCCAGCAGCATGGTGCGTTTCTCTCCATTAACCCAGCCATCCACAAACACGCTGTTCAGTTTGTGTCCTAAAGAAGCAACTATGGCGGTTTTCCTTGGGGCATACTGGCTACAGGTCGACGATTGCCCCTTCGCATCGACCCTCTCTAGTTTTCCGACGTCGAAGAAGGTGCCCGTCTCTCCTTCTTGCATCGGCTACGAATGTGGCCAAGCTCTCCACAGTTCCAGCATCGCAGCTCCCTTCGCTTGGACGCCTCTATCTCTTTAACGACCCTCCTCACAGTTGCTTCGACGGTGTCTTCTTCCAGAGGATCCTTCTCCTCCACCCTTCGCACGCGTGCAGGAACCTTCACAGACTGCTTCGCCGCTTCGAATTCCAAGGCTTTGGCCAGTGCTTCAACCAGTCTATCGGGACGATGGAGTATCAGTGACTGCCGAATCTCCTGGTCTCGAAGTCCATCCAAAAAGGCCTGAACTGCAAGCCTCTCCATAACGTTCTCTGGCGTGGTTGGATAAGCCAGTCGTGCAAGGCGAGCAACATCCGCTTCAAACTCCTGCAAGGTCTCGTTGGTCTTCTGAATTCGATTTTTCAACTGAGAGTGGTAGACGTGCTCCAAGTGAGTTTGCCCATATCGCAGTTCCAGATGCTTGACTAGTACATCGTAGTCCTCCTGCTCCTGGGTGTTGAGCGTCTGCAGGATTTCTGTAGCTTCCCCACGAAGTGCCAGAGTCAATGCCAGGGCTTTTTCCGGTCCAGTCCATCCATTTGCCCTTGCTGCTGCCTCGAACTGGCGATGGTAATTGTTCCAGGACAGTTTGCCATCAAACTGTGGGGCTTTCATGTGGATTCTGATGGTATCAGCTTCCATCTTGGCACTCGCACCGTGGTTCCCGAAAGTAACTTCCGGTTGTTGCCTGATTACTGCCACTTGCCTTTTCATTTGCTCTATTTCCTCTTCCAGAGTCTTCACTGTATCTTCTAGCTGTTTCCCGATTTCTTCTGCAACCTGATCCTTCATAGCTCTAGAAGTTTCTTTGAGCTTCTCTTCCAATCTCTCTTCCATAGCTCTATAGGATTCTTTGAACTTTTCCTCCAAAGCTCTAGAAGATTCTTCCAACTTTTCCAATTTCCTCGAGTTCTCTTCCATGGCTCTGGAAGATTCTTCCAGCTTTTCTTCCATAGCTCTGGAGGATTCTTCGAGCTTCTCCTCCATTTTCCTCGAATTTTCCTGAAGTTGACCCTTCAAGCTTTTCGACAATTTCTCCACAGCGTTCGGATCAGGAATTTCAAATTGGAACGTATCTGGATCCATGCCTTCTTCCAATAAAGTCTCACGCAGCCGTTGTTGTAGATCAGCTTTCTTCCCGCTTGTATCCAAATCACGCTCCTCCAGCTCCCTCTTCAACTCGGTTACCTTCAATCCGGTTAAAAACACTAGTTTCATAGCCATTGCAGTGAATATTTATGTCCGTTTCTATAGCACACAATAAATCCCACTTTTGACACCACTGTAACGAGTTTCGCTATAGAAAACACTGTTCAGCTTTAATTAATTTATTTTACAAGTCACTATGTACAGAACTCACTATTCACAAACAAAATCACAGCTTATTTATGTTTTACGGTTTATATTTCACGACGTATTCGGAACTGAACTAACTCACTGAAATGACGGATCTCATTATATATCCTGGCCAGGATTAAGAGAACAATCCAGATCTTTTTAGAAAACCGAAGAATGTTCGACGCCATCTAGCCTTGCTAGAATGTACCAGAATGCCAAACAATTCTACACAATGTGGTGGCTGCGGCGGCGTATTCACCATGCAACGTCACAATATTAACGTAAATAACTCTGCCAGGAAAATTATGCTCATATTCAACGCTTATCCCTTTTTTTTGTTTGCCCAAGAGGAAAAATCCCTTCAGATACTCACGATCCCCTTGCACAGTACCGTCGTACTGCAAGGATCAAGCGAGGAGATGTGGGGATTCCACTGAATAAGTAGTTACTCTCTACGTGACAATAGGGGACTATATTGTGAGTGTTCTGCACGGATCTTACTTGGGTTGTCGTTGATCATGATTTACCTCTCATAGCTATGCAAGCATAACGAGCATTTCACTATCCGCACGAATGTTCGATCCCTGATGCCCAAAACATGGCTGATATGCGAATTTGAATCAGTTTTTCTTTTGACCTTGTCTTGTTGGGGCCAGTTGTACTAGCATAGTTCAAGGATGGTTGAACGTTGAACTTGATTCAAACATGCACAGAGTATACTCTGTATTTGAACTCAGTTCAACGTTGATCCCTCGTTCAGCTGGTCTTGTACAGGGTGTTTCATTTACAACGACAGGGAGCCGATTCTCGTAAACTATTCATCTTAGAGGCCCAGGAAAAAAATCTGTACAGTAATGTGCCCAACAGTAAATGCTGGAAACATATTTCAGGCTTCTAGGATCGCCGCAAGGGGGCGTAACGGTACTGTGAAAACAGAAAATCGATACATTTTTGAATTTTTTGCAGGTGAACTATTTACCAAATAAGAATAATATGGAAACAGATTTTGGAAGATACTCTCTACAAAATTGCCCCCCGACACTTCTCTCTAAGTTGTCAAATAAGACAGCTACAGGCCGTCAAACTTGATGTTACTAAATTGCCTGTAACTTCGGAATTCCTTAACCGATTTTACTGTTCTTAAGCTCATTTTGAAGAGGAAAATCTGCTTCTTCTGGTGCATTTACTCGATTTTATTCGCTTTAGCCGATCACACAACATGAATTATGAAAGTCAAACTTGAATTTGAGGTTTTTTCGAAATTTTCAAATGCAAACCCACTAAATAGATGCCTCCATCGTGTTATTTGGATAATTTCCCACCACTTTCATGAGGATAGTTTTTCTATCTTTTGAAATAGAAGAATCACGGAGACTTCATCAGGAAAAAGATAGGAGTGCGTTGCCAACGGTGGGGATTTTGAGCATTTGCACTAGTTTTTTTGTTTTTTTTGGGATAATTTCATACTTTTTTATAATATTTTTGTAATAAGGTGTTTACGGGTACACCGTATTAATTTTGGCGAGTGGTGCACGGTATTCTGCTTGTCAGCTGCTCGTAGAAAAAGAAAAAACGGAAAATGGTCGGCATTATTCTCACTTATAGGCTTTTCTTTTCAACATCAACTGAAGAAAATGTTAAACGCGAATCAAAACAAATCTGATTTGTATCTTTTTGAAACATTCAAATTTATAGGGGCTGTTTCAAAAGTATTCCTCGCGGGATTCCTGATGAAGTTTTCTATTTCAAAAGATATAGAAAAATGATCAGTATGAAGGTGATAGGAAATTATCCAAATAACACGATGAAGGCATCTATTTGGTGGGTTTGCATTTGAAAATTTCGGAAAAACCTCAAGTAGAGGTTTGACTTTTACAATTCACATGAATCACATGGTCGGCTAAAGCAGCTAAAATCGACCTCGAGTACATGCACCAGAAAGAGCAGATTTTCTTCTTTAGAATGAGCCTCGGAATGAGCTAAGGAACAGTCAAATCGGTTGAGGAATTTCGAAGTTCTAGGCAATTTAGTGACGTCAAGTTTGACGACTTGTAGCTGTATTATTTGACAACTTAGAGAGAAGTGTTGAGGGGTAATTTTGTAGAGTATCGTCTAGAATCTGTTTCCATATTCTTTTTTGTTAGTTCAATGAGGAAAATTTCGAAAATGTGTTGATTTTCTGTGTTCACAGTACCGTTACGCCCCCTTGCGGAGATCCTAGAAGCTTTAAATATATTTCTAGCATTTTCTCTTGGCCACATTACAGGGCACATTACCATACAATTTTTTTTCCTGAGTCTCTATGATGAATAGTTTATGAGAACTGGCACCCTGTCGCTGAAAATGAATCACCCTGTCCAACCGGGCCTACCCTAAATATAAGTTGGTTTCAATTATTATCATCATTATCATATCATATTACTATAAAAATATGATAAAATAATATTTGGTATAAAATAAAATCATACATAGACTTGGATATCTTTTATCAGGTAGGTAGGTACTGTTCATGTTTCGTTTTTCATTAATATACATATTATATTGGAATTAGTCTATTCCCAATTTGAAATTGATAAGTTATTAGTTCCAAATCTTCTTATCTTATATTTTTTAATATATAAAAATGAGTACCGATTTCTTCTGGAAGATCAATAACTGGAGAACAGCTGGGGCAATTTGAGTCATTTTTTTTTAATTGTTCCTTTAAGTCTTGGGATGGTTTTAATGGCGAGAAAAGCTGGAAAATCCCCCAAAAAAACCTGAAAACACAACTTTTCATTCGGGATGACATGTCACCTTTCCGTGACAAAACAAACTAATGTCAATGTCAATGAGTAAATTCGATAGGCGCGTTCGGGTTTCCGCTCTAAACACTCTGAGCACGAAGAGCGGAAACTCGAACTCACCTAAAGCGTTTTCATGGAGTATGGTATCATGAGACCAATCCAGTTTGGTCTGTCATTAACGTCCGTTGCAGCTCGCCGATTGGCTGAAAGTGACATTAATGACAGACCAACCTGGAATGGTCTCATGATACCATACTCCATGAAAACGCTTCTAATGATCAATTCAAATCATAGACCTGAGAAATGAAAGAGACTAAACTCTAGAGTATAGCAGTGGCGGCCATTTTCAATATCAAGACAAAAATGACATTATGAGAGAAGAGTATTTCTATTTTTTCCCATACAGGGATGTTGTTTGCGTCTGTTAGAATATCTACCCACAGACAAAGTCCAGATTCATTTCCAGAGTTGATACTACGTCCATACAAAAATTAAAACTAAAACAGAATCATAGGTCAGGACTGATAAAGCAACGTTGCCATAATGTTAAAATAGGTGCATTCAGTGAACGTAAACATGAAACTAAAACAGTGCTGATGCTGATTCTATCCAGGCTTTTATCCTATCTAATATACAGTGTGACCCATTTGTTTTGGGAACATCCTGATAAAAAGTTTATTTCTTAACCGATTTGGTTCGTTTTTTTTTTTGGATTGTAGACCTCGAAAAATTGTATATTCTTGGCAAAAAGTGACCTTCGCCATTTTGACTTCAAGGCCTACTATGTTAGTTTTTAAGAGCAAAATTTCAGGAAACCATATTAGCGATTTTTTTAGAAAAAATCTGTGTGCACCACTGGATTCAGCATCCTTTAAAACGGGTCTATACAAATTTTCAACCGAAAATATCAAGTTGAAAAAAATTAAAAATTCGCACTTTAACAATCTTTGATTCTATCAAAACAAATAAAAATGACATAAAACTAAAAATTTGTAACTTTTACCAAACCACCATCAACTATAAACAAATAAACTTTTTATCAGGGTGTTCCCAAAACAAATGGGTCACACTGTATTATAAATTTGAATCCCGTTTTTCTTGGTCACTACATCACTTGAGAACGGCTGAAGAAATTTAGGTGTTTTTTTTTCAATTTTCTTTGAAATATGAGGAGTGATGTTATGAAAAGAAAATTTGGAAAATTTTCCTTAAGAACCCGAAAACACAACTTCTCTTTCTTTGACATAGTGAGGTTATGTTTGCATAGTTTTATTATTTGCCAATGGATTTTTTTCAAATTATTATGTAGGTTCTAATTTGGTGTTTGATCAAAAATTGACCAAGTGCGGTTATGATTGCCTAATTTTGTTATTTTCCAAAAGATTTTGTTCAAATTAGATAATAATATCGTAGGTTCTATTTGGGATTTGATCAGAACATTTAAAAAAAAATGACATGGTGAGGTTATGTTTGCATATAGTTTTGTTATTTTCCAAACGATTTTTTTCAAATCAGATATGTGGGTTCTATTTGGGATATGATCAAAAATTTTTTTGAAACATTACACACATAGTGAGGTTATGTTTGCATAGTTTTGTAATTTGCTAAAAGATTTTGTTCAAATAATCATGTAGGCTTTAATTTGGGGTTTGGTCAAGAAATTTAACAAAAATTGACCAAGTGAGGTGAGGTTGTGTTTGCCTAATTTTGTTATTTTCCAAAGGATTTTGTTCAAATTAGATAATATATCGTGGGTTCTATTTGAGATTTGATAAAAACATTTTTATTTAGATGACATAGTGAGGTTATTTATATTCGAAAACTTTTGTTATTTTCCTAAGGATTTTGTTCAAATAAGATATGAAGGTTTTAGCTTGAGGTTTGATTTTAGAAATTGACCAAAAATCGTTCAAGTGAGGTTATGTTTGCATAATTTTGTAATTTTCGAAAGGATTTTGTTCAAATTAGATTAAAAAGGATCTATTTGGGATCTGATCAATTTTTTTTTTCAAAAATATGAGGTTATATTTGCTTAATTTTGTTATTTTTCAAAGGATTTTGTCCAAATTAGATATGTAAGTTCTATTTGGGATTTGAAGTGTTGTAACAATAGATACGTTTTTCAGTTTAAACATTTCAAAAAAAGTACGCTAGAAATGTTGTCAGATATTTAACATATCATCCTAACTGGAAAATCGCTGGGAGGATTCTTATTATTTTTTATATGTTTGTTAAGTCTGCGCCCCGAATAACAGAATATTTATTGAAACATCGGAAAAAACTAAAAAAAAAAAAATGTGAAACAAATTAATTCAGCACAACATTAATTATTGATTATGAGGCAGTATGGAATTTGCCAAGTCAGCTAGTTGAATATGATTATTCCCGATTGGATTCTGTTAATTCCCAACTTGAAGTTGTTTAGTCCCAATTTGAAGTTGAAATTGAAAAGGTATGGATTATACTTAGATGAATTCTTTCAATATAATAATAATTATTGTCAACAACATTTTATAGAGTTAAGTTCAAATAAAATGAGCAAAATTCTTCACTAACCTTTCAAAGCTGGATCTCTTGATATAACCTTAACACTAGGATCCCTGACTTTAACTACAGGGGGGATTTGTAACATTTCATCAGCTTTTTGCTTTGTCTCCTCCATAGCCTGTTTCAGTTCTTCATCAGTCATAAACTTATACTCAGGATCAGATAAAGTCGCGGAACCAAGTCTCTTTCGTCTGAAGACTTTATTGTAGTCTACTCGGGAGAGGTTTTTCAGAATGGACTGAACTTCGTTTTTGAAAAATGTAGGTGCGGGATCGTTTGGACCATCTAGAAATATTCGTTCATCATTACAGCATCGATTTAATCATAAATCATACAAAATATGCAAGAAGGAACAAGTTCTTACCATAGTTCATAGCCGAATAGTTCAATAATCTTCGACTACATACTTGTGTGAAATTTGTCTTATTTAGATAAAGTTTCAAGCTATTGCGTAAGCTTGCCATGCTAAAATAATGTTCACTTCGAAATGAAATAAATAAGACTACAGATTACTACAGAAACAGAAAATCCAGAGAAAAATTATAATATCGAATTCTAACCTCAACCTGCCTCAACTATAGAAAGTGGGGTTATTAATTGACACTATTGACAGCAATCGATGAGGCGTTTACGGAAACGGGTATGTCAAGAAATCATGTGAGCTATACGTACATAAGGCCCAGGCAAAATTCATACCCATGAGTACGCCTCATCCATAGAAAAGAGATTTACCTTTTCCTATGATACGCTCTTTATTGTTCTAAATTTCTGCTAGCATTTCTGATTTTCAAAAAAAATACGTGTTTGCAACGACCACATTTTTATTTAAAATTTCTGCTCTCAGAAATGCTATCAAAAATGTGATCACCGTGTCACACGGGCTTAATAAAATTATATGAAATGGTGATGATCCATAAACATAAACAATATACAAAACTATACAATACAGGTTCATGAGTTGCCGAAAGTCATATACATTATACAGGGTGTTTATTAATTGGATGCCGATACTTAGGGGTGATAATCCTTGGATGATTTTGGGACAAAATGTTCATATGGACATGGTTCCGCAAGAGCCTAGATTTTAAGATACAGGGTGTTGAAATTAGAAAAAAAAAATCGTTACTTTGATACTATTCTAGATATATTTTTGAAATTTGGTACACGTCTTCTATGTATCAATATGCATGGAAATGAAGAAGAGGGCGCCACTGATTTAAAAATATTGGAAGACACAGCAGGGAGTCAATGCCTCGGTCAATGCAATTAAGTAGATTTTATTTTCTTAAGCGAAAACCATGCACCGGACGAAAAAAAATAAATTGAACAAATTGGCTCAGAAATAAATAGAGATTTCAAAAATAATTTTTATTTTGAAAGGAAGCAGTGGCGTCCAAGTTCTTTCTCCAAAAATATTGTGTGCAAATCCCGTACGGGCGCCACTGGTTAAAATAATAAAATTGTTTGTACATCACAAAATGCAAATGTGCTTTTCTATCAAATCAAAACATTTTGAACATAGGTAAAATGAAACGAATCACAGTTCAATCTACGACTTTTGTAATAGAACATGTTTGCCAACCTTTAACCTATAATTTTGATCTGTCACTGTAACTTTAAATAAAAAATGAACTGTAATAATTATATGCAATTTTTTTGTATAGGTTTGCGTCCTTAAGTTGGATATAACAGATGCGGGTTAGTGGGGAGAAGGACGGTGTAAAACAAAACACTCAGTTATTGATTTCCCGACGTTTCGGTCATTTATTGTGACCTTTCTCAAGGGTTAATCAGATTGAGTGTGTTCGATAACAAATAAACACATGTACATGATGGTAAAATACAGAGAAAGTAAACTAAGTATACATGTTATAAATATGAAAAGAAACATCAATACCAACAACACATTAGTGTGACTTGCACAAACAGAACAATCTGTAATCACTAGTAATCCGGCATTCGGCATTCAAGTTTCTGACCGCAGGGGCAGCGCACCGACGCATGCCCATGTTTTGTCGTTTTTGGATTATTCGGATCACTACCACTAGCCTAGTTTACAACGATAACTCGTTAAGTTCGGTTCGATAGGACCAAGTGAGTGGGGATAGTACGGTAGGACCAATGCTTGCTTCTCGCCAGTGTACACCGTCTTGCAACGCGTGAACTAAATGAGTACGCGCGCAATTCGTCAAATGTCGAAATTATTTATCAACACAATTCGTAACCCAAGGTTAATAATTGATAGTAACCTTGTTCGTAACCAAAAAAATATAAGTAAGTTCGCTCAGATTGCCTTAGAAACAACACAATTCACAATACGCGACGTTTTTGAAAACGTCACAGGCACCATATGATTGGTCGTGGCCAAATTTGGTATCCAAACAAGCTTTTGTGACTTGTGGTTTTGTATTCTGTGAGTTTTAAATCAGTGTTTGTGTTTAATTTGGACTTCTTTGGACTATATTTTTGGGTGTATTACATATATCGTGTGTCCCGTTAGTGCGTATATGATAAGCCGAGTGAAAAGTCAGCTTTTGAGGTATTAAAAAATAGCTTGTTTGGATATTTCCGTCTGACAGCTGACGTCATGACGTCACAAAAACCTAGCGTATAATCACAATCAACGTTACCCCATAATTTTGATCGAGATCGAACCAAATTTAGTTCGGTACACCTGCTGGCGAATACCGAACCAAGAGCGGACCAGGTTATCCGCGACTGTTTACAACATTCGAACCAAATATTTGGTTCTGATATGGTTCGAATTTAGTACTTGGTCCGCGGACTAAGTTGTCGGTGTAAACTAGGCTACTGAGTAGTGATGGGAGAATTCGAATTGAAATACTCGTTGAATCCGAGTATCTAAATACTCGCCGGTCGAATCCGAGTATTTGAGAATCATTCGACTCGTATTAAATTTTGACACTTGACATGCATCTAGCGCCGGTTTCGGACTCGGAATAATGTAAAGTTTAGATTCAATCGGTTTTCGAATTAGAACTGTCAAATTTCCGCTTGGAAAACGAAAATCATATGCCACTATCTACATTGTATTTGTATTCAAACTCAGGATTACGTCAAATCCAATGTGGATGGTACCGTATGATTCCCGTTTGCCAAGCGGAAATTTGACAGTTCCACTTCGAAATGAGATTGAATGTAAAACAGGCATAATTCATAATTCAGATTATTCACAATCCGATTTCCGATTGCGAATCGTTGTTTTTGGTAGTGATGGGAGGATTCGTATTAAAATATAGTAAATGCCAAACAACTTTAAATCTACGTCATCGTTGCCACCAGGCTCGTTGTAATGAAGTTTGCTGGTGGCCAGATTTGGTCACCTGCAAATCACATTGAAACTCGCTTGGTGGCAATTATGAATGACGTGAATCGAAAGTTGTTAATAATTAATTGCCAAACTTATTGATTCTTTTATTCAATGGAATACCGCCGACTGCCGCAGTACCTCTCCAGTATTTAACATGAATTGAATGTAGATTAACAAAAACTGAAAATAGGTACTCGATAAAAAGTAAAAAATCAACTTTCTAAAATCTGAGATATAGGTACTTATTAATACTTTGTTACGAAAAAATATGTGGTTCTGTAAATTTAGGAGTCTAGGTAGGTATTATCTATGTTCGAAAATCAAAACAAAACCAAATAAAACATGACTCAGCCTAGTTTACACCGATAACTCGTTTAGTTCGGTCCGACAGGACCAAGTGGGTGGGGATAGTACGGTAGGACCAATGCTTGCTTCTCGTCCGTTTACACCGTCTTGCAACGCGTGAACTAAAAGCATTGACTTTAAAAAGCCTTATAAAACTCAACGTCAAAAACAAGTCAAAATTATTTATCACCAAAACACGTAATAAAAAAAAACATAAGTGAGTACGCTCAGATTGCCTTGAGAAACTAAGAATCAACACAATTCACAATTATAACAATCAACATAACCCCATAATTTTGATCCAGATCGAACCAAATTTAGTTCGGTACACCTGCTGGCAAGTACCGAACCTAGAGCGGACCAGCTTAGCTCACAACTGTTTACACCATTCGAACCAAATATTTGGTTCTGATATAGTTCGAATTTAGTAGTTGGTCCGCGGACCAAGTTGTCGGTGTAAACTAGGCTAATGTTGACCTGTAGGTAAAGTGAACGTAGGCTGAATGGTGATAGTTGTGACAGCTGACTGATGATTGTTCACATTAATACGAATTCGGATGATTAATCCGAGTATTCCGCCAATCGAATATCAAAATCATCCGAGTATTTACATCACTACCACTGAGCATCTATTTTATATATCCATGACAGAAACCCATGGGCGAAATCAGTAGATCTTCTTTTAAAACAGAGTTTCTGGCAACCTTGCGAATGACACATGACACGATAAGACGCAGACCGTGTTGGGCTGTTGGGCATTGATTAATGACACTTGGTGTCATTAATCAATGCTGTTGGGCAGCAGCGAGCAGCAACGGCTGACGTCTCCACCGGTGCTGTATTCTGTATTGTTTGTCTATTTTCATTTGGCCGTTGATCGTGTGTTCTGTTGTGAACTTGCCTTTTAATCATAGACTAATATTATATACCCAGCTTTTAATATACCTAGTTTGAGTTGGCGAAGATATACAAATAGGTACAACATATTTTATTCGTTCCGTTGTGTTAACGTTAACGGTGCGTGTAAGAATAATTCGATTCAGCACAAGTAGGAGCATTTGTACACACGAAGGTAAATGAAATGGCCACTACTCTCTGAGCAAATGGGCTTCTTGTTTAATAATAATTAACTCCACTGGTAAACATTATTTCAGTCCATTATGCCTGGGAGAATATGTGCTGTTGCTGTGTGCACAAACAATCAATTATCTCTCAAAAAGCAAGGCTCAAGCATGGTCTTCCATTCTTTTCCAAAAGACAAGGATTTAGTGTCTTCTTCAATACGAAAAGAGTGGGTGCTTCGCTGCAGAAGAAAAGACAAGTTCAATATAGATTGTTCGACAATTTGCTCCGACCATTTTACAGTTAATGACTATGAGAGAGATTTACAGCATGAGTTATTGAGTAAGTACCTATATTACAACAAGCATAAAAATAACAAATAAAAATTATATTTTTGTATATGGAAATTAGGTAACGAGCTTTCTATTATTGCAATTTAAAAAAATATTTTGGTCGACGTGCACTTTTTACACATACAAATTTAAATTGCAAATTTTATAAATCAATACTTTTAAATTACATTTTATTGTGTATTGGGATATTACATCCTTATGAATTGGCAGTTTTGTTTAGATATTTTTTTCACCTAGACTTGAAAAAGAAGGTTTGTCATGTATACACGGATAGGTCCGTGCATGTATATTATCACGAATAATAATGCATCAATTTATTTATTTATTACTTGGATACTATAAAAATCTGGGTTTTTTAGACCTACCATCACGCAAGATTCTGAAGAAGACGGCAGTGCCTACAGTCAATTTGCTCTTTGAAATTAAAAAATTCACTGACATTCGTCGTAACGAAAGAGCTGTTAGGACAGAAAACAAGGCAGTGGTTGCTTCGTTGATTGACTCATCTAGCATTGACCCTAGTTCACCATCAACATCCAAAAACCATCTTGACGTGTCTGTTTCAAACCCAACAGAAGATATTTGTGCTGATGTAGAAGTTCAAGATCTAAGTCCGTATTTACATAAGAGCGAGAAGAGTCCTCCTACAAATCAGTTCACTCAACCCGAGACTGAGCCCCAGCCAGCTAATTATCAAATAATGTATGAAAAACTGCTTTGCAAATATTATTCTTTAAGAACTACTTCTCGAAAGAAAATTAAACATTTGGAGGCCTCTCTAGCATATTATAAGAATAGGTATCATAATCGCTCTATTAAAAAAAAGGATCGGTCTAAATCAGCAAATAAATGATTCTAACCCAAAATCAAATAGATTTGCTTTCAAAACGTAAAAAAATCGTTCATTGGTCTCAGGAAAAAATTTCCATTGCTTTCACACTAAGGTTTTATAGCAAAAAAAGTTACCTTTATCTGAGAAATACCTAGAAATTTTCCTTGCCAGCGATAATCCAAGGATCAAGTGCTTGGGCCTTATATCCAGATGCAAGTTGTTCAGGCTCGAGGCCTATTTTCTAAATGGAAGCATTTGACCAAAAAGTGACAAAAGATATAGGTAAACAGAAAAAAATACTGTCATGTTTTCTACTGATTGTATTTGGACGTTTTTCCGTTTTGTTGAAAGAGTTTGATCTTTAGATTCGAAGTTATCGCAGATAATCCAATGAATTTTCAAAAAGTTTATATTTCTTCTGATGATATGTATTCTTCTTCCAATACTAATATACAGGGTGTCTCACGGTCTATGTTACCTTAGATGTTTACGGAAAACTAGACATAGGATCGATCTGAAAATTTGGCTCAGCACATAATCGAGTATGATCTATATTTTAAAAATATTTTCAGTTCTGCAGTGTTGCCGCTTCTACCCAAAAGTCGTGGCAACTTTCTCATTTTAAATGGACCACCCTGATTATTATAATTTTTTTGGATTCCTTGACTGATTCTAATCACTTTTGCTTGATATACTCCTATACCTATCGGCAGCGGTTTTCGAGATATAAATTAATTAATAATATTTTTGTCGTAAAACACAGCAATGGATTGAGTTCAATAATTTCGTACTTGAAAACGGTGGAGAGTTGAAATTGCTACATGCATACTTCCCACAGTACAAAGATATGTTCTTGAGTGAAAATTGCCCGAATTATATTGAGCCAGAAAAGTGGCCACCTAACAGCCCAGAATTAAATCCGGTTGATTATTCAATTTGGGAAATTTTCGAACAAAATTTGGAACAATCGAGTAGCTCAAAGAAAGGATGCAGTTTGTTTGGAATTATTTTGAACCGGGTGCAATAAATGGGGCTATCGATTTATGGCGCAGATAACTTCAAGAAGTGGTAAACGATAATGGTAGCCACATTCATAATATCTAACTCCAAATTTTAAAATTACAAAAATGTTTTCATAAATGTGTGTCATTTGTTAAAATGTTATTTTATAAAAAAATGGTAGTTCGCGAATCCGGTAATTTCGGAAAATTTTCTTTTCACTGACGTGTTCCGGATTTTCTACCGAAAAAGCATATTAGTACAATTTTAGCCAAGACAGTTTTAATTTGCAACGAGCTCAAATGCACTGTTATATATTTTTTTATAAGTCCGCCCTGTACATTATTTTTGCTTTCAAATTGACAGTCATGTTCAGGACAATGAGGACATGTTAGGTTATTAGCCCTGCAAAAAGAAATTAAATCGTCCAAAAAACAAAAAAACAAAATTTTTATCAAAAAATTACTTCTTTATTCGGCCCAGAGTGTAGGATTGGTCCAATAAAAGGCTGTGATTGAATCGTTCATTGAAATCCAATAACATCTTGTAGTCAAATCGATAATACGATATAATTGATTATTAAATATAAACTGTCAATTGGATGACACCTCGCTGTTGAGGAAAACTGAATGTAAAATCTCATTGAATCGAAGCATTTGTTTTTGAAAATACGACAGATTTTTCTGTGTGTACTATGAAACATTATCATTGAATCGCAAAATATATCTTTAAATGTAGTAGCATGTGTAAGTGACTGCGGAGGTGGAAACATTGGATTGTGGAAAGAGCTGGAAGTTGATATGGAAAAAACCTTTTTTAAACATCCAATCACAAGCAGCAATATATATATGTTTGCCGATGCACCGCATCTATTGAAACTTGTCTTAAACTGGCTATTACACACAGGATTCGTTTTAGACTGGAATACAAAAATTACAAACGAGCCTCTTCTGGAATTAGTTAAATTGACCAATACTGAGGTAATCTATGTTGGAAAGTTTCTGAAAACCATTTGAATTGTGAGAAAAAATTAGCCGCGCAACAATTAGCCTAGTTCACACCGATGACTCGTTTAGTTCGGTCCGATAGGACCAAGTGGGTGGGGATAGTAAGGTAGGACCAATGCTTGCTTCACGCCTGTTTACAACGCCTTGCAACGCGTGAACTAAATGAGTACTCGCGCAATTCGTCAAATGTCGAATACCAGTCGAAATTATCTATCAACACAATTCGTTACCAGAAAAAACATAAGTAAGTACGCTCAGATTTTCTTGAAAACTCAGAACCAACACAATTCACAATAAACATAACCCCATAGTTTTGATCGAGATCGAACCAAATTTAGTTCGGTACACCTGCTGGCAAATACCGAACCAAGAGCGGACCAGCTTAGTCCGCGACTGTTTACACCATGCCAACCAAATATATGGTTCTGATATAGTTCGAATTTAGTACTTGGTTCGCGGACCAAGTTGTCGGTGTAAACTAGGCTATTGTCTAATACTGTATCGACAGCTCTTTTACGATACAAACCTGGTGATGTCAAAACTGCTACCGACCTAGGAGATTTTATTGGAGGCATCAACAAATGGTTTGACATATTCAACAGTTATGTAGAACAAAGATCGGTGCCCTCCAAAAGTGCATATGGAGGTAAATATATCGGAATACAGAATGAGCATTTGGATAAAATGATTTCAACTGTCTCAAATATGCGAGCAATCGAAAAAAAGGCATTACAGATTTTTCAAAAAGGCATGATAATTTCAATAAAGTCTTTGAAAATGTTATTTATTGACATGAAATCAATATTTGATATACATTATATATGTACCTACATATAAGTTAAATCAAGATGGGCTTGAAAACCTTTTCCCTCAGATTCGATGCCGAGGACCTAATGAGCACCCTACTCCTTTAGCAGCCATTTATCGCATTAGGATGATAATATTAAGCAAAAATCCAGGAGTTTTAGAGGCGAAGGTTGATACGAAATAAGACCAATGTAACGACGAATTCATAACTCCAAAAGTTTTTTACAGAGTAAATATTCAATTGCCTCCAGCGAAGAGTTTGGAGAAAACGCTAGGTTCGAATTCCAGTTCATCTTTTTCTTCGATAGAAGATACTCCTGATTTATCTTGAAGTTCTCCATCGTCATACCAAGAAAAAAGTTATTCCGAAATGACAGAAGATGCGTTATAGTATATAGCAGAGGCGCTTTTTGGAGCAGATCAAAAAATGGAATAAATACTTTGAGAAATACCATGGTGACCAATTTAGACCTTGTACCAGAGTTGTTGGTGGATGCATGCCGCTCAAAATAATTTCTGATTTTTGTGAATTGCGTACAATAATAAGAAAAAATATTTTTGTTTCTAAATAAATTAATGAATACATCTTCCAGTATGCCAATGCATATTCCTAGTTGCCTAATAATTATACTAGCAGCCAAAAACTTTTGATATACTTATTTCAGTCATCTATGGCAATGGTGTGGTGTTCTCAATCATCACTCGAGTCAAAACTTGAGGGTGAGCGACGGGTATGCACAACAAGCCCACTATATAGTGGCGGCGGTGTAAAGGGGCCCAACGTGTATCATGAGGTCTTTTTTCCAGACACCATGGGCTCTTCCGTCAACCATGTATCATCGTAGAACCAGGCAAAGTACGCCATTGGATTTAGTATGAGCTGGGTCCTTTTTGGTGAGAATAAGATACAGAGTTTTTCAAGCTCTATAATTTCAACAAAAATCGAGCCAAATCGGTCAATTCATTTTTTTCTTAGTGTGACCCGAAACATACTGTTTATATATACAGTGTGTGCAACATATGGGATTTTTTTTTATTAACTGCACAACCAAAATACAAATAATGCCAAAAGTTGGTGCATGTTCGATAATCATATAAGGTGCACTTAGAATGGTTGCAAGTCAAACCGCATACAGGGTAAGCCAAAAAAGATGAAAATTGTACAGGAGTAAAGTACCCTTATTTCACAAAATTCGGCAAAATGTTAAAAAGAAAAGTTGTTTAGATTCAAAAGTTATGCCTAAATACCAAATCATGGACTCCTAAGAAAAAAAATATATATTTTTTTAGACATCTATTTATCTCCCAAAAAAAAAATTTTTATTTTATATTCACCCTAAACAGTTTCATGAATTATTCAAAAACAAATCAATTTTCTATAGCTTAGTTCAAATTTAAGCATATTTAGAAAGTTTACCTAAATTTTGAATTTTTTAGAGAATAGCAAGCTTCATGTTTGTTGCAACGATATTGATTTGTTTTTGAATAATTTATGAAACTGTTCAGGGTGAATATGAAAGAAACATTTTTTTTTGGGAAATAATTAGATGGTTAAACAATATTATATATTTTTTTTCCAAGGAGGCCATGATTTGATATTTAGGCATAACTTTTCTTTATAAAATTTTGCGGAATTTTCTGAAATAAGGGTACTTTACTCTTGTACAATTTTCATATTTTTTGGCCTACCCTGTATGCTGTTTGACTTGCAACCATTCTAAGTGCACCTAATATGATTATCAAACATGCACCAACTTTTGGCAATATTTGTATTTTGGTTCTGCAGTTAATAAAAAAAAATCCCATATGTTGCACACTTAAGTGATCACACTGTATAAATATTGATGTTGGGGTGCTAGCTGGGCTCAAATTTCAAAGTTATTTGAAAATATATTGTCTATCCACGACCGCACAGGAGAATAAGAAACCAAATAAACGCAACCGAATCGTCTCTGTAATTGATAGATTCTCGACAAAAGATTGGTAAATCGCTCCTGATGCTGAAAAAAATATGTAGCATTAACTGATATATTAGTTCATTATTATCTATATCTTGAACAATTCTGGGTTAAACCTGTTTTTTCAACCTTTGTAATCACACGTTAGTAACAGGCTCTTTTAACTGAATTGCTGTCAAATTATAGACAGGAATTGGACTAACATCTCTATTCTTAGAAAAAATACTTGATATCATGAAAACTCGTACAGTTTTTGCTGTTTTTGAGGGATCGGTTTCACAAATATCAAAAACCTTATTGCTTTTGAAACTCTGATTCAATATAAATTCCGAGATAAATTCCATCTGAATGTATATTAAATAAGAATTAATGCTCCTTCAAATGATGAACTTTGGACTAATATTTTGAACTACCTCTAGTATTATCCTTCGACCATATAAGCACAGATCATAATCAGAACATATCACACACACACACTCAACACAAAATCAGTTCTTTGATTGATGTCCCTTCCCTAACTGTAAATCGTTTGATATACCAGAATGAAATTTGGATCCCCAGTACATGATCACGTTTCGCATTTCTCAGCACAATGGTGACATTTCTCAGCACAATGTCACCATTGTGCTGAGGATGTCAAAGCGGCAATTGGGCGCCATTTTGAAAAAAAATATATTGCCCTGATATTGATAAAGTAGATAGAGCGACTACAAACTTTCAGCGTGTAATAAGGATGAAAAGACTTGAAATTAGGTATCGCCCGACACTCCTTTCCATTTGATTTTTTCGTTCAAAGTGGCATACAGCTGGTATTTTAACATTTTCACTACTATGTCAGAACGAACGTTCTCACATATTATGGTGTGTCCAAATTTCGTTCTGATATATCAAACGGTGCAGAAATGATGAACTTGCTTGAAAAATTGAATCGTTTTTTTTATCGCAAACTAGAAGAAGACAATCGCAAAAAAAATTATACGAATTTTTTTAATTCGTTTAAACATAATTTTTCCAATGGTTAATCAAGTTTAAAGCTCTGTATATACAGTGTCCGAGATTCGCTTCTCTATACAGGGATCTTGGCTCCTATTATACCCACAGCAAAGGTTAAATGGCGAACATTTTAGAGGAATCCCTGTGCCTTCAATATCTGGCTTCAAATTTGCGTTCGGTAAATTGTGGAAATATCGGCGAAAAGCCAAAAATGGCGGATTTTTTTTTCTGTCAGTGAATCCGAAACGGCTAATTGGACAGCTATGAAAATGTTACATTATTGGGTCACTTATTTAAGACGAATAAAATGGAGTGCATGACATGTCCAAATCGTCTTTTGTTTTCCCGCAACACGACACATAGAAATGCCGGCATCACCTCAGCAAGGTCAAGGTATTTGGAGATGTATTCCGAACGATGGCAGGCCCAAAAAACACAATTTAAAAAAACCGTCATTGATTTGGTCAACTATGAACAGAAAAATACACTTTTTTGTACGAGAAACAGTCGCTGATTGTCAAAAATGTCACGATACATGTCCATGTTCAATGCGTTCAACACATTTGCTGCACACAAAATGCGTTGACCTCAAGTTGATAGAGTACTTATTCATAAACAAAATCCGCCATTTTCAAACCCCCTCCTTTACATGATTTGGACAAAGAAATTCCCCTTACATCCGCCATTTTCGGTTTTTCGCCGATATTTCCAAAACCAATTGACCGATCGCAAATCTGAAACCGGATATCGAATGCACTAAGTTTCCTCTGGAACTTTCCCCATTTAACCTTTGATGAAGGCATAATAGGAGCCAAGATCCCTCTATAGAGAAACGGATCTGGGACACACTGTATAGATATACTGAGCATGGTGTTCTAGTATTATAACGTCATAACATTGCAATTTTAGCACACTACAAAGCGTTATAATATCTCCTTCAATTTTCGACTAACATCAAAATGAAAAAAAAACGGGTCTCCATATTTTTCATGGACTTTCGGATTGAGCAAATAAAAATGTTTGATGCAAGTTCCCCATCAGAAGGGAGGGAGACATTAAAGAATGACACTGTATAGGTTGATGTAGAAACTAATGAACATATAATTTTAAGCTACTTCCTAGATATTTTCTATTGATTGCTGTTTGTTGCCAACAAACTTAGACTTAACTGTTCTACCATGAAACTCAAAAACACATTTTAAACCACTTCACTTTTACCAATAATATCCATTCGTTATCGACATACATTTTTCAATTTCAACTCCTCGTTCATAGCAGGATTTTTCTCACCGAATTCAACAAATTCCATAATCTTTTCCAAAATATCCATATCTTCAAGCACATGAAGTTGTTTTGGAATATTTATCTTGGGAATCATTTTTTTATTGAATTGCAAACAATAATCCATATCTTCGCTTATTACTATTGAACCCATTATTTCATGAACACCTCCAGACATTTCCAGGAAATAGAGGAAAACTTTCTCATTTTCATGTAACAAAATCCATTTGCCTGAAATTTTTTTCTTTTCATAAAAGGACAAAATATCCCCTAACGTGCTTATTTCATTTTTTTGTAGAAACTCTCCATGACTATCAATTTTTCCCTTCTCATCATTTTCTTCTTTTGCATGAACTAAGCGTCGGCATGTTGATGGCTTAGATGATGAGTATTTGGGCAAATTCTGAAATAGAACCGGAAAAGCACCCTCTTTGAGTTTGGGTATTTTTCTGGGAAATTCTCTTCTTTCACCCTTAACAATACAAATATCTGTTCTAATAATGTCACTTTCCATAAAATGTTTTATACAGACTTGCGGTGCTTTCAAGTTACTCAAATCCGTTCCAATTTCTCGAATCCACTGTTTTCTGAGGGACCCTTCTTTCGGAAGACAAAATGTTGTAATAACATCCTCCCCTTTGTTCCAGTTATAGTTTGATTTGCAGCCAATAAGACTGCATTTTCTTGGCATTTCTAGAAAATAATAAAATATAAACTTGAAAAAAAAAGATAAAACTTGCTAAATAATGTCTCATAACCAAAACTATGTCTTAGGCTGGCGTTGCACATTATTTCAAAATATTATATATAATTAAAAATAGGTCAAAAATGTGAAAAATCCTGAATCTTGCACAAACATAATAATATTAAAAATTATTTAATAACGTGGATGGAACCATGATGCACCTCAACTATGTCAGTGCGCATCTACTGTATGTCCGGCGATGGGTTGTCCAATAGGTGAAATGAGCCAAAAATTTAATTTTTCGAGAAAAAGTCATTCTTTGTAAAAATCTTTTCATGGTAAAAAAGTTGAAAAATCATTTTCTGTTTCAAGAGTTGAGTACTCATATTCAAAAGTTTTTAGCAAAATATAACATGAATATCTTATAAGTGTACAAATGTTAACCACAAAGCAAGAAGTAAACATTTATTTACTTGAAATTATCAGAGAAACAGTTCACCCAGCACGTCCAATGAATAATTCTCCTACGACGTACTGGAAATTCGGTCTTTTGGTCTTAGAATGTTTTTTATTGTGATTTTTCGTTCGAAACAAACTGAACGAAGAAAGAGGACAGTCTTCAACAGTGCAGGATTCCGATGAATGCCATCCACGTTATTCATGATTAGTGTGCAAGAGTTGGGACTACTTGAATGTTTAAAAGTCAATTTTGCTAAAAACTTTTGAATGTAGGTATTTTTTTCTGAATGAAAAAAATGTTTTTTTGTACAACCTACACGTAAAGTCCACTTTTCAATGCATTCAAAGCAGACGGAAAGTCACTAATTTTGACAGCCGGGCCTAAAAGTACTTTCGCGCCCGCGTGCGCAAAAGTAGGTCGCTTAGCACCGGTTCCTTGGATCCCAACCCCTCTGAATCTAATAACCACGTGACAGTCTAGCATACTAAAAGGCACTAATCACGTGACAATCTTGGTGACAATCAATCCGCACCCCAAAAGAATACGGAAACACAACTCTATTGTAACCAGATTGACAGTTGTCAGTTGTCTGACTTGCTAGCAGTGTAGTGCAGGGGTGCGTTCACAATAATTAACCCGGAACTTTCGTCAAATGTCAGTTTCATCTGACAGATGACGTATGGTAAGTAATCCTCGTTGACGATTGTTCGACTTGTTATGGTTTATCATAACCTTTACATTTTGAAAGTGTTATATGACTGTTACGGTCATTGAAAATAATACAACCATTTTACAAAAACACTAAATAATACCACCATAGCTTATACTTTCTAAGCTTTCATTTTATACTGTGTTTCTAAGAAGTTATAAGCGTGTGGAATAAGGAATAAACGTAAAATATGGATCCCGGCATTCCAGGACAGTGATTCGTCGTCAGATAGCGCCTCTTATTCTCATTTGCCATTGTCACAGGGAAATACTCTAAAGCATTGTCTGGAAAAAAGTGAATTGACAATAATGTTTTTTTAGCTTACAATTTTTTACCTTCGATTCGGTTTAATATCATTTTTCTATCGTCTGACATAATTGCTATACCACAAGATTGTGCGATTCTGACGACATAATATTAATTTTTTAATTAAATTATCACCAGCCCTAATGTATCAACGATCAGCCGTGTAGTTTGTTGTTTTTGGTTAGGTTCACACGTTTGTACACACACAACGCAGGCGCGACAAATCTTCACCAGCTAAAAAGTGTGTTGAAAAGTTGATCACCCGGAGAATATTCACCCGAATTGTGAATGAGTGTGAATCTTACTCGGCGAGAATTGTGAACAGCCGGGAAAGGTCAGAGCGTCGCCCTGCGATCGCCCGACGACTTTTGTGAACGCACCCCTGGGTATAGTGTCTCGATTATTTATTTTTGATTTTCATAATTATTCTTTTTTGAATGATCACAAACTGGTTGTACAAAAAGAACTGTTTGCACCACGGACGAAAGATGATTTTGACTCGGCTATAATATCTGCCCTCGCTTCGCTCGTGCTGCCACTTATACCCTCGTCAAAATCATCTACTTTCTACTTTCCGCCCTTGATACAAAATGTACTATTTCAACTTTTTGAAGACCATGTATGGAATTCCGATTTTTTTATGATTGATTGAGCCCGAGAATTGACAAAACAAATGACAAAACATTTCCCGCAAAAATAAATTCGTGGAGAACTGTGGTCGCAATCTGTCAGAGGGCCCGATTAGACGCAGAGCTGTCGCAATTACTTTTGAAATGTAATCTAATTACAATAATTATAGTACTTGATACAGCGTACAAAAAAAAAGTTGATTACTATCAAGCTGTAAGTTCGTGTATAGCTTATCCGTGACGAGTAACACAACCTCTCTACGTGGAAACCTTTGTATGTGGGGCATGCATATTAATCATTGTTCATAAGTTAGAATATAGAGTAAGGAACGCTCTTCACTCTTTTGAACGAGACCTAGTTCGTTTGATTCCGATCACCCAGTCAGGAGTTATTAACAATCGAATAAAAACCGATCTCATCAATGATCTGATATCTAACCTTCCCCCACCACTTTTATTTTTGCAGATGGGTCAAAATGGATACACCTGAGAGTCATTCTTTGTGAGACATCCGCTACATTTTTTGCTGTTTATGAGGGATCGGTTTCACCTGGACCAGAAACTTTATTGCTTTTGAAACTGTGATTTGATATAAATTTTATCTTAATGTATACTAACTGAGAATTTATTCTCTTTTAATTGGTGAAATTTGGACTCCAAATATTGCAAACTACATCTGATAGTAGTGTCCTCCGACCATAAAGGTTACAAGGATTATCAGTGAGCAAAAACTTTTGCATCGACTTCTCAACATTTCTAGGATGTGGCAAATATATAAACACTTACTAAATAATAATATAAAATGATGCGGAAATTAATGAATATATTGTTTCAAGCTACTTCCTAGATATTTTCTATTGATTGATGTTTGTTGGCACAGAGTTAACCGTTCTACAATGAAATTCAAAAACCCATTTTCAACCACATCACTTTTACCAATGATGTCCATTAGTTATCGACTAATTTTTTCAATTTCAACTCCTTAGTCAAAGCAGCATTTTTCTCACCGAATTCAACAAATTCCATAATCTTTTCTAAAATATCCACATCTTTAAGCACATGAAGTTGTTTGGGAATTTTCACTTTGGGAACCATTTTTTTATTGATTTGCAAAAAATAATCCATATCTTGGCTTATTACTATTGAACCCATTATTTCATGAACTCCTCCAGACATTTCCAGAAAATAGAGGAACACTTTCTCATTTTCATGTAACAAAATCCATTTGGGTGACATTTTATTCTTTTCATAAAACGTCAAAATGTCCCCTAACTCTAACGTGCTCATTTTACTTTCTTGTAGCAACTTTCCATGACTGTCAATTCCAGAATGTTCTTCTTCTGCATGAACTAAACTTCGGCGTCGGCATGTTGTTGGTCTAGATGATAAGTATTTTGGAAAATTCTGAAAAAGAACAGGAAGAGCACCTTCTTTAAGTTTGGGTATTTTTCTAGGAAATTCTCTTCTTTCACCCTTAACAATACAAATATCTGTTCTGATAATGTCACTTTCCATAAAATGTTTTATACAGACATGAGGTGCTTTTGCATTACTCAAATCCGTTCGAATTTCTCGGATCCACTGTTTTCGGAGGGACTCTTCTTTCGGAAGACAAAATGTTGTAACATGCTTTCCTTTTTCACCTTTATAGTTTGATCTGCAGCCAATAACACTGCACACTCTTGGCATTTCTAGAAAATAATAAATTATGTATAAACTATGAAAAACGTTTAAACTATCTCATAACTAAAATTACGTCTTAGGCTGGCGTTATACTCCAGGCAATAGGGAAGATGACCTGGAAAAAATAGTAGGATTTGGTTTTTTGAGCTCACCTTAAGTTTTTTGGGTCGCTGATTCCGAATTTTTCACTTCCCAATATTAGGCATGAAAGTTTAAAATTGTCCTCAAGTCTTGCAAGAGAAAGTAGTTTGCTTATCAGTTTGGAAACAATTTTTCTGAGACTAATATTTTGAAAATTGGCTATGTTGAAGATCTATTTTTCGGTCCTGACATTGATTCTTACAGGAATACCGATTATTCTTTCATTCAATTTCGTTGCATTGGAAATTTCAATGAAGGCTATCTCGAAAACGGTTAACTCTGCCGACTTCAACAAGGTACACCTTTTTCACGTGAAAAAGGTTGAAGAATCGATTTTTTCAATACCTATTCACATAGATGCACCGAACTGGAAAAAAGTTTTGACAATTTAGATAAGCTCAATGTGCCGTAAGTGGCGCCCTATACTAGTAATACCAATACCGTTAATGAATTTGGATTTCTATTAAAAAAAAACCCTATGAGTAATTTTGTATCACTGTGTCGTCTTGATGATGAATAATTGACAAATCTCGAAATGAGAAATAAAAGTTTGACACCCTGTATCTTGAAAACTAAGCACTTTAGGGCTGTATGTCCCCATCACAAATTTCATTGAAATGCGAGATCTATCACCTCTCAGGCGTTGTCGGTAGAATATCTGGACACCCTGTGAAAATCAGATATTTTCAAAAAAACACGTTATATTTTCGGTGAGATTTTTTGTTGGGAAGTGAAAAATTCGGAATCAGCGACCCGAAAAACACAAGGTAAGATCAAAAAACAAAATCCTACCACTTTTTTCAGGTGAATCCTTTAGTTAGTCTCTATTGCCAAGACTATTACGGATTACCTCAAAATAATTAAAAATAGGTAAAACATGTAAAAAACCCAAATCTTGCATGTTTTAGGCCATATTATGCTGCTTGTTTTATTTTTATTATTTTGGATTCATCTTCTTGGGTTTCTACAACCTACTTTTTGGTTGATAGGACTTTTTATTTCACTAAATATAACGATTTCAGTTCAAAACCAAATAATCTCATTTATCCATGTTACTATATAACCATCGAGGTAAAAGGGGCTATGATTAAACGTTCACGTTAACTTCACATATTATACGTTTCACTATGTTGAAGGTTTCAAAAAAAATTAGACAAACCAAGTGCTCTTGGATCGTTTGCCATTCCGCACATTTTTGGATATCGAGATTTCACATGACATCGATAATTTTAGGAAAAATATACGTACCTGTCTTGGGATAATGTAAGAACCACTTTTACAACTCACGAATCTTCTCACTTAATACCGATCAAATACAAATTAACGCTCGTTTGAATCGTGTCGGGCCTATTGCAGTTAAGTATAATAGTGGTAGTAGGGATGATACATCGGAAATTTAGCGGTTGAAATCGAATGGAATCTAGCTAATATGGCGTTTTCTCGTTATGTCCCAATACCCCGTTTTGCCACACCACGGCAGGAGTGAGGCGCGTTTTTTTTCATGTGGTTCTCAATCATGTTGCATTAATTATTCTTGATGTTAGTCTAGCTGATCTGATTACGCTGGACAAATATGGTATAATTTACGCGAATGGTTGTTTCGCGTCAAGTACTTCACCCCTGCCGTGGTGTGGAAAAGAGTACAAACGTGTGCATAAGTCCGTTTGACAAAATTTGTACCGTTTGCACAATTTTTGGTAATTGAAGTTCAAGTATGCTTATTTCGGCTTGGCTTGGATGTTTTCGACTCAGTTTGATAACTTCTCGGAGACAATGACCACAACGATATGATCAGCCCAGCTCACAAAGGATTTTTTTTTGTCCAACGGATTTATGCACACGACTGTACGCATCTGAGGCACATATACGTTGTATCTTTCCACAACGTTGACTGAAAAACCATTGGTTCTAAGAAAAAAAGTCTTGTCGACTTTTTGTGTAGAATTTGATGAGCAATGGTTTTGTTTATGGGTATTTATTTCGAAAAAGTAACACTCTTGAAGATAATGGCAAGAAACTGGAATTTCACCATAAACAACATTTGCATTTGTAAAAAAACGTAACAGATAAGTTAACGTAAACCTTCAATCATTGCCCTCCATCACCACGCGCATGTTCCGCTGACGTCATCGCGTGAATAACTTTCAAAATGCATAGATGGGTTAAATTATACCTATATTACTGGGATACTAGGTCTAAGAAAAGAGAAACACGAGGATACCCCAATAAATATGGAAGGTCAAATCTACCGCTTCTTGATCCAGATATACTAATGTACGATTATGAATAGCGCAAAATTACCGACATTTGTCGACATATTTTCTTAAGCGGTGAAAGAAAGTGAAGTAATTTTGAAGTAATAAATAGCTCGATAAGTTCTTGCCAACTACTAGGTTGAAGGTGGATAAAGTAAAGCAACTGTCAATCTGTTTTCCGCCAAAATGTGCGAAATCTGACCGTATGTTGTTTCTCAATGTAAAGGTCTTCCGGTGACGTCATTATCACGTGAACAACCTTCAATATGCATAAGGTGATTTTGGCATGGTTTTGGTTCCCAGTTTGGGTATGATGTTGTTATTGGTAAGCGTTTGGTCGGTCAAACGGGCTAGGTACCGAGGTGCAAGATATTGAGACATATGCCTTTTGCCGCGAACCAATAACCAATCCACTATTCCAAGGATTTCAGCAGTTTGGTATGATAAGTCATGACGGTGACGTCACATGTACCAAAATAATACCAAAAGCTAACCAATAATTGGTTTATTTTGACCAACAGAACGGGGTACCAAAACTAGATGGCGAAATCGCCTATAGGTTCCTTTTATACCTGGGTCCTAGGTTACTGCTTTACTAGGTCCTCGACTAGGTCTAAGATGAGAGAGAAAAAGAGGAATTACCGCGCAATGTGATTGATATTGTGACATTTTGGCTCGAAAAAACTTGTGTGTGTGTGGGTACAGATTCGTCTGATTAGTTAAGAATGTGAAAGAATAATTTATCATGATGCATAGGTACTTATTATTACAATAAAGTCATTATTCTCGGTATAAGCCAGAGTAATTGGCGATTCAAACAGTCAGCGAAGCGGCCTCTGGCGTTTTGTGCTGGAACTTTCGAGAGCGTGATAGACATCAGCTGCCTCCATGCTGTTTCTATCGGGATCTTGATAACTTGAAGATATATTCCCGATGTTGTTATTATTTATGCAAAGATTTTGATAAACCACGTTAGTAAATGATTAAAGTGTGCTAATTGAATGGTATTTTTCGGGTTTTGTTATTATTGTTGGAATCATAAACTTATCGGCAGCAGTCTTAAGGGTGTCGATATCAAAAAGCATCAAGTGTAGTGGCTTTTAGCCAAGAAAATAGAGAGTTATAGTGCATAGATCAAAGTAATCCACTTTTATTAAATGTATATATTTCATTGATTGAAAAATCTCACCGATATTGGTGATAAAAATCATCATCAACAATGGAAGATCATACGTATGTTCGCCGATATCCAAAGAAACTTCGTAATAGGCATAGTTGTCGCGTACCTCACTGCAATGAGAAGACAATCATCTGCATAATTTTTCAAAGGACCCACGTCGTAAAAAAACTTGATCGAATCCCGACACACACTAAATTTTCCACAGCTAATCTTCCTTCACGAAGAGGCCGGTCAAATCCATTCAGAGCGTCCAATAAATGTTCCAGTTCATTAGAGGCGCTATTTCTCAATTGACAACACTCTGCCGATACAAAACACTCGACTGATACGAACAACAAATATAAATTCACGCGCGAAAACCTAATACGGGCTATGAATAAAATGCAGTTGTCACGCTCTCGAAAGTTCTCGCGCGTTCCACTGTGGCGCTGCTTGAGCTGTTTGAATCGCCAATAAGCTTTATCGAATGTTCCAACCGCCCACAAGAACCGTTTCGTGACGGTTTTATCCAGTCAAAACAATTCATCTGTCAATTTTGACAAATGTCTTACTTGTCAAGAAAAATGTGGACGATGGAGGGTTGGAACAAGTTTGTGTCATACCCGCAGAGACAATATAAAAAAATGAGACCAACGGATTTACACCTATATGCACCGTAGAAATCTAATCCGGGTGAAGTCTTTATCGCGATTATATTCCAATTTTTCTATGCACCGCAGCGCTTAAGCCTGAATCGGTCGCTTAACTCTGATTGCTCCATTTTCTAGGCTTAATCGAAGAATTTCAACGAATTCTAACCTAGTCTTTCATTTCTTTATGTTTATCCTACCAGATTTTGAGGTTTTGCGACTAAAGACAAAACTATGAAAGTGGAATATCAACGGAGGATTATTTAGATTTTTAAAAAATCATCGATTGGAGTAGGATTCTTTTCCAATTCCAATAGGTGGTCAATGGGTACTATGTACTATACAAAAAAGATCTCAATATCAAGCAATATTTATTGCTCCACAACACACTCATAATAATGCGAATTGCTCAATAGAATATTGAATTGAATAGGTACCTATTTTTGTAGGTAGGTACAAAAAAACAGTGTACCTATCACACTCTGATATCTACCGCATATTTTACCTATGATTTTTTATCGTTCAATCGATCGACTCAATTTGGATTGGTGTTGAAAGTAGGTACCTACCTATCTATATCCTGTAGAGGTATCTAATGGCTACTTATCTCAAAGTTTTGTCTAATTCTAATTCAATTCAAAATTTTAAGTTTACGGGTAAACCCAGACTCATGAACAAAAAGACTCGTTGATTTACTTTTTTTTAAAGCTTTAGGTACTAATCATCTCTACAAGATAAACTAAAATAAAAACCTTTAAAACTGATGGTCTCATCACTTTTTATTTGTTTTCCCAAATGAGATCTTTTCATTCAATTTTCTTGACTTCATCCAAGTCCCAATTTATAACAGATATCCCAATAGAAGAAGGTTTGTGTTTTTATCAACTATATAAGACATTATTTTAATTATATTTGCGTTTTCCAAAGTTTGTACATCGAGTTGTACATATTTGTGATAATTTCAAAGTAGATAATGATTTTGAGAATTATACAATATTTTTAATTTATCAATGGGCATTCCTCGGGGCATTCCTTACAAAATCATGTAATTAACCACTTGTTTCTACTAAAATATATTTTCTTGTGTTGTAAAAATTGATGTTTTTATTTATCATCAGATGGATGGAATTGTTATTCTTGCTGTATTAGACTAGGTATAGAGTATATAATAACCACTCAATATCATGAAATCTAAGCCCAAGAAAAGAGAAAAAGCAAATATACGAATGGTTCAAGAATAAAAGTTGATACCTACACCAAATATTGAATTTAGAAGAAAAACCCCTTGGCTAATGTTTGCTAAACGTCATATCAGGCTTGCGGATGTTACTGATCCATATTGTTGCTCATTTTTCATTAAAACTTGCAAGCAAATAGCAAAACTCAAAACAAATCACGCAATATAAATTTCAGAATTGTTATTTATATATTTTTCTAGGTTATTTTGTGACGTTGTCAAAAGTCTCAACAGGGATTAACGATCCTTGCAGCGAATTCTTCGGTGCATACAAAACACCGCTTAATCTAACTTTGAAAATTAATCGAGATTGGCTAAGCTCTCGTACGGTGCATATGGCTGTTAATCGTGAGGACCGAAACCGTGTTCCTGTAGCGCATAGCGCATCGTGACGAAAATTAGAACTAAACTGACCATCAAGAAATATCATACTTTTATATATCTATCTCTTTTCCTATGCCAGAACCTGTTTGGTAGAAAGAGAAAGCAACATATCAAAAATTCTAATGTCGTTACCTTGGTTCCGTCAACCGTCAATCAATAATCAGTCATAACATAGCAACACACAACACTTAACCCTGCTTCCGTCTTCTTCCTTTCATACAAAATATTTTTGACTTTTGAGTAATACTAGATACTACTAGATACTCACTATTACTTAGTTAAGTGCCAAAAGTTGATCAAAACTGGTAAGTTGACTAACTTGCATCAAGTATAAATGCTTATGCTTATTTGTATATTTGCGCTAGTGCTATGGACGGAAGAGACAGCTATGATGGGTTATTTGAATCTCATGGTGCCTCTAGATATGCCTACATGCAAATATCTAAAAAAACCAACAAGGTAACAGAAAAACTTATTCATTTGATTAGTGATTGAAATGAATTAAGAATGACAAATGGAAATAGTCGTACATAAGCTTTATTGGTCCCAATTTAGTTTTTTTCATTTGTTCTTGGTAAAGCAGCAATGGTTTGTTTCTCAATAATTGGGCTGCTTGCTCAGGACTCAATTTCAATTACATTTCAAATAAATACACAGCAGACTTTAATTTATCTTATTTTTGTAAAAAAATATTTTGGATACCTAAATAGCTTGTTAAATAATGATGTATATTGATTCTTGACACTGCGACTATAATCGGTTGTGTAATTTTCAAGCTGAGAAATGATAATCACTTGTTGTTTGTTAATATAATGTACATTATTATCTAAACTAAAGATTATCAACAAAAATTAGAAAACAAGATTGAAATTTTGTCCAATTTCCCTTTTTGATATTTTCAGGTTCCTATTCTGTGATATGGAATGGATGTGGAATAATAGTAGATTCTGTGGATGTACCACGTTTACGTAGATGTACCTATAGCAATTAACTCTTTTTGTGCCAAATTATGGAGATGTATATACCTATAATAGTATTAGTAGGGTTCAAATGAAATGTTTTTTTAATAGTTTTTGATATGTTTTTCTCATCAACTAAAATTTTTTTTGTGATACTTATTTACGAGGTAAGAATTGTTTTCTTTGTGATAACCATTTATAGGGTAAGAACTGTTCCTATTTTTCAAGTGAAGGGATTTTTATTTGTTTATTAATTTATTCTCAATACATTTTTTCGACACTAGACTTGTTTTATTTAAATACTTTATTTTATAGAAAATATGTTTACAATAAAGAAAAAAAAAACATTGGTTCTTTATTTTGAAAAAGAATGTTGCACTTTTCTCAGGTAACTATTGTTGAATTTGAACTAAAATTTATTTTTACACAAAATCCATCAGAAAAGTGCAAAATCTTGTTAGATGAACACGGATTGTTTTTTGTTTCACATCGAAGTAGCATGCGAGGTGCGACTTCCAGCCAGGAAGCATGCTACTTACTTGACCTTCTTAGCATCCTCCAGGCAAACAAGTCGCATATCACATGATAGGTACTTTGATGTGAAACAAAAAAACAATACAAAATGTTGGTTTCAAAAAGCCCGCCAAGACTGTTAGTTTCTCCTGTAGCCAAGGGTGGCGCCAGCGTAACACTGTCTCCAAAGTGTACCATATAATCAGTAACTCTCTTTTTTTGTTATTTCTCTATGCATACCCGCAATGGGTTCAATGGGACTCTATGATGAGTAGAAAAGTATTATCGCATGGAAAAGTGACGTCTCGATCGAAAATTGGCACTCTCATGGAGTTTTCTACCGTAATCCTTTTTTCTTCATAAGCCTGTAAAATAGAAACGAAGCGATTAAACCTACTTGGTCGAATTGTATAAGCGGAATGAGAGTACTGTTACAACACAAAAATTCCCAAATATTTCCGTAAATTGTCGAGCTTCGTTTCTACTTCTGAAGGTATTTGCATGATGAGAGTACCAAAAAGCGATTCTATCACTTTTCTATTCATGCGAGCCGTTCATAAAAATGACGTAAGTTTCTTTCAAATTTATACAAGGTGCATTGTAAGAAAAACTGATTTTCTTCCAAATTTGACCTGACTTTTTGAACATCCCGTAAACATATTTTATCCTTGATTTTATCGTTATGATATATGAGTTTTTGCGGGTGTTTGAAAATGCCTACTTACTTATCAAAGCCATAAAAATGACATAATATGCCATTTTTTTATGAAAAGGTTAGAGCAGGGGTTAGAGCTCTTTGATCACTATAAACCAGAATTTTGTTTTCAAGTTGGTCTATTTTAGATTATTAAAATAGAATCAAAATGAAACACACACTGACACTGAATACAACCGCATTTAAAACGATGAATACCCTCAAGAAACAACGTTTTTGTAATTATTATTAAGCTGAACATTATTAGCTCGGTCTGAATCAATCACGATATATTCATGAAAATCTACTAAGTAAGTAGGATTTTCTCCTAATCTTGGAAAGTTTGGTTTCGGTTGGTTAGGTATTATATTATAACATATCACACGTTTGGAAAAGGGCAGTTTCTTACCTGTTAGCAATTAATACTGCTTTTTAAATATGTTTATCAAACATAAACTATGATTATTAATTCCAATGTGTGCTCTCAATCTCAAAAATTAGGCCTCAGATGATCACGTCACGTCAACTCGTCAACATGGATTTCAAATTTGACATGTCTCTGGCCATTGCCTGTCTTTTTCGAAATCAACGAAGAAATGGAACGGCGACGTGAAGGCGCGTAATGATGCAAAAGTGAGGCCGAGAGAGACAGATACAGGGTTATTAATTATATTTTGACACCCATCTACAGCTCTTATTGCGAGTGATAGAAAAAAACTTTAAATACAAAAGTTTTGGTTTTTTTCACGTAGTATCTTCTGGTGATAGCGGAATCAACAAATCGAAATCATAACATAGAAAAAATTCATTAAGTCATATTTTTTTAAATGGAACACCCTGTATATTATTGACTAAAATGAAAGATCTCTTTAATCTGATTTCAAATATATATGGTTTGTAGGCATTTGGTTCAGTCACTTTGAAACTATTTGAATTCAAAAAATATATTTTTTTAAACTACAACAAATATTCACAACACTAACTTAATCATATAAACTATCAACATTCCATTAAAAACGAAGCTACATGTTTTCTACATAACCCCCATAACCAAAACTTTTGTATTTAAAGTTTTTCTCTATCACTCGCAATAAGAGCTGTAGATGGGTGTCAAAATATAATGAATAACCCTGTACATTGTTGGTTCAAGATTGTTTCGAATTTTCCCACGCAGTTTTGATGTTGACCTACCCCAACGATTATAAGTGTAGTTTATAATCGTTGGACCTACCCTACAAAAACTAGTAGTTCAAAGTCAAAGTGGTTGACTTAGTTTTTGAATCCTTGGGTATAATAATAATAATGTGTTGCCGAGTGATTTCGATCAAGTTGAAGAATATCTGAATTTTCTTTCTGGGCTACCGACCAAAAACTTAAAAGATTTAATATCCGGGGTATATAGTATAACGAGAAGTGGCCTACAATTTCGTTCGTACAGGCATTTGGAAAGCGATCAGAAGCTTATGAACACTGGTTTCAAAACAGTAACACAAACTGGTTTGAAACTTGCTGTGAGAACAAACCTTCAGACCTCTTGGGTAGGTTTAGGTGATCCACAATTCTATACATACAGAGTGCAAAGATTTGAAGGGCATATATATTTAATTATTTACCAGCAAAAAATTTGTTTTATCATATTAACGTATCAATTTGCATCGTTTTTGAGATACAGGGTGTCAAAGTTTTAAGAAGAAATCGGTTTTTCGTTAATTAGGTACTTTAAAACCTTTTTTTTGACAAAATGGGGCTTGCTAATTTTTTGTTATCCCTTTATGCCTTATATCCTTATACGTAATCCGAATCCGAGGTATGCCGATCGGGTCAAATCTAAAAATATTCAGGAGTATAAAGGGTGTGTCACAAAAGTGAGGTGTGAAAAAGTATGATTTTTTTAAATGGAATACCTACCCTATATTTGACTTTATTTTTTGAATCTATGTATTAGAATCATGGGCGAAGTTAGATCATTGTCGTAGGGGGGATTAAGCCCAAGTCAAAAAGCACCCCAGTGACCTCAGGCAAATAGCGACGTAGGCGAAACATTTTTGGTCAGCGCCTCCGCCATTTTATCAAAATACGCCCAAACTGTTCATAAAATATAATCAATTGTCAAATGAAAAATAATTTCATTTAATATTTAGCAGTCATATCAGGATAAATAACTAAAATGTGAACCCCAATATCATATCTGCTCTGGGTTCTGCATGGGCAGACTTAAATTAAAACCAACAAGTCGAAAAAAGTCCACATGTATTTATCTTAACACAAAGAAATAAAAATAAACAGTCTAAACGTCTATATTATAATTAATAATATACTATTACAAAAGTTTTCTTCTATACAGAATCTCATCCAATGATACAGATTTGGAAATGTCGTCTTAACGTCTTCTATGTTGGCTAAACAACTGAATCGATCCTGACCTATGGATTGTAACGAAGTTACTTTATTTTTTTGTCCGTGTTTCACTTTTCTGAAATTAATTATCCGACGAATGTTCAGATCTGTTTTTTTTAAATATTTTGAGTACCGCGCACACTGTCTCACAACTCAAAATATTCACAGCCCGCGCTAATTAATTCTCTATCCGGTTAAAGAATTAATTTGATCATCAGTCAGGAAATATGAGCTGCGCGATTTGACTAAATTTTGGTACTGTCGAGGGAAACGGCAGGTTTTGGGCGTGATAAATAAATCACGATTCGACAGGGAGTTAGCGCTCGAGATCTGAACCGTGTGGACGTGCCATTTTTCGACTCTAACAGACCAATACGTACCACCGTTTTTTTTTGTGAACACGTGCAGTTTTCCAAGGTAGGATTTTTCCTATTATACTTTCCAATGTTACCAAGTATTTCTTAATCTGTAGTATTTTATTCTAAAATTAACAGGGGTGGGTTTTAACGACAATTCAAATGGGGTTTTGCTTTTTCTTCTCTTTTCTTCATTTTATCGTCAGGGGTAATTAAGAGAGGGTTTTAACCGTTTCTCAGACAGTGAAATTAAATGACTAAATGCTTGGGAAAATCTGGAAATGCTTGCTTTTGGGTGCTTGTGGAGTTAACATCGATATACGCGCCTTGTCGTGGTTTTGAATGTAATGTACGTCTTATCTATTTCCTTATAATCTCGAAAATCGCACGCATCTTCCCATTTTCGCTAATTCGTCACACGTCGTCTATTTTCTTCATTCTCGATGCACGTTCTAATTGCTTTTATTTTAAACCTCACACATTAACCTTTCATTTTCGCGCCCGTAGTCATTTTCATTCATTTTCTATGTAACCTCTTTTAGTGATCATTTTGTACGCATCCTATTTAACTTTTCATTTTCTTTTCCGTCAGACCTAAACTGCTCGATCGTAATTTTCTGAACAATTCTTTTGGGGTTAATTCGCTTTCCCGTTTACAACCGTTACACACCCTTTCTTTCATTTTTCATTATTTTTATTGTAATATTAATTTTGGTTGATTTATTTTTCTGCATTCAGGGGAGTTTGTCCCAACATGTTTATGGAAAATAAATCTGTTTATTTTGATCAAATCTGCTTTTGCTTATTTTCCTGGTAAGGAAAATCATCCCAACAAACTTTGCGGAAAACACCATCTATTTCAATCTGCCTTTCTAATAGCGATGATAATTAACACCCTCATCGCAGATGAATCCTGGAATTACTTTCTCCACTGTCTAAAGGCTACCCGAAAGGCACTGTGGGCCCTCTACCACATAAATCCAGGGGGTGGCGCTCGAGACTTTGAAGGCTTCACCTTCCAACCCTTAATTAAATTCTAGCACCTAATCAAAAAGCGTTACAAAATTGGAGCCCGAGCAGAGACTACGGTTTTTTTTTAAATTAAAATTTTCAAAAATTTTAATACATAAACTTTCCGTACGCCCGTAGGAGTTTCGGATTTTTTTTTTCCACCACCTCTGGAACTATCTTCCAGAAATTGCGGCGATTTTCCAAAGTTTCGTCTCCAAAGATAAAAATGCCGTTTTTCGCATTTTTTTTACGAGTTTTCTGTTTTCACTGATTTTGAGTCATGTACCAGCTACCGCGCAGTCAAGACGTGCCTTTCAAAATAATTCTCTCGCTTTAAACAGAATTCTTTTAAAATCTTAAAACTTTCAACCTAACCGCTGTGACTTGCAATTTTTTTTTGTTCTGATACCTTCTGACACGTGTAGGCCATAACCTACAAGTTTTCGTGCTGTTTTTTTTAAACTGATTACCAACTTTAACTCTCCGTCAACGAACACGTGTGAGACAAAACCTACAATTTTTATTTATCGCTGTTTTTTTTTTAAAAGTGCTTACAGACTTCAATTTATTTTCAAACTCTTGACAAAAGTTTATTTTACCGAATAATTATTTTTCCTCTCAACCGTTCTGGATTACAAAATTGGCTGCCTCAAAAAGCATTTCAAAATGGGCTGCCTCAAAAAGTGTGTGCGAAATTTACAAGATTGGCTGCCTCATAAACATTTTGTTTTTATTACGTCGTTTTATCCTAATTCATTCGACTGACTTCCTATGAACATTTTGTGCTTATACCTTTTGTCCGACAACTGGAAGAAGATGAATCCCACGCCAGAGACACAATAGGAGCTCAGTCCAGCGATGAAGCCCAGAAACATGCTTCCGTCGTTCCATCTATTAGTACCTTCCTCGCAGCCGATGACCGTCCACGTGCCTGCGTCGACACACAGATGGAGAACCTTTTCTGGCCTTACTCCTGGATCTGCTCAGTTGTATTATGGGAAAACAAGCTGCTGAACATTGTCGTCAGAAGTGTCCAACCATACAATCTTCAGTCCGTGGTGCTAGAGTGGCCATTGGCTATGGAAGCCTACCAGATGCCTCTACAGTTGGGTGAGACCACCCTTTGAGGTATTATGACACTTTCCACTACGGTCAGCAGAAATTGTGCTGGATATGGATATTCTCCCACGACATGATTGTCATTGACCTTTGAGCACAAAGGTAGTATACCAGGATAACAACCGTCTACCAAATTTGTCAGCCCAGTTCCAGGGGGCAAATTTGCGTAATAACATATTTTTCAGAAGGACACCGAATGTAAACATGCCTGTAGGAAGAGAGGTGGCCATTCAAACCCATCCAATGCCCTTTTCAACTTGAGAAACCTGCACACCATCTTCACGATCCAGTAAACTCCGTCCACGGTGTCAACATTTTCCGAACCCACAAACCCACTACTCACAAAGCCGTCGCTAGAAGGTCGCTGGCAAAGAAGATACCCGTTGCTGTATCAGTACCACCCCGACCCACCACACCTGAACCAGGTGCCATCTCCCTGCCTATGGTTCATTATTTGTACTGGAGATGTGGTTTAATCGGGACATCGCCGAGATAGTTGTACTGTACAGTTCTGTTGTAGATATGGACGAGTCTGCCGTTGCCCTCTCTCCCAGAATTGGACAATGTCACGCGGGGATCCCATCAAAGATGTCCGAGCGCCACAAGCCGGTCCATCCAGCAAAATTGCTGGAGACTATGGTGCAGGACCCATGGGACGACGTGACGAGGAGCCGTGGAAGAGGCGAGTGCAGCCGTCCCCGTTCCAGAACAAGCTGACCATACCGGAGGACCTACACTTCTTGTGAGTATGGTGGATGCCCGTTTGTGGGATTTGACCACCATCCGGGACTCGGGGAGAGTACCCGTTCTCCTTTGTAATTCTGTTTTCTTTTACTTATGTTCACGGTGTCATGCATAGCATGGAAAATGTTTAATTCGTAAACATTTTTTTTGTAAGAAGGGGGGGTGTGTAACGAAGTTACTTTATTTTTTTGTCCGTGTTTCACTTTTCTGAAATTAATTATCCGACGAATGTTCAGATCTGTTTTTTTTAAATATTTTGAGTACCGCGCACACTGTCTCACAACTCAAAATATTCACAGCCCGCGCTAATTAATTCTCTATCCGGTTAGAGAATTAATTTGATCATCAGTCAGGAAATATGAGCTGCGCGATTTGACTAAATTTTGGTACTGTCGAGGGAAACGGCAGGTTTTGGGCGTGATAAATAAATCACGATTCGACAGGGAGTTAGCGCTCGAGATCTGAACCGTGTGGACGTGCCATTTTTCGACTCTAACAGACCAATACGTACCACCGTTTTTTTTTGTGAACACGTGCAGTTTTCCAAGGTAGGATTTTTCCTATTATACTTTCCAATGTTACCAAGTATTTCTTAATCTGTAGTATTTCATTCTAAAATTAACAGGGGTGGGTTTTAACGACAATTCAAATGGGGTTTTGCTTTTTCTTCTCTTTTCTTCATTTTATCGTCAGGGGTAATTAAGAGAGGGTTTTAACCGTTTCTCAGACAGTGAAATTAAATGACTAAATGCTTGGGAAAATCTGGAAATGCTTGCTTTTGGGTGCTTGTGGAGTTAACATCGATATACGCGCCTTGTCGTGGTTTTGAATGTAATGTACGTCTTATCTATTTCCTTATAATCTCGAAAATCGCACGCATCTTCCCATTTTCGCTAATTCGTCACACGTCGTCTATTTTCTTCATTCTCGATGCACGTTCTAATTGCTTTTATTTTAAACCTCACACATTTACCTTTCATTTTCGCGCCCGTAGTCATTTTCATTCATTTTCTATGTAACCTCTTTTAGTGATCATTTTGTACGCATCCTATTTAACTTTTCATTTTCTTTTCCGTCAGACCTAAACTGCTCGATCGTAATTTTCTGAACAATTCTTTTGGGGTTAATTCGCTTTCCCGTTTACAACCGTTACACACCCTTTCTTTCATTTTTCATTATTTTTATTGTAATATTAATTTTGGTTGATTTATTTTTCTGCATTCAGGGGAGTTTGTCCCAACATGTTTATGGAAAATAAATCTGTTTATTTTGATCAAATCTGCTTTTGCTTATTTTCCTGGTAAGGAAAATCATCCCAACAAACTTTGCGGAAAACACCATCTATTCCAATCTGCCTTTCTAATAGCGATGATACTTAACACCCTCATCGCAGATGAATCCTGGAATTACTTTCTCCACTGTCTAAAGGCTACCCGAAAGGCACTCTACCACATAAATCCAGGGGGTGGCGCTCGAGACTTTGAAGGCTTCACCTTCCAACCCTTAATTAAATTCTAGCACCTAATCAAAAAGCGTTACAGGATAGCCCTTAGCAAACTTTTGATTCTTCTCATTGCAGAAATGGATAGTTCACAAGAGGATGATGAAATTGCAGGGTATTGTCAATGCAATATTTAACAATCTGTGGAAGTTTGGAAATGTTGTTTTTTGACAACGGATATTATAAGATCAGTTATGGTAATCTCCTGCTTGTTTTTGGATGTCGTTCTTCAGTACCTTTCACAGTATGATTTCGGCTTTGAAAATTTCTTAACTGGAAAAATGTCTGCGTTTAGTAAAATAAAATCCAAACTTTGAGCAAAATTCATTATTTGCAAAAAGTTATGACTACGGTAGAGGTAACAGCGTAAGAGATAAGACGTGGTTTACTCGGCTCTGTATTAAAAGTTGGTTTTATCGCGAATTGTGTGCGAATTAATTGTTGATTTTGATCATGGGTGAAAGATCAAAGGGTTCTAACCCAGGATTCAAGATGAAAACTCGATCATTAAGTCAAAAGGAATATGAAACCGATCTATGGAATTCAGATTTAACCAACGTTAATTTGATGCAGAATAGCGGCAGCGAGATAAAAAATGATAGTGCGATAAGGAACAATAGCGAAAGTAAACAAACTGGTGCCGGCCCGAATCTACCGGGTTTCTTCGAAAACGAAGCAGAGATTTTATTGGACGGTGAATATGAAAAATGTTTCCAACCAAGGATGTCAGTTTCCAGAACACCTCCAAGTAAGAATGAGGAGCAGATGTCAAACGATACAGAAGCAAGCAGCAGTTATAAGAGACCCAGATCAGAAACTACACCAGAGGAAAATAAAGGAAAGAAGAGACCCACAGAAACTACAGATCAACCGGAGGAAAGTGTTCAAAAAGAGCAAAGAGAAGCATTCGAGATAAGCTGTACAAAAAACATGATGCATAATGTCCTCACCATGATGGATGGAATCTCTAGCATATCAAACAAGAGAATGGAAAATGGGAAAATATTAATCTCTGAAGAAGAGTTGATAACAATGAGAAACTCGCATGCTGGCATCTATAAAACACTCACTATTTTGATGTACAAACTAGGGGAACTGGAAAAAGAAAACTATGTGTTGAAGAATGACAAATCGAGCTCAAAAACAGGATATACAGGAGTCGATTCAGCAAATATAACGAACAGTGATAAAAATGCTCAGCAGAAGACTACGTATGCCGGGGTCTTGAGTGATAATAAAGAAAATGACAATAGAAAAGAGCCAGAACATATTATCAGTGGTTGGACTACCCCAAAGACGAAGAAGAAAATTGAGAGTGTCATACGTGTTCAGAATATTACGGATTCCAAAGAAGTTCTAAAGACTCTCAAAAACAAAATCAATATAGAAGACATTGGAGGCGGACTAAAGAACATTGTACATACAAAAAACGGTGCACTCATTTTAGAATGCCACGACAAAAATCAGCAAGAAAAACTGAAGTCAGCAGTTGATAAAATCGAAACTATTTCTATGAAAACAAACGAACCTTTTAACCCAATGTTTATGATTACTGGAATCGAGAAGGGTTTTTCTGATGAGCAGTTTCTAGAGGAGTTGGAGCGACTGAATCATGAAATAGTTGATACTTTGGGATTTACAGTTCGTGATGAAATAAAGATTGTTACGAGAAAACAATGTCGCAACCAAATGAAAGAGAATATTATTCTACAAGCATCCCCGGTTATAGCAAAGTGGTTTCTCAAAAAAAAAAAGATCTTTTTTGATCTTCTATCAGTGTATGTTAAAGAACATGTGAATATGACATTATGCTTCAAATGTTCAGGTTTTGGGCATGTTGCTAAATATTGTGATCTCAAAGAATGCTGCCATAAGTGTGGAGATGAACACAGATCTTCAGAACGCAGGAACCAGATGAAATGTCCAAATTGTACGAAATTGAAATTGACAACTAGTCTAAATCACTCCGCCAGAGACCTAGATTGTCCTGTCTATAGAAACCGAATGGCAAGATACCGGAATAACATCAACTATGGGGATTTTTGATGAGAAAACAACCAGTCACACACATGTCATCAACAAATAGCATAGCCATAATCCATCAAAATGTACAATCGCTAGGAAATTCAGTGGACCTACAAGACGATTTCTTGGAAGATCATCCAAACTGCAAGATTCTCTGCATAACAGAACATTGGAAGACAGAAGAAGAACTGAGATTTATTGGATTGAGAAACTTCAAGCTGGCAGCATCTTTTTGTCGACAGAAGAATCAACATGGGGGTAGTGCAGTGTATGTGAAAAAAGACATTAAGTACAAATTAAGGGTTGATATCAATAATCTCTAATCAAAAAATGAATACGAGTATGCTGCTATAGAATGTGGAATTGGAAAAACCGAACTTGTTGTAGTGTGTGTATACAGACCGCCGACTGGAAGTGCACTGGACTTCGTTGACAGTATCGAAATGTTAATGGGCAGTATACGCGATAACAACAAAACTCTTGTGCTTGCTGGGGACTTCAATATAGAGATGCTGAAGGAGAACAGGCTATCATTGGATTTATCATCAGTGCTGGAATCTTTTGGTATGTACCAAACAATTTTTGAGAACACCAGAATAACCAATAATTCGGCTTCATGTATAGACAACATTTTCGTAAACATGGACTATGTAGAGGGTGAAGTGTTGCAAACATTTATATCGGATCATACAGCTCAGAAAGTATCTGTTGAGATTCGTTATGATAAAGCTAGGCAAACTGAATACAAGAGACATTTCAATGATTATAACAAGCCCAATTTTATAGATTGTCTGTGTGAACAGGATTGGAAAACTGTTTTTTCTGTGGATAAACGTGATATCAACGGTCAGTGGAGCACATTTGTTAATCAGTTTGTTACACTTTTCAACCACTGTTTTCCTTTAAAACCATCAACTCAACAAACTCATTATAAACAGAATTTGGGTTTAGCATTACGGGATTGTAAAAATTCACTTGACCTTCTCCTGATGCTGTCAAAATTTGATAATACCTATAAAGCACAGTACAATCAGAAAAAAAAGGAGTATGACAGGTTGCTGAAAGCTGAACGTTCGAATAATTATGAGAAACGAATATCAAAGTCAGACGTGCATGTGGTCCATTTTTAAGGAAATTACCGGAAAGGCCAAGAATACAGAAGTCAACATAGGAGGTAATCCAGAAACTCTTGCAGATGAATTCAACAGTTATCTTCTTTCGCTAGTACCTGATTTAGCTCAAAATTTCAATAATGTGTTATTGCCTCCCAACATTCCTGCGAACAATCAATCAATGTTTCTTTGGCCGATAACACCCACAGAGATTTGCGAGTTGGCTTCCAAGCTCAGAAGTAAACACAGTAGTGGCCTTGATGGAATTCCTACCAGCATATTCAAATCAGCAATTCCAGAGATACCCGAAGTTCTCTGCTACTTGATTAATAATATATTTAAACAAGGCATTTTCCCAGACAAACTCAAAATTGCCATAGTCAAGCCGATTTATAAGAAAGGAGATTCAACCATGTTGAGTAACTATCGGCCAATAAGTATTCTCAGCTCTTTTGCCAAATTGTTGGAGCTAGCAATGTGCAAGCGACTTATAGAATTTATGAAGAAGTGTGAACTTTTGAACAAGAACCAGCATGCCTACTTATCGGGAAAATCAACCCAGACAGCAATTTTCCAATTCACAAAGATGATGTTGAGTCTCCTAGAAGATGGCGAGTTGGCAATTGGAATTTTTCTGGACCTTTCAAAAGCATATGACTGCATAGATCGAGATTTACTTATACTAAAACTAGAGCGATATGGCATTAGAGGAAACAGTCTTGGACTCTTCCGTTCTTATCTTCACAAGAGGCAGCAAATTGTCAGAATCTCAAGCAATGGACAGACCTATAATTCGAAACCGAGCTGTACTAGCACAGGAGTGGCACAGGGTAGCATTTTGGGACCAGTACTGTTTGTGATCTTTGTCAACGACCTGACAAATATAGTATTGGATAGAACGGAGAAGATAACTTGCTACGCAGATGACACCAATCTAGTTACTGGGCACAAGACAGTCAACGGAGCACTTGAAAAGAGTAAAGATCTTTTCAGTAGAACAGCAACATGGTTCAAAAATAATAAACTTCTTCTCAACAGAACGAGAACAAATGCCGTAGTATTCAGAACAAAAGAAGTTAGAAGAGACCAACATAGCTGTATCTTCCACCGTTCAGTTCTTAGGAGTACATTATTGGATGAGCTTCTTGACTGGTCGAGTCACATAACAGCACTGTTAAAGAAATTGAATTCGGTTTGTTATGGAATCAGAGCTGTCAAGAGCTATCTCAACGACAAAAGTCTCAAAATACTCTACCATGCCAATTTCGAATCACTGATGAGATATGGAATCATCTTTTGGGGAAGAAACAGCCTTGCCGACAAAGTTTTCAGGTGTCAAAAACGCTTGGTCAGAATCATTCTAGAAAAGGAATTTAGAGAGAGCTGCAGAGGAGCCTTCAGGTGCAACAAACTACTCACCCTACATGGACTCTACATATATGAATGCCTATTGTTCTTCTATAAGAACAGACATTTATTTGATCTGGAAATGTTTCATGAATACAACACCAGAAACACTATTGTGAACTACTCAATTCATAGACTGACCTTAACAGAAAAAGGTCCGGGATACATGTGCTTGAAGTTTTTCAATAAGCTACCTAACCTACTGAAGAACTGTTCTTCCCTCAAGACTTTCAAACATGAAGTGAAAGAACTCTTAATAGATTTGGAACCATATTCTTTCCAGGATTATCTATCTTGATTGCTTTTGTTTTTTGACGCTGTTTCCCTTTATGTACAAACTTTTCATATGTTTGGAATGTATTTTTCATGATTGGAAATAAAGTTTATTATTATTATTATTGCAAGATTTATTTATATTCGACCCAAATCTGACTTTTCGAACGCATAGTAGATAGGTAATGAGGAAATTCTCCATCAAAGTAGGGTAGGAAAGCATCTGTCGAAATACACCAAACCACTGCTATATAATTGCACAGCTGCTCCACACTTGGAATTTTGCACCACATTATTCTACAACATGCCAAAACCAAAACATATATTAGACGAATTTCAGGTTGTGCGATGCGGGCAATCCTCAAATGTAACCGGTATATACCACTCAAATATACAGGGTGTCCCTCCGGAAACAAGCTCGATCTATATATGGAAAACTATACGTAGGAAAATTTTGAAAATTTGACAGTATAGCAAAGTCTATGGGGGCACTCAAGCTAAAATATATTTCAACCGCGGCATGATTATAAAAAAGATTTTGAATGATACTGAATAGTCAATGCACTTTCTAACAGTTGATTGTTTTTCAACACTGTCATAGCAACTAAGGATAACTGAACTTGAAATCCATAGAAACATCGAAAAATATTATTAAATCTGGCAATATTCCCAAAAATACAAATTTTTGGAAAGGACTACCTTTCGCAAACTCACCTTTATTTTCGATGCCCGATAACATGAAATCACAAAATTTGGGGGTTTCTATTTGAAAAATTGATTTTTGGCAGATTTCTCAATTTAATTTTTGAATTTTTTTTTCGACCACCCTATATTAATAGTGATTGAAATGTTATAAGAAATCTATTGAAGGATGTCCATTTCAATAAGGAATCCAACACAAACCCAATGAAAACGCTTTCTGATACGAGAAATTTACATTAAAATTAGATCCTAAAAACGTCAGTTTTGACATAAAATCTTAAATATTTCAGAAACCCTTATACTTAGGTATAGGGTGTGGTACATCAAATCTGCCTAGAATTTTATGAAGAATCCAAAAATGCAATAATATATAGGGTGTTCTATTTAACATGAGCAAGTTGATACCAACTTCCGGTTTAACCGGAAGTGCCACCATCCTGAAAATATTTTAGCTTGAGTCCATAGACATTGGTATACTGTCAAATTTTAAAATTTTTCCTATGTATAGTTTTCCATCTATAGATCGAGCTTGCTCCCGGAGGGACGCCCTGTATGTTGAGTACTGTGAATATTCTCTCTGTTAAACAAAAATTCATGTTCAATGTATTCGTCTTTAACTTCAAGTTAAAGAATAAGTTCATACCATTCTATATCTGTAACAGAACAAATACATTCCAAGATATTCACAGGTACAATACCAGAAATCGTTCCGACTTCATCCTCAACACCAGGAGCAGAACCAACCAACCCGAATCTTGTGAAAAGGTCCGCAGGAAATCAGCAACCTGCCTGCATTGCTAAAAAACTGTGATAATTATCTGCCAAATTTTAAAAGATTAACCAAAGACTATATTTTAAACAATGTCCTACCAACTTAACATGTTTTACTTATTTTTATAACTTATGTGTTTTTATCAATGTATTTTTTTCACTTTGTATAATTTGCTGTTGAAAAAATTGCAATCCTCTCGGACTCCATCAGTGACGGTCAAATAACAGAGAATGATGCTCCATTGAACCTAACAAATTTTTTTTTTCAATTATTGTTAAAGTTTTAGTGTGTTATGTTACATCTATTTGTTACCTTGGGGTATGTCCTGTTCATACACTTTTCTGACAACTCTCGTTTATGTAAAACAATGTGAGTACCTATTTTTTATGATTTTGTATGTTTTTATGTATTGCCATTTTGTTTCTTTTGTCCACCCACTGGTTCCTTTCATGTATTTTTCACACCCCCCTTTTCCGTTTTTTAGTCTTTGAAGCCTGATGATGCAGTGTCATGCTGCAAAACCGGTAGCTTATTTTAAATAATAAAGGAGCTTTTTGGGAAAATCAAGACCTCAACACCTCCCCCTTTTTCAACCGAATCCCAAAAATGGACAGAAAACTCTATGAATTATTTTTTTGTCTATACTTTTTATATTTTTAATGTTTACTATATTGAATTATTTTTATCCTTATTATTTTGACTTTCAGGCAAAAATCTTATTTGCTTCCACATCATTTTCATTTATGAGATCATTTTCAGCTTTTCTGATGTTTTCGAACGAACGACTAGCCCCTAGCCCTATGTCATTTTCATTGACCAACAATTCTAATAAATATCAAAACATTCAATTTTTTTTGAGGAAGCTAATGGACAAAATGGGGATGCTGAGCCACCCCCAAGACCCCTTTGTTAATGATTAGATTACACTTTTTTTGTTATACCAGTGTCCAATAAGTCATGGATCAAACGGCTCTGGGTGAGAAACCACATATATTCCTATCCAATTGTTGATCGTTTTTCAATTTTTTTATAAGAAAAACCATTTTTTTCTGGCCCAAACCAAATCTTGTTTGATTTTCTTGACATCATGTTTAATTGACTTGGTACCTAACGCAGAAGTGGAACTAGAGGTGAGAAATGCAAAATAATTCACTTCCAAATAGTCCCCACCAGATCTAAGCGCCTGCGATAAAAGTTTCGTTTATTTCGTCGTAGGGCTTGCTCATTGCGCCTGTCATCCACAGTCAACACTATTATTATAATTTTTTTATGGAGTTTCTGCAAAATGATAGCAGATTCAAAAAAAAAATCGGATATTGGTTTATCTGGAAATTGTATTTTTTGAGTCGTACACCGAGTGTGGTATTATTTTTTTACAAAATCATTTTTTCTGGTAACCCCTGTCTCCGCCACTGGCCGGCTGGAGAGCTTGATATTGGTAGAAATTTCAGCTCTTAATGACAACATATTATCGTATATCAAGTTTGGATCGATTATAATTTTTGATTTGAGCATAAAATTTAAAAAAAAAAAAAAACATGAGGATTTTCTTATTGCAAATAATGGCATCCCCTTTCACCCAGAGCCGTTTGAACCATGACCCATTACACCCTGAATACCTGGGTTTTTTCGGTGGATGATGTTGTACAGGGTGATCAGTTGAGGATAGCGAGCGGTCATATCCAGGAAACTATTCACCGTAGAGGCTTGCGGCAAAACATTTTATTACTAGATGAACTTTACCCAAAAATGTGGGGGTTATGAAGGTGAAGGTGACAGGAGTGTGAGCACTATAAGGATGGGCGGGGTACGAGAAATTGGTGTGAAGACATTCCCTTATATCACTGTAACCGTGACCTCCAGTAAGAAAATCTAAGTTTGAGTGGGTTGGTATGATGTATATAACGACGATGATTCTTGAAAAAAAAGGTTTAAGGCTGAATTATTTTGAAGATCTTGAAGACAGTTCATCAACATTTTCTCGAGAAAGATAAAGGGGAAGCGATTGATCTTTATCATGTGCTATGTAAAATAGCAACCAAACAGTCCATGGAGAAAAAGGTGATTTGGAGTACTTGGATGCGGTTAATTCATCTTTTAGAGAAGATGATAGATTGGAGAATAGGTTGTTGTGAAGATTCTTCAACAATAGATTTAATGAAGAGAGAAGGGTGGATGGGTTCGGTGGGGAAAAATTCTCAAATTGTCGTGAGAGTTGTCCAAATCAAATTGTTGGATGAACGTCAATTCATTGAGAGGTTTATTGAGAAAGGAATTTTTCCGTAAAATTATTGTCCCATCCCTCAACACACATCTATATGTTCTCCATTTCTGCAACCATACCTTTAACTCTTCCAGCATCAACGCGTAGCTCATGTTGCTTTCTCCAACTCTAGAGGAGAGATAGGTTGACCCAGAAATTTAACAAAGACACTTTTTTGTGACCGAAACTCTTTCCTCATCGCTGTTGAAATGATGAGGAGGCTGCAGATTATGAAGGTGATCAGAGATGGGCCAGCATTATGTGTGGACAGAGAGTGAAGATGTTTTTCTATGGTTTATATTTATTTAGTTCTAAAAATGTATCGGCTTCTATGCTACATGTCATCTCTCACGTATTAAATATCTCCCTTGCTAATGGAAGAGACTTTTTTGGTTTTTCAGCGTTGAGCGTGTCCGATTTGCTGCTTTTTATCTACAACCCACATAACACACTTTGTCTAAATCACGTTAAAAAAATATGAGTATTCCTAATATTTTTTTGACATGTTAGAATGGCGTTAAAAAAACGTCATATCGCAATGTTTCCTATTACACCATCAAAATGTCGTCGTTTTGTTCAATACTTCTAACGTTATAATTTCTGACATCGTAAAGTTGATATTTTTTATGATATGTTTTTTATAACATCTGTCTGATGTTAGTTTTTGATATGTTATTTTTGTTGACATTATGTTAACATATTTCTGACGTTGTCTTTTATGATAAATTTAATTGTTACAAATCCTGATATTTTTAAAGCATTTTTGAATTTGGCGGGTGTGTCATAAGTGGTGGCGTTAGTGTGCATTGAGAACTTGTCATCAATGTCAATCTTGCAGGCAGCGTGCATTGTTTGTTGTGTCAACAACATAGACTTATATTATATATTATATGTCAACAAACTGTGGGTGGATGAGTCTTTCAAGGTAAGCTAGTAATAATTATTAATCATCATAACAATTCAAGAACAATTTGAGGCTCGGATGTAAAGAGTGAATCAATTTCCAAATAGGTATTTACAAACTTTCAGAAATAATTTCTTTAAAAACGCCACCCAAGCCAAAGCCAAGTAGTTTCACACAAAACACAACGAGCTTTTGAAAAACACTTTCCTCCTTATTGAAATATTTTTTGCAGGTAGGCAGGCTCAGGCAGTATCGAACAAGTTTTCGAACGTTCGAACGAAGCGGCAAGATGTTCAAGTCAGAGAGAATATAACAGTATACATTCTCTCTGGTTCAAGTAGTGTTTTCTCCGTATTGAATCAAGTCAAAGGCTGAATAATCCATATACTTAATAGGTGACTTTTCTCACACATAGTAATCTTTTTACCATTTATGGATTGATCTCAAAAGTGACCATTTGTAATAGTATAAACGTTGTTTCACGCCTAGTCAAATCTTATTTAATATTCTAAGAACACGGATGATGCAATGATAGTTTTAATGACGTCCTTTTGTCGTTTTAAAATCTATTTTGAATTAGTCACGTTATATTTTGATAGAAGGGGTATTTTGCCTTTATTCAAAAATTATTATTCAGTAATAAAATTTTTAAAACGGATTTAGTTGGGTAGTTAGGTATCCTACAATTAAGTATTACTATAACCCCAGGGTACGTGTCTCGGATTAAATCGGCGCTATTGCTTACTCCGCAGTTATTATTGCAGCTACGATGATGTATAAATCAGCCAACTAGGTATAGTACCTAGGATTTTTTCTGCTGATAGAAATGGTGAAAATAGAAAAACAATTGAACATCGCGTTTTCGATTTATCTCATGAAATGTATTTTTGTTAAATGAGATATTGAGTATATTTTTGCACAGTGTTGAATAATTTTCTTAGTAAAAAAGTTCATTTGCACTAATTTACAGAAAATTTCAGATATAAAAATTCTCTATAGAATTCCAAATAGTGAAACAACTGAATAATGGTTGCCATTGACTATTGATCAGCAGAATTAATCCTACTAGTTTGCTGATTTAAACATCATCGTAGCTGCAATAATAATGAAAATTGCAATGGCACCCTGTATAGGTATTTTCTGTGGATTCTGTTTTTTTAAGCCCTTAAAACTACAAGGCAAGAGTTACCAATGAAAAATCTGGATATAATTAGAACTCCTCAGATAACGAAATATTTTTTTAATTATTATCTATTTCGTTTTTTACAATTCTAGATATTTTCTGTGTACATACCTACACATTACCTACCACCTCGCCTTCCACGAAAGATGAGCCGGTCAGGAGACGCCGGGAACGTGGTGAGTTCATCATTTGTTTCTTGAATTACCCACGAGATTACCCAGCTTCAATCAAATTTCCTTTCACATTTTTATTGATTGTCTATAAGTTTATATTCTATTTTTACTTCCTTTGTAAAAAAAAGCTAAATTATTTATCGGAAATATGACTAAGAAACAAATTTAGCTAATCAAATCTTCCTTTTATTCGGGTGTCGGAGGAAAACTATTGTTATAATTTTCTGAAAATTTAAATTTTCAAATGTACCTATGGGTATGGGGTATGGGGTGGTATGGTCATATGTATAGAAAAGGCCTCAAATTTGGTTAAACTCTGATCCTGCATCAGCTGGTGCATCAGTTTATCTAAGAAGTAATGGTGCATTCAAGAACTTCAATTCATTTGTCAGTTTACGTACCTTGAGAGGGGTTTATCAAATGTTTTTGAGTCTCATTGACTACGATGAAATTATTTTATATTGTATTATTAAGAATATAACAATCTCATAGTCCGTTAGTACAGGGTCATTCCGTATATATTGACCAATATGCTAGCGGCGTTATCTATGGAAATATGAAAATTTTGTAAATATGAAAGTCTTAGATATTCATCTGAACTTTTCAAAAATCCTATAAACAAAAACAAAAGACTATCGGAATGTCAATATTTTTCCAAAAGTAGCATTTTTTTCAATGGAACCCCCTGTGTCATATATTATGAAAGAGCTTATTTTCCCGATTTCAAAAATATATAGTTTGATATCTTTCTGATGATTCGTTCAGTAGATATTTAGGTTTAAAAATGTGTTAAAATTGGTATTGAAATCCCGGTTGCCATGGATGAAGTTGCACACATTTATTAACTGGTGAATATTTGGAGTAACATCCAGAAAATAAAGTTATTTGACCTCCATTTCTATTGATTCAATCTATATAATCACGATTCTATCATTTTTTCCATAGCAACAGGCATGTGAATTTTGATTTTTGAACATTTTTAAACTTGAATATCTCCTGAACGACTCATCAGTAAGGTATCAAACTATATATTTTTGAAATCAGGAAAATAAGCTGTTCCATGATTATATGCTAATATATTAACATAATGGAAATGTCAATATACAGGGTGTAAATTTTCGCAAACTTTAAAGAGTGACTAATTTTGAGAAAAAAAAACATTTATATAATACAAACATGGGTCCACAACGGTTTTTTTGTTAAAAGTCCCGATGTTAATTAAGGATCTTACTAAACATATAAACTCAAATTTCATCAGTCATATTATACCATAAAAAAAATCGGCTCTTCAATGGATCACTAAACATTCGATATACATTGTTATATTTATTATCGGTGGTTTTGCGAAAATTAATTGATTTGAAATATCCAAAATTTAAAATTTGGTGGTGCTTTCTAATAGAAGCGTCAAGGCTGAATCGTTGAAAATATTTTAGACCGAAAGATTAGAGGCCATCATCCAATAGTCCTTGATAAAAGCGAACAAAAAAAAAGTTGATTACCATATCAAGCTGTAAGTTCATGTATAAATAGCTTATCAGTGACGAGTGAAACAACCTCTCTACGTGGGAAAACTTTGTCCGTGGGAGGTTTTTCTTCGGCACCTCGGAAAATATTTCGATGTCATCATTTTAGGTTATATATGTATACCCACAAAGTGGAAGTACCTAATATTCTTGTCAGACAAAGTTATACTGACACATGACTACACCTAGTTAAGCATTCCTGGAAGTATAACCTAAAATCATGACATCGAAATATTTTCCGAGGTGCCGAAGAAAAACCTCCCACGGACAAAGTTTTTCCACGTAGAGATGGTTTCTCTCGTCACGGATAAGCTATACACGAACTTACAGCTTGGTGGTAATCAACTTTTTTTTTTGTACGCTGTATCAAGGACAAGTACTTAATCACATTTTCAGAACAAGCCTATGTCCAATTCTTCGTACACGTCTAACCTGATGAGAAAATTGAGTCTCTTTATAGTACATTATTGACTATATTTTTCTCTATAACATTTTGTCATCATCTTTCATAGTTTGTTTCTCTTTTTTTCTAGAATCATACTGGGATCCAGAAAATGTTTATTTGGAATAAAATTGTATGTTAATTATTTTTAGAAAAATGTTCAGTTTTATGGTAAGAATGTTTGTTTTTTTATGTTATGCAAAATATATATTTTATGTTTGTTTTTTAAATAAAGAGATATTTTATTTTCTAATGCAGTTTTTCATTTTTTAGCCCCTTTATCCTACATTCCTCTCATTAGAGATAATATTTTTTCAGGTAAAGTCTATTTATAACCAAAAAGCACGAATATGAATAAAGGGTTACTGTTGAACGTGAAAACAACAGAATCACTCATCTCATTTTTGAACTTCTTACATATCAGAAATCCAAAACTGAGTTTGGCGATTTGGTTTTTTCACGTTGCTAAGTAACTTTTTGTTTATATTGGTGTCTCTAGGCTATGAATGAACTTTGGAAAAACTGTCAGATCAATAGAAACATTAGATTTTTTCAACGTCACAAAAACGTTGGAAATATCATTAGTTCAGGTAGAAATAATGTTAAAATAATACATGAATATCGATTGATACAATGTCACAAAAATATCAGGAATATTGAAGTCATCAAGATACTTTCAAGTGAAAAAAACGTTGAATATATGCAAATAAAAATGTTGTCATTACTGACGTTTTTATAAGTATGTTGCAAGTAAGTTAAAAATAAGTCATGATTATATATTGAAAAGATATATCAAAAACGTCATAAACCATAACGTTTTTGAAAGTAACGTTATCTGCTATACAGATTAATCGTTTATTTAACGTTAGATTAACGTCATTACGCAAATGGACGTTTTTGGACATGACATTAGATTGACATCATTTTAATGTTATCTGGCTATGTGGGATTGGTCTTTGTTAATCTGAAAATCAGTTCAGGACCCAATGTATGATCTAGCGAATCTTCTATGTTCATCATTTTTTCCGTTGCTGAGAAAGTTGATGCGCTCAAAAAAAAGACCGGTTTGTTTTTGAATTCTTTCACACTCTTCCAGACATTTTTTATACTTTGGTAGGTTTTCAAAATGCATAAAGACATCAAGAGAAACTGTTTTGTTAATCACTTCCAAAACAGCAGCCATCAATGATCAATTTTCTTTCAACATGTTCAATATTTTATGATTTCTAAGTAAAAAACTGTTAGCATGAAATTTATTTTTTCTTTCTACTACCTACTTGAACGACTAGAAAACGCATATTTTTTTCAAAGCCTACAACTCATTCAAATGCACATACGATTTTCAAACAACAAGAAATCAAACTCTATTTCGTTACTGTGAATATCAACTCAATAACCAGAAATCACGTAAATCTCACCACTTGATACCCATCTTTCCGGACAACCCCGCTACACGATCGGCACGCGCATTTTCCACCAGATTTTCGCATCGTCCCGGAGTTATCATTCCGGGGAAAATTCAGTAATTCCGTGATAGCAGACGGGACTGCGACGCGCCGCTATCGTCAATCGTGAACGTATTTCAGTAGTAGGGAAAGCGCGCCAAAAGTTCGAAAAGTGAGCTAGAAGATTTATTTGGATTAAGGATTGGGACATATTTTGGATTTTAAAACGATCAGGTTAGACTCTCAAATTTATACAAATATCCTCAGAGAATTGCGTTGGTTTGATGAATTAAAACTATGATTGCTCATCAAGGCAGAGGTATAATGAAAGCCGTGGAACTGAACAAAAATAAATCGAAAAGTGCCATTTTCAGAAAAACTATACACTGGGATCAAATAATCTGTAGACTGATGGCATTTTTTACGACCCAGGATCACGCTAATGAATATTTTTTCGTCATTAACTCATGTGCTCTCTGTTGACAGTAATGTCTTCCGTTCTATGCACGGGACAATGGTCCCGAGATGGTAACACTATATTTTAATGTTGTCGTTCCTAATGTATTCGTATCATTGTTAGTTGTGCTTACGACTCGGGATATTCGTCATTTAGTTTATAATGTACGTGCTTGTGGCTTGTTCTTAGTATGTACGTCTTCATTTTCAGAATATCTGTAGGAATCGGTTATAATTATTTAATCCTTCACAATCAAGATTTGAATTTTCTTTTTGATTTTTTCAAGAAAGGTGCTAAACTCATAGCAATTTCTAAAGATTGAAGCATTTTAGCGAACAATGTAATAGACTAGGCTGTGATTATTACTGTCAGGATATAGAATTCTATAGATGTAATGAGCTCAGCTAAATATCTGGTAGAAGTGCATAACCATTGCATCTTTATTTGTTGTATTGTTCATCCCTTCATGGACGGGAAAAAGCGTCCGGTTCTCAAGACCCCACATGGGGACACGTGTCTATTCTTCTAGTCGTGATACTGTCAATTAAACAGGGAGTCCCAAAAAGAATGGGATATGAGGTGTGCAAAAAATATTGCGATCTACCCCAACTTTTGTCTATTTTCAAAATAGACAAAAGTTGGGGTAGATATTAAAAAAAAAACAGGGTGTCAAATTTGAATTTTTTCAAATGAATTTCGAACTAATCAGGTTATTTTAATGAAATTTTGTATATGATGCATGAGGATTGTTTGACATGCGAAATTCAAATCTGACCTTGGTTATGTTATGACTTTTTGAATGAGCGAAAAGGTTTGTAAGCCCTCTACATGTAAGAGCCGTACCAAAGTCAGATTTGAATTTCATCAATTTATCCCTGACATTTTGACACCCTGTATCTCTTTCAGTATTAATTTTCGGAATAGACAAATTGGGATCTTTTCCAAAATGAATGGCACGCAAGCCATATTATTTCTGGGAGACCCTTTATAAAGCTGAGATTAGATTATTTTCAATACAAAAAGATGTTGACATAGGAGCTTTGATTCTGGAAGGCGAGAAGAAGATCTTTGAAAGACTTGTGAACGCTATATTGTGGGACAGTGCCAAGGAAGCCAGATTCGGAGACTTCTAGTGTGTGCTTGATACTGCTTGAAAACCAGCAGGTACTCAGGACTCTTAGTTGGGAGACTCTCTCTGAAATATTTGACAGTGATCAATATTGAGCATTGCTGAAGCAAATGGAATGAAAAAAGTGGAAAAGAGAGCGGATAGAAAAGTCGGAAACAAAATTAAGTTAACATGCTTTGATTGCGTGAATTTTCGCCTAGTACACAGTTGTCAAAATCAATACCTTATTTGAAAAAAGTCTTCTTGATAACTTTGTAAAACTGCCTTGTAAATTATGCTTAAATTACATCATCAACATACATATATATATTTGGTATCAGGAAAAATATATATTTCATTTTAACGCATATTATACCTGTCTACATTTTTCCATTTATCGATGCCACATTTTTTTTTTAATTGCAGAAGGTAACTTAGAAAAAAAAATGGAACTTTCATAAAAAACTTTTTTCTCATCTTGGAAAATAAACGCTCTATGAGCCAAGTAAATATAATCAGAGACCTTGTACCTAACTACATGGAAAATAAGTAATGTGTTACTGAATATTGTTACAAAGCTATGATGAATATACAAGTAAAAAGAACATTTTTAGAAGGAATTTCACCTATTCTCTATATTAATAGTCTCTGCTAAAATCGGTTGATCGGTAGACATGGCAGTGCTGTCAGTTACACAAACCCCGCATCCCACACAAACAAATCTAAGTCTATTTTTATTGTGAATAGGCGAACAAATTACAAAATGAGCTAGCTGACGCTTTTGGGAAACCTTTGTTTGGCATGGATGCCCAGATTGGTTTATTCTTATGGTTGAAATAGAGTATCTCGTATAATTTGACTCGATTGGCAATATAATATTCAAAGGAACAGTAGTTGTCGGTCAAACATACGAGCTGCACTATAATTTTTTTTTCTTCGGTTGAGAATTGCGATATTGAAGAAACATTTCACTGATTGACGTTTTATGGGAAAAATCAATAATTGTAGGATGGTTATGCTATATGTTATGTGAATTTCAAAAATTTAGTATAATATTTATAGACCATATACCATATTTCAAGACCATGAAGACCATGCCCAAGACTATCGAGACCAAGACCAAGAGTTAGTCAGTCTTGTCTTGGTCTTGAGAAATCGAGACCAATACCAAAACCAAGACCATAGTCACTTTTTGAGACCAAGACCAAGACTGGCCAGTCTTGTTCTTGCGAAGTCCTGTATCGTACTACAGTTTGCAAAACTGCAAAAACTAAATTGGGTTCTTGATAAAGTGTGCTGAGCACATCGAAGAGCGCTCTAGAAAAGCCACATTATTGTTTGCTCTTTATTGACCTATAAAAGAGCTAAAGGGATAATATATGGGGACTAAAACCCAGAATTGAGAATAGTATAGTATCTATGCTATCGTTATCGGACCTCTAATCACCTACGGAGCCATAGTATGGTGGCTCGCAACAAAGAAAGCATACATCCAGCGGCAACTGGATAAGATCCAAAGGATGGGATGCATTGCACCACACCAAAGAGAGCGTTGGAGGTAATCCTGAACTCACCCCCACTGCACCTGTTTGTAGAGAGTGTTGCACTCAGAACAGCATACCGTCTCAACTGTTTGGAACATCTGAGACTGAGCAGCAAGGGACACTCTGCCATCATGAGTGAACCCCAGCTAAAGAATGGAGTGCTGCCAATGCACTCTGACTACATGACTCCTTCTTTGCTGGTAGCTCGCTTGAGCTAATTATTCCCAGATAAGAAAATTGGATGAATCAGAACAGACCAGCCCAAATACGAGAAGGGCTAAGCAACAGAAAGGCACAGAAGCAGGATTTTGCAGTGGCGGGAGAGACAACAAAACGACCTTCTCGTTCGGGATGCACGCTTCGATCCTCCAGGCCAGAATCTTATCCATATGTATATCCAATGTGCATATAACATTCTTGAGAGAGGCACAAATCACAACTTTCAACATTTGTTCAGATAGCACTTCAGTATCAGAGACAGACTCAGGGGACTCCAAAGCAGTCCCAGAATGCATAAGATAATTCAAAACAACAACAGAGTTAGGCCAATTTGCGTCCCCTGCCATATCGGTATGCCAAAATTGGTTCATCATGCAGTCCGATAGGAACCGCACCAATGATTGGTATCCCTAAAACATCAGGTATGGGCGAGACGGAGAAACTTCTACTCGAAAAAGCCACTCTATGCTTGAACAATGCTCCAGGCATGCTATTCATGCCAAGGCATTGATAACAGGACCTGATACGGACAGAACCAAAGAGCTTTTAAATTTGAGCAAGAAAGACCTTAGCACAGAGGTCGGTCTATTAATTGGTCACATGAACCTGAAGGGTCACCTCCACAGAATCGAAATTAGAGAAGATTCAGCCTGCAGGTGGAGCCTTGAAAGCGTAGAGACAGTAGACCACATCCTGACGAAATGCTCTTGATAGCACTAGGATGGAATACTCCGGAGCTGAACTCACAACACTACAGAAACTGGCAGGAATTTATTCGAGATACTGAGCTTCGCGAAAGCGTCGTGCCTTCGATAGTCTCACTTCAATCACTTGTGGGTTGCAACGGGCAAAGAAAGCCTTAGCGGATGTTGCGTCTTCGATGCTGCACAACTGTTTTAATAGTACAAGCCGTTGCAACTAAGTAGTTGTTACCTTAGATGTTTTCTGCTGGAGATGCGGTTTTCTTCATTTGGTTTCATCTTTCACATCAACTATCATCAGAGACAGCAGTTTTGGAGGAAGGGGAAGTCTGGGCAAAGAGACCACCAGAATTATAATAAAACTGTTTCCACAAAAAACTTTATTTATTCATCGAAGGATAATATGAGCCTAATCTTCTCACAAATAATATCTTACTGTTTGTATTACTCGTCTCATCTTTGCAGCTTTTATTTTCATCTCTACTACTTTCTTTCACACTTCATCGGATATAATTACTGATAATAATTTATTATGGATATGACGAGTGAATTTCCCTACATTTTTTGATGTCGTAAGGGATCCGTCGCAGATTAACTTTTTCAATCGAGCAGCCAAGCAAATACTTGGGTATAATCATTTCATTTAAGTGAATAATATGTACTTGGTAGTGATTAGTTGAACTCTTCCAGCAAATAAAACCAGTAAAAAAAACAATTATTCTTTCTAAATTGACTTCATAGTTAATCTCTACTTTCCTAATACTTTTCAGTATGAACGACGCACGTGCTACTGCGATGTGTCAAGTTGAACCTAAAGCGTTTTCATGGAGTATCATGAGACCATTCCATTTGGTCTGTCAGTAACGTCACTTTCAGCCAATCGGCGAGCTGCAAGTGACGTTAATGACAGACCAAACTGAAATGGTCTCATGATACCATACTCCATGAAAACGCCAAACAACTTTTGATCTACGTCATCGTTGCCACCAAGCTAGTTGTTTTGAAGCTTGCTGGTGACCAAATCTGTTCACCTGCAAATCACATTATAACTCGCTTGGTGGCAATTATGACGTGAATCGAAAGTTGTTTGGCATTTGCTGTAGTTAAAAACAACGTGGTAGGTATTACAATGTATTGTTATTTTATTGTACCAATTCCTATATCAAGCGAAGTTTTTATATTTCTATCTAGAGCTGCTGTGCTTTTTTTGGAATAGGTCCAAGAAACAGATTCATGAACCCTTGATTTATTATCGGAATATTCCAAGAAACCAAAAATAAGAATCGATGAAAATAACACAAAAGCCCGTATCTCGATCCCATCTCATCATTCTATCTGCTCCCACCAAACATACGTTGGAAGTCACAAAGGCAACTCGTTTATTAGATGCGATAATACTAAATAATAAACCGCCCCGACTGGCGCTCGCGACTTTTCTATACAGTGTTCGTCACAATAGCGGCATTTGAAAACGGTCTAGTAGCCGCATTGTTAGGAAGCATTGTGAACGGTCCATTACGACATCTTCCTGCTGAAATTCAATTCTCGAACGAGCTGGCATTGTCCTGGAACTGCAAAGTCCCCATGCGATGATGATGTCCGTGCTACTGAATAAAAATCGTTATTCCCGATGTATGACAATGTGTTTGTTTGATATGGGTTGATAAAAGATTGGAGATGGGACAATGGATACAGCATTGAGAACAAACGGCTCTAATAATTTTGGAAAGTTTCCTGCAAGCTTCTTCTCTTTATTATTTCACTTTCGTTAATGAACTTGAAGCGGAGACACCTAGATAACTTAGTCATTTTTTGTCATTGTCTTTTGGTAGCCAAACAATGCTATAAATTGAAGTAATAAACATTTAACCATATTATATTTAGTAGAGGCAACTTCATTGGTTATTATTTTCGGAGAAAGGGCTGTTACATGAATAAATTGTACTGGACCGTCAAAAAACAGACCGAGAACCCAGATTATGCTATGAAATTTTGTATCGAATCTATAATTGACCTGACTTTTCTTAGTAGCCACAGTCTATTGAAGAGTTGTTTTTCTTGGAATTTATCATACAGACATTGATATTTAATTATTGTAGTGATTGTTGGGACTAATTTGTTTGCTTTTGTCATCTATGTGCCCGACAAAATCTTCCATTTCACTTCAATTAATAAAAAAAAATAAAGATAACACTTGCAAGTGTTTATAAGAGCAAAGTTGCTTTAATTAGTGAAATAAGTTTGATAAAATGTTATGAATAAGAAACTACCTTTATAGCAAAAAACTCACAAGAGTGACGAGAGTGACCTCTTTGGTTTTACACTTAATGGACCTGCCCTCATTGACCCTAAGAAGATCAGCTTGTCAGCTTTTTTTTTTTTGATAATGATATCTTGAATAGACTAAGAGGAAAACGTACATAATTGCTACAACTAATAATAATTGTTGTGGTTGATAAAATTACGATTCAAAAAAATGCAAATAGAATCGTTTTTTGCAGTTTATTACAGGAACCACAGTCAAAACCTTTAAAATGATCCCTGTTGTGTTTTTTTCATGTACAGTTGTGTTCATATAAAAGTCATACAGTCATAAATTGTTTGATATTTTTTATACAATAAAATAGGACATATGAAAAAGATTCCTCTTGTCTCCATCTGTGGCGTGGCTTGTTTGACTCTCTTTTCAAGTTATAGTACAGATGAATTAAGTTCACGAAGCAAAAATGTTGTGTATGTATGAACACTACTGTACATTTAGAATCTGATACTAAGAAATGCAAAAATCCACCGAAAACCTGAATACTATACACAACATGGTATTTATTTTTACCCTGTAAATTCTTGGCTAGAATAATAGATCTTTTTCCTCTGATTCAAATCAAATCAAATATGCTTTACAGCCACGAAAAAATTTTAAGACATTTTATGGACAAAGCAAATACAAAATGGTAAAGTAAACAACAATACAGAACATTATGCATATTGACTCAGATATACCTACTCTTATATTTTCGAATATCCCTGTAAATCCTTATCAAACTCTCGTATGGGAAATTTAATTTTCAAAATAAGTGAAAATTTTACCAGGAATGACATTTTGGGTTTTGATATCTCAAGATACTTTCCTCTTACACAAAATAACGATTTTGAATTTTTTGACCAACCCTGTATTATACTTATCTTTCTTCTTTATCGTTTTCCGTCCCAAAATTGAAAAAAATAATAATAAATGTCTGCATGCAGCTCCTTCTAAGTAGTTTTCACATTCTGTTATTTTTTCGTCTCCCTGTATATTTGGAGATTTTTTTTTCGACAGATGTAGAATTTTCAATTTCCATGAAAAATGATTCAAATTTGCTTCTCTGAACTCTCTTGTAAAACCAATATAAACTGGGATATCTATTGAGTGAAAAAATATAAACAATCCCTCTGTACGGAGTGTTCACGTATACTTTGGCTAATAGCTATCTCCGTTATAGTTAATCATAGAAAAAGGTTCAAATTAGCAAAGTTGTAGTATTTATTCTACATTATCAGAATTTGTTAGAAGAAAAAACATTTGAGCATCAGAAGTCAAAAAAATTGCGTGATGTTGAGAATAACTCACGCGAGAAAGATTTAAATTTTCAAGTAACTAACGCACGAGTGGCATACAATATTTTATCCAACAAGTGGAAGAAGTCCTTTTTTATGAGGTGATAATCATTAAATATAAATATCAGTGTCAGAATGACTTGACAGTGCCTCTTCTAGATTGGGGTCAGAGTAGGTTGTTTGTTTAGTTGCCACGGGAACGTGAGTTATGGACTAGTAACTAGTAGGTATGGATTATAACACACTAGTGTGTTATCTGATTGTGTACTTGTTTAAAATGTCATCAATAATAAGACTCATAGCTATCATGCGTTGAATAAAGATCTATTTCCTGATTACAAATAAATGTGTAGGGGATTGGGGTCGATACAAGAAATAGTAATAAACTGGACAGAAGCTGTTAGTTAGTGAGATCAGCTCACTATTCCTTTTATAGAAAGACCTTGATTTCTTTATAACCGTTGAATATAACAACCCCATGCAAATACATACATTTGAAATTAGGAAAGAGTTGTCTATCGAACTCGGGGAAAAATACAGGGAACACTTTTGAGAAAATGAAGAAATCTTACATTTTTGACTTCTGATACTCAATAGCTTTTTCTGATAAGAAATTTTGATAATTCAGAAAACATACTACATCTTTTCTAATTGGAACCACTCTCTAGGGTATTAACGAAGATAGCTATTGGCCAAAGTATACGTGAAGTTTAGCTAAAATACGAAATTATGCCTAAGATGCCGGTGAAATGATTTGAACCTTATTTGAAAGATGAAGGTACAAAACGCGAGAGCAGCGCAGCAGTGGAATCAGCCGGTAGTAGGACCTTGCCCAAGGTTAATTATTGATAGTGATACAATTAACCTTGGACCTCGCTGCTGTAGTTTTTGCCCCCACCACAACGCCTAACAAGATGACAATTCCAAAGAATTCCAATGGAAGTTGAAGGAAATTGATGTGAACATATAGATCTCATGAATAGATGGTCCTTTAAGGAAATAACTAGAATACTAGATGTTTTGAGCACACAGGCAAAAATTATCTCTTTGACTACCTGGTAAACGAACATTGAGAACTCAATGATTTATGAATATCTATTCAACTACCTATTCTAGACAAGTAAGAATGCATGTTTGTTGAGCATTGACGTTTTGCTTGGGTTTGGAGGACGAAATCTTCCAAATTTCGGACGCCACTCTCTGGATTTATGTGGTAGAGGGCTACAGACCCTCTCGGATAACTTTTAGATAGTGGAGGAAGGTGATACAGGATGCAACAGCATCGGGGGTGTCCTGGTGGATAGAACCGAGATCTTTGAGATTCTGCTTCCCTTGCTGAATAGAATCAAGTTAATTATGACATACAGTATATTTGATGAGAGCTTGAGAGAGGCGTGCGTTTTGGTATTAAAGACAAATTAGATTGAGACAGTCGAATGTCCGGAAAGGTTAAATAAGAACGGTTAAAGAGCAGATTTAGGCTGTATGTAGTTATGTAACAGTGGAGTGAGAGGCGTTTAACGTAGAAAAAAAAGATCGCAAAAAAGTTGGAACACATAAACGTGAATCCTCCGATAATTAGCGTAGGATTAGTATTTTGCAAAACGGTGATGACTCCACTAGCATCGTTAGAAAGCGTTTTCTGGACTTTTTCAAGGATGTGAAGTGATGATTTTGTTAACGAAATGCGGTTATCTTCGAGAGAGTGTCAAAAGGAGAACTGGTGGAGTATACACTGTCAGAATAGTAGCCAGTAGCCTCACTATTCTGTAAAAGGTTAAAGGTGGCTTGAGCACAGTACTCAGGCTCAGCAGTTCTATTAAACGGAAAAGGTTGGATGGAAGAACTTTGTTAGATTAGCGCAGATTCGCCATTCTGCAAATGTCTAAGGGTGGCTTGGACAGCAATGCTCTGAAGTATGATCAAGACTCCAACAACCTATGGATACTCAAATAAGGCAACACACTTTTTGTTGAAAAAGGTTTGGAAAATAGGTTAGTTTGCATCAGCCTATAACAACGGAATCAACGCGGTGAACCTTGGAAAATCATAGTTCTTGATGCAGCGTACAAAAAAAGATGACTACAATCTAGCTGTAAGTTCGTGTCCGACAACTTCTCTACGTGGAAAAACTTTGTACGTGAAAGGATTTTCTTCGGCACATCGGAAAATATGTCGATTTCATGATTTTAGATTATGTGATAACCAGCAAAGCTGATCTGATACTTCCAGGAATACTTAACTAGGTTTGCGTCAAAGTAACATTGTTCGACAAAAATATCAGGTATTTCCACTTTGTTCATCACCCTGAAGATTGTTCACTCTAGGGTGGTGGCACAGAACACATATACAAAGTTTAGAAGACAAACCGACTAACCGACGGAACAATGCGCCATGCACGGAATGCAGTGGATGCAAATCGAACTATCAGACTTGGATAATGTATTATTGGATATGTTTACAATATTTTATTCAGATTTCTACAAAGTAATTTTTCTCGGGCCACGCATGCGTGAAGATCAGGACCAATGGTGGCTGGGTGATGTCACATGTGACAATATTTATAACCTCCTTATTGCTGTCAGTGTCAGTGCCAAGTTTAAATGAGTTTTGATTGAGTTTTATGAAGAGTAGCATATTTGTTGATTCAACAATACACAAATAAAACGTGAGTACGTGAATATTAACTATAGGTCAAGACACGCCATTTCAGTTAAAGCAAAAGTCATATTCTTGACATGTCTTTAGCGTTCACATTGCACGGTAGACATTACGCTCTATCTTTGTTCTGCTTTAAGCTAGACAAGGATAGAGGCACGCTCGTTAACGTGACACTGCTTGTCACTTGCTCTGGTTAGAACGCATGCGCCTTAAACGGGCCACGGACGATGCTATCTGTCGTACAACAAGTATGACGTTCATGACTTTTTTCTTCTGTGATGCGTAGTTCGTTACGTAAATTCTTATGGGGATAAATACCTTATATCTATGTCTTTTAAATAAACCATTTTCAAATCACAACTTTTTCTTCTTTCTCACTCTGTCACTTGAATCATCCGAAAACAACCCGACTACAACAGCAGCTAATGTTTTTTTTGACAAAGTTGGTGCCACGTTGAACGATTATACAGGGTGTCCGGGAAAATGTGGGAGATCTCTCGGATTCAGATAGAACATTAAAAAATAAGATGACAAATTCCCATAAATTTTTTTCCTAGCGGCCCTCCCTACGGAGATACGGCCCCCTAAAGGACCCCACTGGAAATCGGTTTTTCTTGAATAACTTTTAAACGACTCAATATAATTCAATGAAAATTTAATATGATAAACAGTATTAAGGACCTCTCAAAATACTTCCCTTAAAACATAATTAGCTTGTTTAGTATACCAGGGACGGACTAGATTGTACATTTTAACGCTCACATTTTTAACACCCTGTATGATAAGGAAATAAAAAAAAAAAATTTGGATACCTTGAACATTAAGCTAAAGAAAAGGTACTCTGGTTCATTGTCGATAAAATGAACCATTTTCGAGAAAAAACAATTTTTATTAAACAAAACCTCGAAAAAAGCCATGACGAAGTGGTGCTCTTGACGAAATCGTGAACCTAACGCTAGGAAAAAAATTTATGGGAACTTGTCATCTTATTTTTTAATATTCTATCAGAATCCGAGAGATCTCCCACATTTTCCCGGACACCCTGTAGATATTTACTGAACATACTGAACTATAGTTGTCAATGTTTGACACTGTTGTACGATGAAGTTGTTCAACAAATTGCATCGTCTGTGGGCCGTTTCACGCTATCGCTAAGCTGACTTCGAATTTGACTTTGAAACTGTCTTTATTTGTTATATAAACACAAAAACTATGAATACTTGAATGTAGTTTCTGAGTTTTCTCTTGAATGTCCAGAACCATCTGGAGATGAAGTCAGTGTGGGCTTCCCTAGTTGATGATATATTCAGCGCTGCGGGGTGTTGACCCTGTGTGATGGTGACCATGAGAAAATGCCACTCACTCTAGAGTTTGGGGAAGCGGTGCATGGCTGCAGGTGGCGTAGATAGGACGACAGTTACGGACTTCCTCAAGGGACACTTCTTCTGTTTCTTCCCCTTTGTTTGACCTTTTCAAGAGCCTCACTCTGTTTGATGTGTTGTGGAATGGTCTGGGCGAAATCCTATTTGTTCATCTGACAGAAAGTTTTTTGATTTTGTGACTTCCCTTATTTTGTGGAGTATGCATTTCTTGCCACTTTTCCGATGGCGGCTGGAAGACTGATGAGCTTTTAGTATTTCAGGTTGTACCCTGCCTTCTTAGAGATTTTATGAAAAATATTACCAGGGCATTTTTCCACTAAGAGAGGAATCAAAGCATAAAAGACCACATGAAGATAAAGGGTGACGTTTTCATGTCCTCATCTGTCATCATGACAAGCTAATAAGTTGTCATGTGGCATTCTACGAACCGCCATCTTCTCGACAGCTAAGGAACTTCAGGTACATCAGCGCCTCTCCGTGGATTCGAATCAAAGCTTCCACTTAGGACCCGCCCTCCATTTACATTTTTGTTCTAAACTTTGTATATGTATTCTGTGGGTGGTGAACAAAGTGGGTCCAACCTCATTATCCTTCATGGGATAAAAGTGCTCTCCACATACCATGCAGGAAAATAAGCAGCTATAGTCTCCACCCAACCAATCAATACAAGTTAATAGGAACCGCACCATGAGAACATTTGAAAACTCAGCAGTCGGAAGCATTTCAACTATTCTCAAATGACACTCGATTATAGAATCTGATGAATTTGTATACAGCAAAACTTTATTCACTGCAAGCTTTCAATCCAGCTATAGTATTGTGCTAGATCTATTATCAAGTTCTCTCATCTTTCCAGTTCTATCACTCATTTCCCAGATCAGTGTGCCTTTCAAACTGTCTCCTCAATATGCTGCTGCCTCCACTATACATCGTTCCAAATACGAATTCTATAGAAAGCGAGATACGATTGTCGAAACATAATTATGTCTTTGAAATCTCTGATAATCTTGAGTATCGGACAAAAGCATCGCAAATAAAATGGTTCCATTGTAGCGTACAGCAGCTACACAGCTACGTCGCTGAAAGAGTATCAATAGAATAGCGACGCAGCCGAGAGATAACTCGCGATGTGATGCTTTTGTGCACAGAGATGAATATTATAAAGGGACAAAGATTCTACAATACAACATACAATGAATACAATGGAATAGTGTTGTATTCAGTATTGTATACATATAATGGAACTATAGAAGCAAGCTTAATGCCATTTCAAACTCGCTGCCGTTATCAGCGACGGCATGGGAAGTGCCGCTAAGGGACGAGACAAACTGCACGACATTGAGGTGAAACTCGGTGACAAATTATTCACTTGAATCGCGAGGTTGTGTCGTTGTTCTCACAAGAGAGATCTCTCAATCAGTAATGTACATCTTTTCTAATCTGTAATCACTTCTCATTCAAAGTGATTTTCAAATAGTTTTTTAGTAAGTCTTCTCCAAGCGCCAAATAGAACTTGACGTTTTTTTTTTCAAAATTGTTTGTGGAAGTGATGACGAGAATCTCTGTCGTCCGAGCGCCATTTTTAAATAAAGGAACAAAAAGGAGTCGTTTGGAGCTGGATCTGGTGAGTAAAGACGCTGATCAAGCCCAATTGGTAGATCTTCAATATTGTAACAGCTGAGTGATGATGGTGATGATGATTACCGTCGAGATTTCCTACAATAATTTTACTAATTCCCACGATTGATTCGCTCTAATTTTTTGAAACTAAAGCATGAAGCTGAGGTCCCTAAATACGGCATATTTGTAGGCAATATAAAACTAGAAAATGATTTTGTGTAGATTATTTTGTACAGGACTGTTCGATGGGATTTTATGAGATTACAAAATTGATATTACTAAGAAGTAAGAATCTCCGCTTATTCCTCAGCCACTTTGTTCATGATTGACAAGAGGTATTCTTCACAGTTTTTCTGCCTTGAGCTTGGCTCTTACACATTTTAATCCTTTTCCTCGTCCATTTTCAAGTATTTAGATTGGACCAAAAACTAGATCCATGTTTGCTCATACAACCCTCTCATAATTTTCTAATTAATACATACATATTTTCTGATAAACTCACCTTTAAAGAAACACAGTTTATCTCTGTGGTTTAGCTACAATCTGAATCTGCCCATTCTCACTAGCAGAACGTAACCTCAATCCTTTTCCACAGAGTTTGCGCATGCGCATTTAATGATGACTCCTCCTAATTTCTTCATGATTTCCTGAAGATTACCCGTGATTTCTCTGATTTTCCGTTATTTCCTCATGATTTCCCCTGATTTGTTTATGCGATATCGCCTACGAATCACCCGAAAACCTGATGCTATGATGACAGTAAGAAACTGTGACAAAGACATAAGTTTCAACTTGTCGAGCGTAAACGCTTACTGAAGAAGCTATCTTTCGAAAGGTTTCTCTTGTCGTGTGCTTCCAAATGCACGTATGAGGATATATAACATTTGTCTGGAATATGCTGAGTAAATAAAGTGATGAGATCCGGAAATATGATATAATATATGTTGAAGAGTATCAGACGTGAACGAAACTACAATCTTCGTTAAATTAAAATGACTGTCATACGCTCTCAAATTATGAAAAAGCGTGTTTGTCAAGCTATGATTCTGGTGATGAAGTAGTGGGGATAAAATCGAAATTTTTCACCGACGAAGAATGTATGATGAACTCAGGTCGCTCGAGGACGTTCGTGGACAATTGTTTTTCCTGTTTGAAGATAATCGCTGATAATAAGGAAATGACCAAAAAACCGCAGCCGCCATTACCCCCTTTGCATTCCACTCTTTTGACTATATTTTTGTTACGGATTTATTATGGTGTACACAAGCTTCATTCCCCCACTAACCCAAAACTTTGATTTATTAGGCCAAATCTGCGCCAACAGATACCCAACGTGCGTACACCCTTCTTTGCCTGAGAGCTGGGTTGAACGCTCATGCAATTTGGGCTAGTGAATCGTAACATGTGAATAGACGCGGTTGTGCAAATCAAAAAACTTGCTTGAATAAGATCTGTTCTACCAGATATTTGCTTATTATATGGGTTGGTAGAGTTCTATGAACACAGAATTCGTCAAGTTAGTTTTGTTTGTGCAAATTTTGATGCTCTTTTAGCACCATTTGGCAAATTCAACCGCCCAAAATTTCAAGGTTGGTCGATGATAGTGCATAAACTCTTGATAACCACATCATCTTTGATTTGTGTAAGCGTACTGCCTTTCAAGAAACAGATATTCAAGGACAGCTTGTTACTCGATTTTTTTCTTTTTCACAAAAGTACTTACATTGACGACAATATCTGAAATTTTGATGAATATCTGGTAAAGGATGACAAACACTTCGATTATTTTCACTTTGAGGTGAAACTTTCCACACCACTCTTCCTAGTATAATATAGAGATTTAAAAGTATGTATTCCATTTCCAAAATTATTTCTCATCAATGCAATCGGCTAAAAAATCCATAATTATTTTATTTTAGTAACCCACACGTATGCTTCTCCACTACGATTTTCCACTTCACATTTTTTAATAAAATAGTTGTTTACCTTATTTTTTTCTCCATGTCCACAATGAGCATCTATAATTTAATAAAATTTAACAATGAATTTTTGTCTACAGCCTCATTCACATTCCATGTTTCATATAACAACACGCGACTTCCTTCACAGCGAAAATGTTTCTATCTCATCCCAGATTTTTCGTACATTTCATGATCGATTCTGGAGTTTCTCACAAAAATCTGCCAAATTTTGGAGCTTCTTATTCCTTGCTAAAAAAGGTTTTAACAGCTTTCTTCCATCTGATACCCAACAACGCTTGGTGAAATTTACTGATTTTATATGTTGGTCTTTCAAATGATGAGTAAAAACATCCCGTGCATAAATTGTTTTAAGTTTTTCACTACATCGACTTGATAACATTCTCAAATGGCTAGGATCATCAAATTCTGCTGCATTATGCAACCCCTTGAGACTTCGGGGATATAATCATAATAGAAATACCTGTCAATTGTCGTATCACTCGACCCCCCATTTCAATTTTCAATTCTGGCGGTAGGGGGTTAAAATATCAAAAAAATGTGTGAAGTTTTTTTTCCCTCACTCTGTATATTTAGAGACCTACACTCAACAATGTTTCTCATTTGTGAGAAATGTACCATCTCAACTCAGTCTTTTTTAAAACCTTGACAGTTTTGTTCTGAAACTTGAAAGAGACACATCTAACTCGATTAGTATTTTGTAACAGCTTCTCCATGCAGCCTTATTGAGAGCAATAGAAGTTGATTCTACTTTACAGGGTGGCCCATCGTAAACATTCCGAAATTGATTTTGGGCATTTAATGTCATATAAAAATCAAACACTCAAACACGTCAACATTTTTTCAGGGGGACATTTAATAGGGGTATAAGCAAATCCTCGTCTGCAATCCCTTGGGCAGGGTGAAACTCACCTGTGAAATCTTAAATAGAAAGGCGAGTCGAGTGATAACTTATTTTGAAGGACCCTCGGCCCTGATTAAAACTGCCGAGTTCCAAGCCTCTGCTGTTATTCCTGTTCATATGACAGCTTGTCAGAAGATTGTGTTTTCATTTTTTTCATTCAATAAATTGTTACCCGCAAGAGTTGGCTTCTCCAAACTAAGAGGATTTGAGGAATAGAAGACTTTTAAAATGAGCTATTATTCAATCCTTTCAAAGAGAATGTTTATATAAAAAATGAAGTCACCTCTTGTGGGCAATCATTTATTGAATGAAAAATAAAAAATGAGAACAAACATTTTTGACAAGCTGTCATATCAACAGGAATGACAGCAGAGGCTTGAAACTCGGCAGTTTTAATCAGGATCGAAGGACAATAAAAATAAGGTATCACTCGACTCCCCTTTCCATTTAAGATTTTAGAGGTGAGTTTCACCATGCCTGCCCAAAGGATTGCAGATGAAGGTTAGTCTATACGCCTAATAAGTGTCTTCCTAAAAAACAAAGTTTACGTGTCTTGGTCTGCCCAAGATCAATGCCAGAACGTTTTTGAAGGGCCACCCTGTATGATGCTCCAATGAAAATACTGTCCTGAAAAAAATGGTCCAAAAAACTCTGGCTCAAAATTACAGAACGGCATAAAGGGATCTGGTGTTAGATGCATATTAGGGCTTTGGGTTGGCCAATTTTTTATCAAGGCACGTTAGGGTGCTACTTTTCGTTTGGCCATGGCAGAATTTTGTAGGAATGTCCAATTTTTATTCAGTGTAAGTTTGGAATTTGAGTTACATAGTTATAATGTGGTTAATATCGCATGTCGTGACGATTTGGGAAATATAGTCCAATTGGTTCGGCTTATTTGAGTTGGGGGAGTTCTGTTTGGTCCTTTTGTTTGTGATTATAAAGACTCGAGTTTTGTTGATGTTAATATCGATTCTCTATTTTTGGGAGACATGTGAAATTATGTTTGTGTGGTTTGTTACTGGGTGATTATGTCTTTGTCAGTGGAATAGATTAGTGTGTGTCGTCAAGTTGTAGGCAAATCAAATCAAATCAAAAATGTACTTTATTGCCTAAGGAGAAATTTCCATTGTCAAAGCACCCTACAGCTAAAACTGTGAGGGCCAAGAACTAACAATACAGTCAAAACTTAACTAATACAAAGAATCAAATTCTGACAAATGCACACAGTCAAAACGCACCGTCATAGAACTCATCTAGACTAAAGTATTCCCTTCACTTCAGTCTTTTTCCAAATTGCAATATTGATGTGTTTTTTCTGAGATAAAGAGGCAAATGGTTAAACATCTTTCTACCTTCATATAAGAAAGATTTTCTTATAAAAGTTTTTGTTGGTATCGGCAGAATGAGGTTTTGAGACTGTCACGTTTCACGCAAAGCACATGAGTTCCGTATGGAGTCTATTTTTTTTATAGATGAAAGTGCAGGCTTCAAGGATGAACAGATGGAAAGAATCTTCCGGGATATGAAATGAGGTCAAAACGTCTCCCCCTTTTCCGCTCCGACTATGTAACGAAGCGCCCTCTTTTGGAGCACAAAAATCATCGATAGCAAATATTTGCAACTTTCGTCCTAAAGAGGTATACCGTACCTTATATGCAAAACCAAAGGGGCAAAGTAAACAGTTTGTGCCACAGTAGGTACAAGTTCATTGCAAAACAAGTAGAGGAAAGCTATTTACCAAGATTGATGACATGCTCTCGAAAAGATAACTCATCGTCCAGCGTCACTCCAAGAAATTGAGTTTCTTGTCTGAAGTTGGATCCTGTCCAGCATCAGCTCCTCCACATTGCACTTGAAACTCAAAATATTAGTTTTATTAACATTTATAGACAGTCTGTTGGAATTGAACAATTCTTTTATCACAATTTAATCATCATTAATGTCTATTCCAAGAACATGCGCCAAAAAATAGATGTATTCCAAACAATGTGCTGCCTGAAACGCTTATTTTTTCCAAATCATTTATATATCAAGAAAAGGAGTGGTCCGAGCAAAGAGCCCTGAGGCACACCACAGTTGGTATTCAAATATGCAGCAAATATGCAGATCTATTGTCAGAGACAAGCACACGAGATAAAAAATGAACCAAGAGAGTGCAGAACCTCTGAATCCGTATCGCTCAAGCTTTGCCAATAGTACTCCATGATCCACACAATCGGAAGCGTTGGATATATCACAAAAAACCGCCGCCGCAAATTTTCCTCGGATAAGGCTAATGTAGATGTCCTCCATAAAATCGAAGATAGCATCGTGAGTTCCCACAAAGCTCTGAAATGCGAACTGTTCCGGAATTATAATATTGTTAGCCTTCAGGAATCCCCACATCCTCCTCTTCACGATCTTTTCAAATATTTAAGACAAAGTGGGCAACATCGATATTGATCGAAAGTTACTGGGGTCATTTACATCGCCACCCTTGTACAAAGGAATTACCAAAGAGGACTTTAGGCATGGAGGGAAGGTTCTCTTCGACTAGCAATCATGAATATCATCATCAAGGGCCTCCAGGCGGGTTCAGGCATTTTCGAAAAGATCATAGCAGACATTCCATTTTCTCCTGTTGAGTACTTATTTGTTTTTTATGTCAAGAATAGCGTCACACACTTCATGAGTCAAGGACGGTGAAAATGAATTTATTGTCGAAACATCCCTCAAAAACGATAAAGGATCCACCGTATAAAGTAAATCTTCAGGCAGAGTCTTTGCAACATTACAGTAATATTTGTTTAGTTCATCGGGTTCGATTTGTAGGTTTTGTATATTTGCTCCACCTGAGCGGTTGCATATCTCATTTACAATAGTCTTTTTTTTTTACCAGAGAGTCCCACATCGTAGAAATTCTTTTTAACCATTCTCAGTAGACGTTTGAAAATAAAACGATACTTTTTACCGTACGCGATGAAGAAGGGTTCAATGTAATTTTTTTTGACATAATTCAGAGATCGAAGGTTTGCAGATAATATTCGAAGTCCCTAGTCATCCACGATCTGCGTTTTTGTCGTCTCAGTTAAGATAGCAATCAGTTAAGATAGCAATAGTGGGCCTTAGGAAAACAATAACACAACTTTCCTTTTGGAAGTACTAGTCTACTTCTCCAATTAAAAAAGTGTGCCTGTATCAGGTTTTAAAAAACTTACACTGTATATGCTAAACCAAAAGTGGCATTTCACCCTTAGTGATTCGCCCTGAGAAAGAAGTTGATGACGCAATGAGGAATCTCGACGACATTTTCGACATGTATCTTTTTATTCTGATGTAAAAGACATTTGAGGAAAAATATGCAGTTCAAGATTATTAACGTAAATCACAGTCCATACAAGAACTAAAAAAACAACGAGTAACTTGATCAGATGAATATATTAGATCCGTACTTTTCTTCAATATTGACCAATGATGTGGTTTCTGCGTTCTAAAAATTCAAGATTAAGGTGAGTGGGTGGGTACTAAAGAAAAAAAAATACATATTTAAATAGGGAAAATGGATGAATTAATGCCTCATCTTGAATTCCTCATACATATGCACCAGCTTCTATGTTATGTGGAAAAATCATAGAAAACGAGTGCTGTTTCGTTTAGGACTTTGGAGAAACATTCTGGCGCGTGACGGAGATGGTGCTTTTTGGTTTCTCTGTTTTAATAATAGTAATTATCAACTCCTGTCCACCAGAAACTGAGGAAATCACATCTCAAAATCTGTAACCATCATCCTATCTGGCGGTTTTGATGTTTTATTGTTTAGAATCCATATTTTATCCCAAAAAATCATAAAACTGTTGTTAGGTTAGGATATGTATTATGTTAATTCTTATGTTATAATTCGATAAACATCATACCTGTTGCGATAATATATAGTTATACTTTCAAGTTACTGTTTTATTGAACATTTTCCGTAACTCGTAATCGTAAAATAACCTTAATTTTCAAAAGGTGAGTTCAAGTATTCGCTCTGAATACTCGGAGCACCAAAAATTGTACGCGCTTAAATGGACAATTTCGCGCTCGGAGCGAAACTCGAACTGACCTAAAAAAAACACATTCAATCAATGCAAAATTTCGACCACCGATTAACGTCAACTGTGGTCCAAATTGCGACGTTGCACGTCATTACTTGTCATTACTTCATGGCTTGTGTTACAATATAGACGGCTCTGCCTATAATAATTATGAAAATCCAAAATAAATAATCGATACACTGCACAACACTGCTGACAAGTCAGACAACTGACAAGTGATAACTGTCAATCATGGTTACAATATAGGTGTGTTCCCGTTTTCTTTTGTGGGGCGGATTCATTGCCACCGAGATTGTCACGTGATAAGTTTTTTCTAGTATGCTAGACTGTCACGTGGTTATTATATTCAGAGGCGTTGGGATCCAAGGAACCGTTGCTAAGCGACCCACTTTTGCGCCCGCTAGCCAAAATTAGCGACTTTCCGCCTGCTTTGCATGCAATGAAAAGTGAACTTTACGTGTAGGTTTTACAAAAAAGTGTATTTTATAGCCAGGCGGCAGCCAGTTTTTTTTCAAACCAAGGCATTGTTTTTTACCACAGATAGGGTGGCAACCTGGCCTGTGAACCCTGCTCCTTTATCCGGACTTGATACCGTGCGTCGCCTCGCTTATTGAGCTACTCATTTCTACTCTAACCCAAAAGCGAGGTGGCGGAGTTGTGTATATTATCATAACATAAGCGATAAGTGTTTATTATCACTTATGTTGAATCTTCTTTTTTTCTTTTGAATTTCAAAAGTATTGTATGTCCCAGAACTGTGCAAATCTGAAAATCTCGAAAAAAACATCGCAAAACACGAATTGGAATGAAAATTTATTATCTCTTGTTTGAGAAGATTTATCAGAAAAATACCAAATACATCCCGAGGCACTTCTTTTATCTATTATTATTTAGTAGAGTGGCAGTATCTTTAAAATTTCAAAAGTTGCATCTTGTATTCATAGAGAACCTCACCTCACACAAAATCTACAAAAGTCAGTCTAATGTACAATGCCCGATACTCGACAGAATCCGAGTTTTGGTTTCAAAGATACATCTTTTTGAAAAAGGACACGAAAATTGCTTCAATTTGACGAACAATTTATTATTTTATTGTTATTTCATAAATGTTTGATCATTAAGTCGTCATTTTTGTGACCACTCAGTAAAACAAGGCAACCTTTCAACCCAATGAATAACAGCAATTGCTACCATTCACATAATATATTTATTGCCTGAATAATGAAAAGATAGCCACAATAGCTGGCGCTGGAAAGACAGCCAGCAACATACAAAGACCCTTTTTGTGTTACACAATAATGGAGTTGCAAGACAGTAGACAATGGCCGATCGGGAAACAAAAAAATACCGAACAATGAGCGCGCTTTGAATTTTCATCCAAGAAAAGTAAAAGAGTGAACTTTATCATTATGAAGAAAATTCTTTAAAAATGTCGCACAATAACGGAGACTGAGCACGTGAGTGTTTTGTTGGTATTGTGTTGCATTCTGTTGTGTTGTTCCGTGATCGATGCTGCTGGCTGCATAATGCAGGCCTCTAATACCACAATTTGTGCTCTTGATTTCATTTTGATTTGACGATGCATAGAAATATATGAGATAAGGATAATTCATACAAGTTTACTGTAGTATCTCCGACAGGGCATTACCAACGTTTATTCAATCCATCAGTGTATAGACCTTATACTAGAATACTCATTGTTCTCCATCGCCGGACACGGTCCGATAGAATTGGTCCATTCTTCTCTCCATATTGTCTCGGCATAAATGGCTCTATTAATATTCAAAATTTAATTAATTTTCACAAGAGCCTGACGATAGAATAATGTGATAGAAACAATGCGGTGGAATCTTACAAGCCAATTACTTTGGGATGTGCTGAAGATGGTATTAGATGTCCAGTGAATTAGAACTTTGTTTCTTGTTAACTATGCAACATAATCATTGAAGTGAAACAGAAACAGCTACGTGGGCAGATTGATAAATCGTTTTACAGTCTGCAGCTTTAAAACTCTTCCAAAGAGTAGAATCCCTTGTCCAACAAAGCTCTCTTCAGAGATCATCTCGCAGACTTCGAATCTGGTGAGATATGGTTGTATTTTTTTTCCTCAGTATTCAAATATACAAGTAAAATTCTCTCCTTGGAATGGATGGGGAAGAACGACTCGTCAAGCACACGACCATGTTGGACGAGTCGTTCTTCTTTATGATTCTTCAGTGTGTTTCAGGTTTTGTATTTGAATACGGGGATTGATGTTTTGAGAATTATAATGGGACGAAAGTCAATATTTTCTCTTTCACAAAATGTGGTCAACTCTCTATAAGGAAGGCTTAGCAGGAAGCGACGTGCAGAAACAGTAAGGGTCCCAAAACTGATTGCTACGGCACACCAGATGTGAAGATGACCTTGATTTAAGTATCATCCACATACAGTTCTTGATACAGCATCCTCAATGATTTTGAAACCAGTTTTCCTGGATGGGAAGGTCCTGTATTCACTCTCCTCGGAGAGGGATAGTATGTCATAGTTTTTTCCGCTGCTGGTTCTGGTGAACATGACATCAGAGAAAGCACCTGGAGTGCGATGGTCCTCTAGTTCTCGGATCACCCTGTTGTATGTTACTGTCACTGCCCTGCTTCCCTTACGGTTTGCTACGATTTTATACGTTGCCCTTCTCTTCTCCTTTTTTAGCACAATGTGTAGAGGAGGGAGATTTAGCAGGCATTCTAAGTTCTTTGATTGCTCTTTACATGTCAAACTATTGCATCGTGAGTTATCATTGACCTGACGACTGTGACATATAGCCAGTGCATTTGTTCGGATTTTATCCTTTCCCGGTGTTTTGAATGGTTTAAAAGACGTTATGACCATTCTAATCGCATCGGTCTTTCTTATCTTTTTGGCCGTTGTCTAATCCTCGCGGGTTGGCCAACGTCCACAGATCATTGAATTAGGAGCTTGATTTTTATCAAAGTGATGTCTGCATAAGACCTCCAGAGTTTCTTTGTCCGTGGAAGTGAACGTGGTAACGGGCATTTTTAAAGCTCCAAGATCCCGGCACGATTCCTTCGCGAGGACCCATTGGATCCTCAAGTTCCTCCACGATTTTCTTTTTCCTTTATGCTGCACCTATCTTCTTCAAAATGGAGATTATCTTGCTTGTTCGCTTACATAATATTACTTTTGAATAAGACGCCTTTTTCCTGCTATCTCAAGTTTTCTTTTTTTTTTCGATAAAATCCAACTGTATTTGAATGAAGTAGTTATCCGATTTAATATCGGAGTGATTCTGGCAAAGTACACTACAAACATTTTAATTAGAAAATATAATAAAATACAGGTTTTCTGCGCATGAGTTATTAGGGCCCCACACACGAAGCGACATTTTGAGTGACTTGGTATGCAGCAGACAGTGTCTGTCTAATTTTGCATACTTCAACCGCCCGTTAGTGCGGAACGACGGACCTGGTCGGTGAAATACGTCGTCGGTGAAAGACCTTGTCACAACACTCTACAGTCAAATTTTCATTAACAACTAATGTAAATACCAAGCCGTTACGCTCGTTGTTTGATCAAGATTCAAATTTTGTTCATGTGGGGCTCTATTGAGGGGTTGTGTCCGTGCAAGAACAGATCGTTTGATAAATCGCGGACGAGGTATGTCCGTGTGTGGACACGACATATCAGATCGCTCACAGACCAAGTCGTCGGATATGGTATGGCAGACCTGGGGCGGGATTCCGTGTACCGTGGAATTCCATAGCAACACGTCGCTCTCTGTGTAAAATGATGGGAAAGCGACATGTTGCTAGAATTCCACAGGTACACGGAATACGGGTCCTGGTCGGCCGACCCGGTCGGCCAAGCTCGACCGACCTCGTCGCTCCGTGTGTGGGGCCCTATTGATAGCAGCTACATTCCTTATAAGCCACCAGCCACATCGACACATGGAAGCGATGTAAAAACTCTTGAGAACACTGATACTGATAGGTACAGGGTGATTCACTATATATTGACCCCCCCTGTAACTCATTCTATACAAGGTGTACAGAAAAAAGTTGTGAACAAGAGTTGTGTGATTTATACTGATTTCTTTCAATTGAGCAGTATCATTTCCACAGGGTGTCCCAAAAGCTTTCCGCAGCACTCAACTTTGAAATTTTAAATAGAACACCCTGTTTTTTTTTTCATTTTTAGATTCTACGTTTAATTCTAAATCATATGTGTATCAAGTATATTTATCTTATCTCTTGTTGCTTTCGAGATAAAAGTCGTTAAATATTGTGGAAAATCCAATATTTTGACCCCCCTCTGACTCCTTTTACACATTTCACGCAATCGGACCATATCATTTATACAGGGTGTCCCAAAAGCAACACCCAACTTTAAAATTTTAAATAAGACACCCTGTTTTTTATTTTATTTTCAGATTATACGTTAAATCTATTTGAAATAAATCTATCTATCTTTTGCCACTTTCTGAATAAAGTCTGTTCAAAAGAAAAAAAACAGAAATTCATGATTTGTTTCTTGATAATATTGAATGGAGATTGCTTTGAAGCTTCAGTCTGCCTCATAAAAGATAAAAAAGGATTCAAGTTTAGTTAAAAAAAACTTTCCATTTTCAAAAACGGCACACTTTATTATGTATTGTAGCACTAAAAATAAGGTAAAATTTAACAGCTTTTATCTCAAAAACGGCCAAAGATAAGATAGATCTATCTTTTATAGATTTTACCAAGAATTTAACGTAGAATCTGAAAATGAAATAAAATACAGGATGTCTCATGTAAAATTTAAAGTTTGATGCTGTGGTCAGCTTTTGGGGCACCCTGTATAAACGATACTGCTAGAATTACAAGATTTAGTATAAACCAAACCACTTTTGCATACTACTTTTTTTGTACACCTTGTATAAAATGTGTTAAAGGGAAGTCAAAATATAGTGAATTTTGTATTTTTCACAAAATGTAACAGCCTTTATCTCGAAAACGGCAAAAGATAATATAGATCTGCCTTCTATAGATTTGACTTAGAATTCAATGTAGAATCCAGAAACGAAATAAAATACAGGACGTCTTATTAAAAATTTCAAAGTTGGGTGCTGTGGACAGCTTCTGGGACACCCTGTATAAATGATATTGCTCAATTTCAAAAATTTAGTATAAACCTAACAGATTTTGTATGAAACTTTTTTTTGTACACCTTGTTGAAAGTGAGTTAGAGTGGGGGTCAATATACAGGGTTTTTCACTTAAAACTCCCCACGTCAATATCTCGGAAACGAATAGGAATATTTGATTTCTGTAAAAAGTAGTCAATGTATGGGGTCGAGTACTTATTTTTCACAGTTAAAAAAATTCGACGCCTACCAAGAGTAAAGCGTCGCGACGCATCGAAAATATTAATCGATTGCAGGAACTTTGAAATTACGCGCATGCAAAAGTACAAGTTATTCATAAACTTTTTTGTTTTTTAGTCGAACTCATTTATTCTACTCAGTTTTGAGATATACAGTGTGTCCAAGATAAGAATGTCTATCATGTGGATCTTGAAAACCGTGAGAGATACAAGGTCGGTTAAATGGAGGCAAAGTTGCGTATTTTGATGCTTAACAAAATGCCGCTTTGAATGCCAAGAAATTCCGACTAAGTCCGAAATTATCCGAAAAAATCCGAAATTTTTCAAAATTGTTTTCATTTTTTTGTGACCACATTTGAAGAGATATTTTGAAATGAATGGAACTTCTTCATTGCCACTTTTTGCCCTTTACAAGATAGCGTTATTAAATTGAAGAACCGACGTTTCGTCTATGAGCAGCCATCATCAACTTTGTTTTTTTAAATACGGTCCTGGATTTTTTATGACGGATTTTGAGGGCCTCTTATGTTCCTAAGCCAACAATGTATCGCAATTATTCAAAAAAATTATGTTGATGGATTTTTCCATGAGAACTCATGTGTTAGAGAGAGACAAAAAATACATTTTTAATAGGATCAAAAACGCACACCTCTTTGTTAATGAGTGCGATAAATTGTTGGCTTAGGAACATAAGAGGCCCTCAAAATCCGTCATAAAAAATCCAGGACCGTATTTAAAAAAACAAAGTTGATGATGGCTGCTCATAGACGAAACGTCGGTTCTTCAATTTAATAACGCTATCTTGTGAAGGGCAAAAAGTGGCCATGAAGAAGTTCCATCCATTTCAAAATATCTCTTCAAATGTGGTCAGAAAAAAATGAAAACAATTTTGAAAAATTTCGGTTTTTTTCGGATAATTTCGGACTTAGTCGGAATTTCTTGGCATTCAAAACGGCATTTTGTTAAGCATCAAAATAGGCAACTTTGCCTCCATTTAACCGACCTTGTATCTCTCACGGTTTTCAAGATCCCCATGATAGACATTCTTATCTTGGACACACTGTATATCTCAAAACTGAGTAGAATAAATGAGTTCGACTGAATAACAAAAAAGTTTATGAATAACTTGTACTTTTGCATGCGCGTAATTTCAAAGTTCCTGCAATCGATTAATATTTTCGATGCGTCGCGACGCTTTACTCTTGGTAGGCGTCGAATTTTTTTAACTGTGAAAAATAAGTACTCGACCCCATACATTGACTACTTTTTACAGAAATCAAATATTCCTATTCGTTTCCGAGATATTGACGTGGGGAGTTTTAAGTGAAAAACCCTGTATAATGAATCACCCTGTACATGTATTTTTTCTATGATCTTTATACAAAGCCAAAACCACTTCATATTATTATTGTAATGACAGTAATCCCTTTATTATATCGATAGAAATAATTCTATTCGCTGAAACTAACTCCAATAATACCACAGAGAAATTCTATTATAGTCCAATCACCCAACCTCCCACCACTCAACGTCGACTTTCTGCCTTCTTTGCTATTGTATTTTGGTATACACGAAAGCTATTGTCTTCGTCTCGTTTTTAAAAGGGCCTTTACTTAATTTCTTATTGTTTGCGGCGTTTTGCTTGCTTTTGTTTCATTGTAATTCTTCTGATAATTTTTTCCCTTGTCCTTTTGTTTGACTAGGAGATTTTTCAACGATCGCTAAATTTCCACCCAGCTCGCTTGCTTTCAACATTCGAGTGCAAAGATATAATTCGATTGCACTGACAGCGCTGTTTTTGCTGTATGTGTTGAGTTTACCAGGGTTAGTTGAAACTTTGTTCTAATTTATCTGACATTGAATTCAATATTGTGTTCATTGATCCGTTTTTAGCATAAACTCTGAATAGTTGTTGATTGTTGTCGGGCAACAACTAAAACCAAAATAACCCTTATTTTTGCGGGTATTAGTAGTATGTAGTGACCTAAGAAGGTATTTAGTAAAGAGCCCCAAGAAATAAGTGCTGAATTGGTCACTCAATTTGGAGTTTTACATTATTTGGCAGTTAACCAAAAAGATCATTGACATTTTTAAAGAAAAACATGCAAATCAAAATAGAATGAGAGATCTGAAACACACAACATTTTACAAAAAAACGTGACTGAAGACAGAGTTGTATTGCGATCACTCTTTTCTCCACTTCTTAATCAATTTTTCTCCGTTGTCTCTTCAAATCAAATCAAATCAAATCAAATATGCTTTATTGCCACAGAAAAATTTAAATAAATTTTATGGACAAAGCAAATACAAATGCAAAAATGCTAAAGTATAAAAACAATACAAAACATGATAATAGTACACATTACGAGAACAATTACGTGAACAATAGAACAAACTAGTACAAATATATTTACCCAATATTTTGTCAAATTCAAATTTATTTGGAAATTGCTCATGGACAACAATAAGTCAGTAAAACAATAACATAGCAAAATCAACAATTATTGTAGAACAATAATAATGCGGTGTTAAGAATCGAACAAGGAACCAACGATTTCTCACGTTTTTTTTTTTCGCTCCCCATTCAAAAAATAAACATCATGTGGATGTAGATGTAGATGTTTGAGTGGGTGGCTCAATTGATAGAAGTGAGATAATTCAATGCACGACGCTTTTGCGAAGCTCAGCAGGTCCCCCAAATAGATCCCTTCCAATTCCTGGAGTTTTGTGAGTTCGGCTCCGAAGTATTTCATCCTAGTGCTACGAAGAGCGTGATATTACATTGGGATGTGGGCTACGGTCTTATTGTCTTCAAGGCACCACCTGCAGTCTGCATCTTCCCCGATTCCGATCCTGTGGTGGTGACCCTTCAGGTTCATCTGACCAATTGATAGTCCGACCATTATGCGGAGGTCTTTTCTGCTCATATTTGAGACCTCTCTGGTTCTGCCCGTATCAGGTCCTGTTATCATCATTGCCTTGGCATGTAGCATGCCATAGAGTGGCTTCTTCGAGTAGAAGTTTGCCCCGCCCATTCCTGTTGCTTTAGGGATGCCAATCATTGGTTTGGGTCCTTTTGGTCTGTGAGATGAACCAATTTTGGCAAATCTGTCAGCTTCAATGTTTCCCTTCATACCGCTATGGCCCGGGGCCCAAATTAACCTAACTGAGTTGTTATTCAGAATTATCTTATGCAGAACCTTTTTGCATTCTAGGACTGCTTTGGAGTCCACTGCCTTTCTCACAACAGCCTTTAATGCTGAAGTGATATCTGAACAAATGTTGAAGGTTCTGTGATTTGTGCCGCACTAAAGAATGTTATATGTACATTTTGTATTCCTGTAGGACCGAAGCGTGAAGCGTACAGGGGCCGGATTTTTGAAAACCGGGGAGTAGAACAGCCGCGAGAGAGTAGGCAAGGGGGCGTAACGGTACTGTAAAAACAGAAAATCGATATATTTTCAAACATTTTCTCATTCAAGTACCAAAAAAGATTTTGAACACAGATTTAGGACGATACTCTCTTCAAAATGGTCCCCCGAATCTTCTCTCTGTTTTCAAATACAACAGCTACAAACTTGATGTTACTAAATTTGCTATAACATCGGAATCGCTCAACCGATTCGACTGTTCTTTGGCTCGTTTAAAAGAGGCAGATCTGTTTTTTTCTGGTTGGTGCTTGTGATCAATCTTCTTTTTTATTTTAGCCGACCCTGACCACACAACATAAATTGTCAAAGTCAAAATTCTTTTCGAGTTTTTCACAAAATTTTCAAGCCGACCAAATAGATGCAAAGCTTGAAGTTTAGGGTTCCTAAGCGAACTTTGTACAGTTACCAACCTTTTTACGCTCTACCTAATGAAGGGAAACTTAGTATTGCATTACCTTCATGTCCAGGGAATACAGGAACGGGCTTGGGAGAAATGTGCCCTACATTTTTTGGTTGTTGATTTTTAGAAGTTTTGCCTGCACAATTTCAAAATCTAGAGTTTTTTACATAGATAAGGTACTCTTCTCCTTCCTCGCTGGGACGTACCATTTTCGAGAAAAATGCATTTAAAAATCATATTGCAAACAAAATTGTATATACCGGAACTCTCAGCGAAAGCACGGGTTTTACCTGTGATAGCCTAGCCAGCTGCACACGACATTTTTCACTAAAATCAGTGTGTGAAAAGATTTTCAAATGCATTTTTCTCGAAAATGGTGCGTCTCAGCGAGTCACAACAAGAGTACCTAATTTATGTATTCTAATTTCGTGACAGCTTTGGAAGAGGAGATCTTGGTACCATTTTTTTTGTTCGAAACGCGTAGGTACCTATGGAGAACTTTTATGAGGAATGTTTACCTACTGAAGTATGAGAATGACGAATTTTCCACCCACTCACAAGCAACCGATAATAATAACTACCACGAAACTTCATGATCACAGAACTCCAATCGAACAAATACATAGATAATAAATAGATCACAATCTATCTTCAGCATCTCATACCGCCCCTTTGACATGGTTTTAGATGTGGATGTTCAAGTGGGTGGCATAGGCCAAAAATTGCTTAGGCCTCCTGGTCCTGTTGCATCCCATGATACGCTTTCGCTTTCTTTCTCAAAGCTGTCCATAATAGTGCTATCAAACGTCAAAACAGAGCCGCACATTTCGTTAGCATGAGGACTATGGTTTATCAATCCTCAAGGCATCTCCTGCAGTCTGAATCTAACCCGATTCACAGAAATCGTCATTCGGAAATCTCACAAAACAAATATGGTATTGTGGCATTTGTCTTAGGCATGCTAGTTTGAATCTAGTACCACTGCGGCAGGGTTTATATCCAAGAATACGAGCGATGACCTTATTTTAAACCTCAAAAAGTTTTTGTCGCGAAATATCTGAAAAAGCCATAGCTTTCAGCGATAAACTGGTGAGCCAACATTTTTGAGATGAGTTGTGGTCATATTGCCCTTATGATTGCATATTTTTGATTTATAGTAGCAACTCATTATGCTTCTTTGTTCAAAAATGGCTTTTATACATTTTAGGTTCATGTGACATTGTGACATACTATGTGATTTAACTCAACTTTTTTTGAAACACAAATATTATGCATATTATTATTGATTGTATGTTATGGAGGCAATAATAGAGTACGTTGAAAATGACAAAATGAGGTGGCTCTCGTCAAAAATCTTTAACACTAACCGCAACCAACACTTGAAAAAGTTTCGGTCAGGCCCGGATTGAGACTGGATTCGTTACCGAGTTCAGCCTAGATCAGAGCCTAGATATACCGGCCTCAGTAGCGCCGCAGGCATTTTTTTTTCTAGTTTCCCCTCCTCTTAAATTAATTTCCCCTAATTTCTAGGAGGGGAGATTCCGCGTTTTATTCGCCATTCATTTGTTACGTTTGCAGCGTTTTCTTACAAGTGAATAGCCCATTTATGTCGTCTTTTGAGCACGGAACGATGAATTTTATTTTTGGCAACGCAATGCTAAATTCCGACAAGTTGATGTGACATACACGGACGCATCAAGCGATTTCCATTAAAACAGGGAGTTCTTGTATATAGAGTCACCGTATCCAGTAACGGTCTGGAGCACCCCTAGTGCGCGAACGGAACGACACACAAACAAGGCCCCCCACAGATTTTATAAATCATTCAATCAATCAATCAAAATATAATTTATTGTCAAGATTAAAAATCTGAAGACAAAGCATCCTAAGCTTCTCGAGAACGTTCATCTTGAACAATCAATAATATACAGGGTGGCCTTTTGAAAACAAAACAGAGCTAATTTTGGGCGCCGTTAAGACATTCAAGAAAAAACCCTCGGACCCGTCGATTTTTGATTTAAGGGGAACCATTTTTTTCGCATTTTCATCCCATGTAGGGCAAAGCCCTAGCGGGTGTGACAAGGGCCCCCAAAATTTTAAATGGCATGAGGGGTGGAGTGATACCTTATTTTTGAAGTATTTTGATGTAGATTATAACCCTCAAGTTTCACACTGCTAATATCCACCTAGTCATTAAAGGGGCTATCTAAAGTTAACAACAAATGTACATTTTGAAGCATTTGTGGGGTGATTTGGCGACATTCATCAACTATTCGTTGTTGCAGGTCTTCCACAGATATTGGATGGATCGCATTAATTTTAGTTTTCAAATAACCCCATAAGAAAAATCTAACGGGCTCAAATCTGGAAAACGTGGAGGCCACTCAATCGCTCCTTTTCTTCCAATATCCATTGTCCTGGAAAAGTTTGGTCTAAATATCGACGAAAAAGGCATAGGAAAGTGGAATGGCGCACATCTTGCGATGGTTTTTGAACATTTTTTTGTAACTTTAATCAACCCCTGTTATGGCTGTGAAGATAGTAGCGGTGTAAAACTCGGGGGTTATAATCTACATAAAAATACCTTCAAAATAAGGTATCATTCGACTCCTCATGCTATTTAAAATTTTAGGGGCCCTTGCCACCATCGCTAGGGCTTCGCCCTTCATGGGATGAAAATGCGAAAAAAATGGTTCCTCCTAAAATCAAAAATCCACGGGTCCGAGTTTTTTTTTTAAAATGTCTCGATGTGCCCAAAATTAGTTCTGTTTTGTTTTCAAATGGCCACCCTGTATATATCTATACAAGGCCACATCAGAATGGGGAAAGAAATCAGAGATAGACAATATCAAAGACAAAAAAAAAGATACAGCAATAAAACGTGCTGAAAAGAACATAAAAAAGTGAAAAGAACTATAACTTAAATGACTGTATACAAATAAGGCAATAAACATTCAGTGACCAATAAAAATTGGAAGCCAAACTAGGCGGGGATCGTCTTTGGATTCCTTTAGGTTAAAATTTGTCGCCAGCAACCAACAAGAGAACGGAGATTTGGAACATTCCTTGATATCATTGCGATCAAGGGCCGCTACTACTTCATGAAGACACTGCGATGGCTTCACAAGGCAGTAAAAAGTTTCTTTGCTACTCATTCCTGATAATTCCGCGTAACGCAAAAATAATAACCTGAAAAGAACCTATGAAAACGAATAAGGCACATACATTACAGTGAAAAGATGGATACGTTTCTTTATGACAAGTTCCATTACTTAGTTGCGATAGTAAGCGTAGACCTTCTCGAAGAGGTGTAAGTAGGTATACGATAAATTCACGAGTAACAGCTTCACTGAGTAAATCCGATAAATGGAAGGTAGAATGGACGACCACCACCCGCTTCTGCATCCCACTTCCTCGGCGCCCACAGCGTCGTTGATATACTCTTTTCTCCTTACAAAATTCCGAGAGAAGCGAGTTCTCTCAAGTTTTAGGAGTGATCGGATGATTTCGAGAATACGTCATCATTAAAAGTTGAGAAGACCAGGCCTACTTTTCTCATGCGAACAACCTTCTCTCAACGACCTGAAGTGTCAGACAGCCAATTTTGCTGGCAGAAATTCCATATTGGCGGCAGTTGTGATTTTTTTTTGTTGTTAGATGGAAAATTTACAGAGATTCTATATTTTTAAATGTATCACAACTAAGGTGAAACAGTCGAGTGCACAGCCCAGAATAAGTATAATTTTTCTGTCAGATTTTTCTCAACTTCGCCCAACATACTGATGCATTCCATTCTTTGAATCTTGTCCAATTGTCGATGAATGTATTCTTTTTAGTTGCGGGCCACCATACTATGGATCCGTATGTGATAAGAGGTCCAATAACCATAGTCTAGATTTCTTTCACATGCCCATAAGGAGTGGAGCTCTTTTGAATGAGCGATTTCCAGGACAGTTTTTGTATTGCCCAGGGTTACCCCAAGGTTTATGTGACGGAGAGTGATATTGCCGGCTTAAGTCCTAGTTGATATTTCCTGGTAAATAACATGGTTATTGGTTAGAGTTTAAAGAATTAACACACCGAATTCAAACCTCGCGTATGGTTCCGTGTACTGTAGAATTCTAGATTCGTATGTCTTACCATTCTTCGTGAAAACGAGTAGCAGCGTGAAACTACTGCTTCTGTTAAAGCGTTATTGATTACGTCAAGCGATAATCGACATTTTCAACTGCATTATATGGTTCACATCTGGATGACGTTCAAAGATACTATCAGAGTATAAATTGATAAACTAGTGGACGCAGTCGCTGAAAATCCTTTGATCTTTTTCTGTTGATCAGAATGGTTGTGGAAGTTTGCGATCGCCAAGTTAACATAGTTACCATAGTAACACCAGAGATGTATTTTATTTATTTGGTGTTAAAACAATAGCTCAACTTCAAAAATAGTTTAGTTTAACCAACTATTCATTACGATTATTATCAATATACCGACAGAGCTAACCGATCTATCTTTCGACGCGTTGAGACACTCAATACAGCTTTGCACATATTTTCTTCATTCTGACTCTGTTAACCGTAGCCCTAGCAACTCGAATAACAGATTCGCTCGGCACCCCGCCAACAACCTACCGATTTGTTGGCTAACGGAAAATATTTGGGTGAGTGTGCTTATAGTTTCTATCATTGACTTTAAGCCTTATAAAACTCAATGGTTTCTATTGACCGTTACAAAAATAGGAAGACAATGATGGATGTTCAAAATTCCGCATCTGTATCAAGTTTACTGTTGTGCATGTAATACTTAGATATCAAAGTTTTTTCATGGTGGATCATACATAATTAGAGGTTTATCAAACACGTTACAAAGAAATATTCTGAACCTAATGAGTCTCAAGCATATTTCATATTTTCTATTCATTTATTGACTATTTTGGTTTTATTCAACTTTTTAATACATATTTGTATCTGGTGTATCACCAGAACAATGCTCCCTTTGAAATGGAAGCAACCATTATCAATTTCTTAAGTGGAAACTTCCAGGGCCCGTATTTTCGTTCTCCAAAACCATCAGCGCTTTCGAAGCGCCTGGCATTTGTTACGTGAATTTTCGTTTAGCACCTGACAGAACAACAACACAAAAATTTGTTGTTCTGTCAGGTAACATGCCTGTCAAATGCCATGCGCTTTGAGAGCGCTGAGCGTTTTGGAGAACGAAAATACGGGCCCTTCATTTTGTGGGTATTTAATAAGACTGAGCCATCACGCTCGGTTATGTAACGGTTATGTTCGGATAAAGTCGAGTGGAGTCGATAAGTCATAGCCGTATTCAGAACATTTTTGTAGAAGCAGAACAAAGTTGTAGTTTGCAGTGTTCATACCATCATATATTTCATAAATAACACTGTGTCTTCAAAGTCTTGAGCACAAACAGTTTCACACAAATATTTTTGAAGACACGAGAAAATATTGTTAATTCATTATAAATCACTATAACCATATAAAAAAACATGTATCAGAAAATGCAAACATTAACAAGAACAAACTCGAGACGACATGACACAAAATATGACAAACGACAATCATAGGTGAAAGGATCAAAGCTTTGATCCTCGACAATAATGACATTAAAATTGAGCAGAATTGACAGTTCAAGTTCAAGATGTCTGCGCCCATGCAAATGCGCAGTGGTCGAACAACAACAAAAAATTGTATTTCGTGTTATCAATCTCGCCTTGAGAAAGTTTCTACTTCTGTCGTGTGGTCATGAGTATGAGCGCAACAGGGTTTCTTAATAGGGATCCAGATTTTGTATTTTGTCCTAAAACGATAGTCAAGGGAATTCTGGGTATTTTTATTTGTTATGCCAGACTTCGTTTTCGCTATTCTTGATAAATTGAATAAATATCATCATACGTATTGTGTTAATATCCCCTCCCCCACCATATATCATCAAATAATATAAACGCAGTATTTTCATCAAAAATATAAGATCATACAGACTGAAAATAATGAAAAGCGTCGAACACTATGACAATGGTGTGAGCCCCATCGAGGGGCTATATGCCGCATTGTCTTGGCTATTTCAGGCTGGTCGTTCAATGCAGGTTAATTGAGGAGGAGACAATACGCGGACAACAAAGCAGCCTCTCGCCAACCTATTGTGTACTGCCTTAATTCCAGCGCATGGATGCTTTGATATACTCGCGACTCCAAATATTATGTGGAGAGTTACCTCAATGTGGCCTTCAATCATATTAATATTTCTATAGATAATGATTCTGTGAAAGCAAATTAATATATTGGAAACTGATTATCTATACGATAAACCAAAGGAGTTCAACAACCATACCCTAGTCTCGAATGTAATTAAACACAAGTTATAGTGAAACTTTTATTATGTCACTCATAACTGGAAAAAAACAATGAAACAAATTTTCACCTAAAATGATACGCATATGACAATTTTATCACTTGTCACTAGAATACTTATGTTTAGCAATCATAATAAACAGAAGATATTCTTTCATATTATCCAAAAAACACCTGTGCTTTCTGTTTTACAAAATGCACTGAGTTATTGTCAACATATAAACAATGAACATTTGACTAAAAGTTCTGTATACATTTTTTTAAAACGCTTTACAATTATATTATGTATTAACACGTAATACATAATCAAAATGATAAATTAAAGCTATCACAATAGAACTAGACATTGTAACGTATAAACTACATTTAAAATATATCCACAAAATTACAACCTCGATCGTAGCATTTCTTCGGAATTGTAATAACTCGATTATTGATGAAAGATTGGTTTTGCCTTGGTCTCTGTATGGGAAGGGGTTTCTGGATATTTTTTCCCAAGTCCAGAATGTCTCGATTCTGATAATTTATTTTAATCTGAAAACAATATAAAGGTGATACAATGCATTTGGGACGGATTAGCTCTACTCACCTCTTTTTCTTTGAACATGTAGCTCCTGGAAAATCGTGCTGAAGTATTTTCCACAAGATCTATCAGCAATCCAAGATATTTGCCAGCATCAAAATCGGGAGGAGCAATACATTCTCCACAGTCTGGAACGGCTGGGCAGTCAGAAAAGTATGAATAGGACTTCACTAGAAGGGCACTGTTCACTACGCTATTCCTGCTGTCAGCGCTGCTCGCACTACTGGCACTACTCGGTCTACCTGTGCTACCAGTTCTGTTGTGATGTATTTCTGAACCTGTATGAAAAAAAATTCTACATAAGAGTTGATTATCGAGCATATGATACGTGTAACCCTCTTCCAAATGGATAATAATATGACGGTAATCATTTTCAAGCTTACTAATGTCAACATTATAGAATTTTCACATCAAAATGGTCCAAATTATGAAAATGTTTGAGGTCTGTAGAATAAATAATGAGTTTTTTCCATTTAAAAAAATATTGAAAGCAGCCTCACTGAAACTCTTGTCAATAAGATTTTGACGAAGCCGTTATATGTTTCACCTAGATTTTTTCTTTGTCATTTCTACTTTTTCTAATGTGAAATTCTCCTAATATGATCTACAAAATATGATTAAAGTGTTTTTATTCAACAAAATTTTTCGCTGGTAGGATGTTTCCGTTTTTCATCGCTATCCCCATTATGTATACTATAAAGTGTTATAATGATGTTCACATGAGTCGAATGATGCGTTTAAACTAAAAAATAATAATATTGGGGTCTGTAGTCTTCAGACAATCGCTCGTGTGAATAGAAATTCAGTAAAAGCTTTTACTTATATTTTCAAAGCAACCTTACTTTTCAGTTAATACAAATATGTATTAGCTTCCATTAAAAATAAAGTAGTGAAAGCTAGAGAGTGTTTACCATTGTCTCTAAATGGTATGAATAAAAGAGAACCCATTCTTGATATATTAAGCAGAAGGTTACATTTTTGTAAGCTTGGTAAACCGTGGCTTGAAAAATGTTAGGTATTGTGTCTCATGGTAATGGTAATGGTGAAGGTGGGGGGGCAAAGCCCGGCGAGTAGGCCTAGTGGCCCTTTTCACTATCCCCGCTTGGACAACCCAACTACTCAAACTGGCCCGTTCTTATCGTGAATAGGAGCAGACTATCCCAGCTCAGGTACCCCAACTCTTCCCTTGGGATGGTGGCTGTTCCTAGGACCTTCCTTCTCAAGCGACCCCACATGTCGCCAATTCCCAGCAGGTGGTAGGAGGTTTCCTCCGCCCTTCCGCAGTGGAGGCATAGGGGTGATTCACTTATTCCTAACAAATTCAGGTGTCTGTTGAGCCTGCAATGACCTGTCAGAATGCCAACGATGGTGCTCAGTGCCTTACTGCTCTTGTTCAGCAATTGGGCCGTCCTTGGCCTGTGAGGTTCTGATATCGTTTCTTTGGCCTGCCTGTATAATGGGTTACTGTTCCAGTTCTCAACTGTTCTCTCCCACGGCCATTCGTTGAGAGTGCGTGAGATCAGTTGTTTACTAAGGCCTAGAAATGGTTCCGGTCCGGGCGGTCACCTGGTAGATCCTCGTTTGGCCAGCTTGTCCGCTTGCTCATTGCCGGTGATCCCCGCGTGCCCCGGAACCCATACTAGTTTGCACCTCTTTTTCACACCCAGCACCTGCAGGGCATCCCTACACACTTGGACCAGCGGGCAGCTTATCGTTGGTTTGGTGATTGCTTTAAGTGCCGCTTGACTGTCAGAGTAGATAACAATGTTATTCTCCATTCCTGTTTTTACTTCTTCTCTGGAGGCAACCTCTAGGATGGCGAATATTTCCGCCTGGAAGACTGTAGCAAGTCTTCCAAGGGGAAAAGCATCGTCAGTGTTCCTGTCAGCTCTGAAAACTCCAGCTCCAGTTGAACCCGTGCGTTCAGCCTTGGAGCCATCTGTGAACCAGACTTGAGTGTTGACAGGCGCCTCCATCGGTTTGGTCAGCCACTCTTCCCTCGTCGGTACATGAACCTCAATGCTCCTTCGGATTCTGAGGCGCCCATCCGTGGGTGTCAACCCGGCCGATAGAAGCGGTGACTCATTATTGTGTCTAAATATTGCACAGAGAAAAGTAGTTATAAATAATAAGTCTATGAAGTCTTGCCCGGTAAGAATAGAAAGTCGTTCCGAAAATTACCACAATAATCTTTATAGATTCAGTGAGCAAAATGTTGAGTGGATACTGGATGGTTGACCAAAAAGTCTAGCAGATACTAGACTTTTCAAGATTCCCATTAAAAACCTTTTTTTTCAGTTTATGTCGTAAATTCTTGACCATTAGGTATATCATAAAATACTAGTTTCTAATATTGGAGGGTGTAGTCTTTGGACAATAATCCCTATTTTCCTTATATCCAAGCTTTCGTTTTTAATCAAAACTTTGTCTTATAATATTTGTGAAATAACAAAATATAAAACTGTCACTTTATCTTGTTCAAAAATTAAAGTCAGTCCAGAATTTTATTTGAAGTGGAAACATTTCTGAAAATGTCAATCATCATTATTTCATTTTCTCAACGATATACCTGATAAATTTTCAAATAATCGGAATCTTCATTTATTGACGGGAAAAAAATCTATATAAATCAAAAGTAAAGTCAAAAAAAATTCTGAATTTACTTGTAATTACCTGATAAGTTCAAAGTTAATACAAAAATGAAACGATGAATGACATTTTCAGACATCTCTCCAATTCAAATAAAATTATCAACTAACTAGGTAATCAAACTTTTCAAACAAAGAATAGTGAATGATAATTTCATAATTCAAATATCATAAATAACATCGTTAATAATATTTTAGCCCTGATACGAAAAGCTTGAAATCAAAAAGAAACTTTTCTTTGGCCAGTGTGAATAAACATCATTGAGCTTTTGCTTGTAGTTGTAGAAGTATGAGTTTTAGCTTTTGCGTATAGCACTTCCTTGAAATAGTGTGAATAACCTTTCATTTTCACTTACTAGCAAAAGCATGCTATTTAGAAAGCTATTTTTTCGAAAATAGGCGCGAAATCAACTTTTCAGCATTTCAACAACTTTGTAAAATATACAATACATACAGGGTGTCGGTAAATAAGTGCGACAAACTTCAGGAGGTGATTCTGCATGAAAAAATAATGACAGTTTGCTGTATAAACATATGTCCGCAAATGCTTCGTTTTCTGAGATACGGGGTGTTAAAGTTTCTTGCTTTGAAACCGGTGTAAATGAAATTAAGTGAGTTTCAAGAAGTAGTTATTGAGCATTTTTTGACATGCAATGAAGAATTTTATGTTCATCAGTGGCGCGCATACGGGTCATGATCTCAATTTTTTAAAAGAAAAAACGAAGCATTTGCGGACATGTGTTTATATAGCAAACTATCATTATTTTTTCATGCAGAATTACCTCCTGGAGTTCGTCGCACTTATTTACTAACACCCTGATAAAGTGCTTCGTCTCGTCTGTAAAATACGGAGTGTTGGAAGTTCGATTTTTTGTCTGTAGATTCGGAACGCATCTGGAAAATTGAACATGTTCACAACAGTGGTCATCATACTATATACTCTATTTACCATGACAAAGGCGTACTTATTTTGCCAGTTAAACAGGGTGTTCCAGAAAAAATGGGACATACGGTAACTGCAGATTCGTCACACAAAAATATTGCGATTGCTCCGAAGTTGTCTACCCCGTTGATATTAACAGAGATAAAGGGTGTCAAAATTGAATTTTATTGTTTGATAAATATTTGGAATGATCAAGTATTATTGATGAAATTCAGTATATAAGGGTTGTTTGAAATGAAAAATTCAAATCTAAGCAGCGAATTGCTCTAACTTGTATGGGGCGTCACTCACACTCCTTTTCCCTCATTCAAAATGTCACATCACTTTTTTGTACGAACTCCTACATTTTTTTTTAATGAAAAATTGATTTTTCCATCATATCATTTTCAATTTTTTTTTATGAGAAACATTGAACATTCAAAGGAATTCCTTTTTTACTTAAAAATGACGGAGAAATCAATTTTTCAATAAAAAAAACATCCGAGTGCGTACAAAAAAGTTATGACTAATTGAATCAGTGAAAATATGTGTAAGTGGCGCCCCCTATATGTAGGAGCCATACCAAGGTCAGATATGAATTTTGCATGTTAAACAACCCCCATACATCAAATTCCATCAACTTGATTTTTTCAGTTATTTGAAAAAATCCATAATAAAAAATTCAACTTTGACATGCACCCTGTATCTCTGTTAATATCAACTTCCGGGATAGACGAGTTCGGGGCGATCGCATTCCTCACGCAGTTTTGTGTGAGGAATCTGCTGTTGGCGTATGTACCATTCTTTATGGGACACCCTGTATTTGCATCAACCACGGCATCAACCACTTCTGACTTATTTTTTTTAATTCTTTTATATAATACCAGGTACAAAATTAAACTTTACTGGATAATCTGAGGGCTACTGCAATTGACTGTCATAAGACGGCCGTATCAATTTCAATTATTATTAAGTCACAACAAGAAAAGTGCTTGATGCAAAATAGTAAGAGCATTTCTTCGAAATATTTACAAAAAATCCTACATAATTTGTTGTTCAATGTTACATCTCTTTTAATCCAATCCCTATTCAATAACAAATAGAGAAAGATGTTAGAGTCAGTAGGCTTGTACCATAATGAAAATACAAGGGGCGACAAATTCGATGTTCACTATTACTGGTGTCTTGGAAACGATAGGAGATACAGCGAAGATTAAAGCATGGCAGTTCAAAAATATTCGAATACAATTGGAGATATCCAAAAAAACCGAAATTTTGTAGAAAAGTTTTTATAGGTTCAGTCGAAGAAATATTTCACAATAAATATCACACATCCACAACCACAACCCCTATTTTCGTCTCCGAGCAGCAATCATCAATGTTGTTTTTTTTTTAAATAGTCGAACAATCTCGTTCTATGCTCAATCAAAGACTATGATTTCACAACATTTATTCGACGTTTCGATCTAATATAGACATCATCAATGTGGATGTTTGGGAAGGAACGGAACGTCGCGGATGAAAAATCTGATTCGTCATCAACTTTAAGAGAAGAAAAAAAAACGTTTGTAGATGTTGTCTTTTCATCTCTTTTATTGTCAGAAAACAAGATTTCCCACAATCCATATTCGCAATTTGAAAAACTACTCATTCCACTTTCCATTTACAATATACACACAACGTCAAAAGTCTTGGACCCCCCATGTTTTTCCCCATTTCTACAGATATTGAAAATCTGGTCACATAAATAAGAAAATAAGTACTCTATTTTTTTTCTCAGTCACCTAGACTGCGGTTCTAAAGTTGCTAAGAACGATATATTTATAAAGCTTTTAGCCAAAATTGCCAATTTTGGTCAATTTTTGACATATTTTGAATAATGGACAACTTGTACATTCTTTGGAAATATGAAAAATATAAGGATTATTGAGTACTGATGCCATTGATGTTTGAAAAATCAACCTACGACCTCTATTCTTGTAGTCACATATCACTCAAAATATATACGAAACTTGAATGGTAGCCAATGTGAATAATGTTTTAGGCAACCAGTTAGTCAAGTCGGATTTGTTTAGAGGACTACCCGTTGGATGGCGCTAGAGAAGGAGGTTTTCCTTAACAACGGTTGCCATAAATCACCAATCCCTAACCCTAGACGTCATTGTCATTTCACGTGTAATTTGAATTTTGTGCCGAATGTTTCTGATTCTCAGTACCTAGATCATCTTGGAATTTGTGTTTGAACCTTGGATTGGACTATAATGTAAGCTTATCGTGAGTTCTTTGAGAAATGTATCGTCCCCTGGATGTGTGGATATTTTCAACAAAATACATCCTTTCCAATAAAAGTTCTTCCACTGTTTTAGGAAAATTGGTTCAGCATGTTGAAAAACCGATTTTGAACAACAAAAATGAAGCACAACTGGTTATACAAGTCCTTAATTTGCTGGTTTTGCATTTTATAGACCCAACATTCGAAATTTAATTTAAATATTATTGATTCACATGGCTTATCAAAAGTTATGAAGTGAAAAATATGCATAGGTTGTATTTGTCCAGGAGTCCAGGACATAGTTTTTAGACATTATAAAATGAACGTTTTTGAAAACTAGTTATGCATTTTTTCAGAATAACTTTTGATATACCATGTGATAGATATTTGGATTATAATTTCGAACGTGGTATAAATCCTATTTTATCCAATAGATGGCTTCACGGTATGCAATAAAAACAGATTTCTTTACGTTTTTGAGAAAAAAATGTCAAAAGTACGAGGTCTACCCGTTGTAGGGCGCTGGCGAATTTCATTTCAAACTATAGTATGAGAGTTTCCTATATATTTTGAGGGATATGTGATTGTAGTAATCACCGAATAAAGAGCGCCAATCAACATCCACTACGTCACAGAATACATTATCTATCTCCTTCTGGCGTATTGACTGAGATGACTCTCTCTCTCGAGAGAGGGTAATATGGCACCTCCCCGTTTAAGATCATACAGTGAAATTTGCGTTTTCTTTTTTATTTATTTTGTATATTTTTGGGTATTTTGGAAAAAAAAATCGCTGATGACTTTCTAATATTGTCTAGAATACGTATATAAAATTTCAAGTCATTTGAAAATGTATGCAGATGATTGTCCATTGCATATCTAGTCTATCAAAAGTTCAATCGTAATGTTATTTTCAGGATCGGTATAATTTTTGCCCCTCTTTCGAATGAAGTTATCCATTTTTTCTAAAACCACTCTGAAAAACCGTCAGGAGTGTTTTTTTTTCTTTCAGAAGACTAAAAGGCACAGAAGAAAGAAAGTCTTAACACCTAGACTGGGAAAGAGAGTACTTTATTTGATCAGATTTTTAATATCTGTAGAAATGGGGAAAAACATGTGGGTCCAAGACTTTTGACGTTGTGTGTATTAAACGATGAAGTTATTGGATTTTTAGACAAAGTATTCGGAGTTTTTTGAATTTCTTAACGGCATATTATTGAGTACCCACCTCACAAGATGAGCCACTTTGCCATAATTTGATCTTCGTATCCCGCCCTTCCTTTTCCAAGATAGCAATGATGAATATCGAATTTGTAACACCTCAAAGTCGGGTTTCATGGGGAATCAAATCAAAAATCAAACGAATATAAATAATGCATCATCTATAACCGACATTATTTATAACCGACACCAAATTATTCTCGCTAAATATTTTAAACAGTAGTGATGTCTTCAGTGACCAACGTACCTAAGTGGTCTGTTATAAGTATTTCAATAACGGATTTTCTAAATATTTTGAATTTTGTTATGAGTGGATATGAAAGTGTAATGCAACATTTAAAAATATTTTGATGATCGCAGCGTTGCCAGATACACTGGTTTTTCCTAGTAACTTTCCTATTTCAAATAGGACACCTCGTATTTCATTCGATTTTTGAATTCTGTGTGAGATTCCGAATAACTTTTGTACAACATGTTATATGTTTAATGATTATAATTTTGTGGATATTTTGAAATTTGTCATTTTTAAAATAAAATGACGAATATCTTGGAAACTATCATAATTGGACATATTCTGACATGTTCTATAAAAGTTATTCAGAATTTCATACAGAGTTCAAAAATCGAATAATATACATGATGTCCTATTAGAAATAAGAAAGTTACTAAGAAAGTCTAGTGTACATACATGGCAACGTTACAATCATCAAAATATCATTAAAAGTTACATTACATCTTCATATCGACTTATACCAGGACGTTTCTATCCGGAAAATCCATCTTCATGAAATAAAAAAAAGTTCGTAGCACGGCCCTTCAATTGTGAAAAGGTATATATTTAGACCAGGAATATGATTTGATGGTTTGGAAAAACATTTCAAGGTTTGAAATATGATAAAATCACAGCCGTATTTGTCATAATTTCTGGCGTTGTCATTTAACAGGGTCGAAATGTCAACAATGGTATTTGTATGGTATGTACATCATCAAAAAAGGTATGAGAAGAAGCAATGAAGATGATAATGGATCTAAAAAAAAAACAAATACGAATTGGAATAAAAATAGACTAGCATTTGTTTCAAAAGAGTTAAGAATCAGAAAACTACCAAATATGTCCTGAGGTATTGGTGCTATACTCTGCTTGAGGTATGACTTGGGTAAAGTTTTTTTTTAAAACAAAATGGAAAAATCAGGACACATTTTAAAAATCGCATCGCCTTCTCTTGCACCCTGTATATCATAGAAAACTTCATCTCACACAAAATCTACAAAAGTCAGTCGAATGTACGGATGTCGACCATCAATACGATAAAACACGACAGAATCCGTATATTCGTTTCAAAGCTTATTGGAAACTTGCAAAAAAATTGTGGTTCTTTAATTTCACGGGCAAGTTATTTCTTATCTTCTTCAACTAGATCTAGAATGGAACAGTTGAATGAACATTTTTGATTTGCTTAAGTTCCATGATTTTTTTGAAATCTATGAATATCATCGTTCCTGAATCTATAAATAAACAGAGTATCTAATTATTAATGCGAAGACACCTAGGATGAGTTTTCCTGCTTAAAATAAGGAAAATGAATCCTTGTGATCATGTGTCCGGATATTCCATCATTGTTTCAAATATTATTTAGAAATAATAAAAATAGATCCGAAACCTTAACACCCTGTACCCTGTACCTCTCCGTACAAACATGTTTATAAGAACGTTTCATCTTATTTTGTAGCAGGGTAACTCATCCAGCATTTTCTTGCATGTTTACTGAAACACTTCACCCTCCCTATCAACACTACTCAGAAGTTGCACATGAAAGTAAGCTCACCATCATCAGAAATAGGAGAAACTCTTTCTGCAGAAAAGCAGCATGCTTCAGCCAATTGAAGCTTGCCCATATGATTTTTGCATCTACAGCTCAGTGTCTCCAATGCACTCATATTTTCTCCTAGAATATCACGAACATCATTCAAAAATGTCTCGTTTTTGTGGCATGCAATCAGGAGAGCAACTGGGAGAGTCATTTTGTCAATCTAAATGGAAACATTTTTAGTATGACTATGATTCTATCTGCAAATGGTACACATGCCTTTATTCACAATTCCGGAATTTTTTTTTTAGGTACTACAACTAACACGTATTGAAGACACTACTTGTTACTAGCGTGTTGCACGCTACACTGACCAATACGTTTTATCACCGAATGGTTTTTTGTTGCTGAGCCCTGGGTATTTGTTTATAATATTCATTGTTAAGGTCAGTTTTTCAAGATTTTGGTAAGTCTGCAGTTAGGAATGATCTTCAATTAAGGATACATTTTATTAGGATACGTAGTTAAATGAGAATGTCTTTTTAAATTAAAAATTAGCTCATTTTGGACAAAGATATTTCATATTCCTACAAAAATGCCAATTTTCTTATGGATATATGCCGACTTTTTTGTATTCAAACTGGGTCTTTATGATTTCTGAATCCTTTAAAGAAATAATAAAATATTTTTTTTTGTACTAATTATTTGCAAGTAGTGTATTCAACCCTACCTGTGAACCTCCTCTTGGGGGTTGATGATAATAATAACAATAATTAAAATTTTTTTTTTTTTTTGAGGAGTCATACCAAAAAAGAATATTAGGAGTTCTTCATACGAAACAATGGGGAAGACAGTATGTCATTGAAAACTTGGCTACAAAAAATACGACCATTCTGTTTTGAGATAATCACTTTGATATTTTGTTCTTATTCCCATTTTTTAACTTTTGTGGGCCGAACAAAAAATGAGAACGCAGAGGAAGATTCGATAAAAATTTTGTGAATCTTATAAATCGAGAGTATTTCAACATAAAAAAAGAAGACAGCGGCAATTAGAAGAGTGCTTGATTGTGAAAAAAAAAATAGAAATCTGGAACGAATTCTTTTACATTTAGGTGCTTAGTTCATCATACATTTGACAGATGAATGGGAGAGCTTATCAGATGAAAGTCGCAATAAGATGATACACGTTGGCACATCGAAAACGAAATTGCATTGATGTTCAGGAAATTATTTCATAAAAAAACATTTGGGCAAATCAATTTGGCTTTTGGGGGGAAAACATTTAAGTCGTATAAGTAAACCCTCATCTGCAACCTCTTAAGCAGAGTGAAACCCACCTCTAAAATCTCAAATAGAAAGGGAGGTCGAGTGCTCTCATATTTTGAAGACTCTTCGACTCCAATTACAGAGTTTCAGCCTCAGTTTGACAGCATGTCAAACATTTTCTTTTATTTATTTTTATATAATGGATAATTATTACCCGCAGGAGTCAACTTCTCCAAACCAGAAGGATATGATGGGGAACCAAAGATCTAAAAAATGAGCTATTACTCAATAATTTTAACAAGGATTTATTTCACACCAAATTAATCCTACAAGATCTAAGAATCTTAGAAAAAACCAGAACTCCATGCAAAATTATAACATATTATGTACCCCATGACCTCACATAGGTTATGTTCCTCAGCATACCCACTCCTTCTACTTCAATTAGTGTTCCATCACCTACTTTCACTTTTTTAAATACCTAGAATACAAAACGGTACATACTAGTTCTTGATAAACATGATATGAGATACCAGTACCTCCAGCTAGTACCCAGGAATCAGATAAAAAGGACGCAAAGGCCTAAGAGAGTCTCCAGGTTAGATGATAAAATTTTAAACCATATTTTATCATGCAAATCGTCGGTGGAAATGTGGTCAAAGCTTAAGAGTATATATGAACATCAGTCGCGAGTAAGTGTTCATTTATTAACCCAAAGATTTTTTGCACTGACCTATACAGAAGGGAATGTGGAGAATGTATTTCTCAAATAGAAGAAATAAAAGGCAGTTTAAAATCATCTGGTGAAGAGATTGGTGATTAAATGATAATCACTAAACTGTCCCTACCAGAAAAAATGAAGTACTTTGTGTATGCATGGGAGTCTACTCCTAAATGTAAACAAACTCTGACAGATCTTTTGTCACGATTGATGCTCGAAGAGGATAGAAGTAGAAAATCAGAAAAGTCTCAAGCTTTAGCAGCTGGTTCTTATAATGGCAAGTACAAGAAATGAAGAAATACAAGAAGAATGTAAAATGTTTTTAGTGTGATGGAAACCATATGAAAAAGGACTGTCCACAAAGAGTGTGTAACTTTTGTAAGAAGCCGGGACATTTAATGGAAAAATGTGAAAAGGTGATGGAACACTAATTGAAGTAGAAGGAGTGGGAAAAGTTCAACTTTATGTCTTTTATGGAAATGATTGGGTAAAAAAAGATTTACCTAATGTATTATTTATTTGTTCCTGAGCTGACAGTAAACCTTTTTTCATTAAAAACATCATTGTCTCAAGGTTTTTTGATGCACTCAGATAAAAAAAGTGAAAGTAGGTGATGGAACACTAATTGAAGTAGAAGGAGTGGGAAAAGTTCAACTTTATGTCTTTAATGGAAATGATTGGGTAAAAAAAGATTTACCTAATGTATTATTTATTTGTTCCTGAGCTGACAGTAAACCTTTTTTCATTAAGAACATCATTGGCTCTTGGCTCAAGGTTTTTTGATGCACTCAGATAAAAAAAGTGAAAGTAGGTGATGGAACACTAATTGAAGTAGAAGGAGAGGGAAAAGTTCAACTTTATGTCTTTAATGGAAATGATTGGGTAGAAAAAGATTTACCTAATGTATTATTTATTTGTTCCTGAGCTGACAGTAAACCTTTTTTCATCAAGAACATCATTGGCTCAAGGTTTTTTGATGCACTCAGATAAAAAAAGTGAAAGTAGGTAATGGAACACTAATTGAAGTAGAAGGAGTGGGAAAAGTTCAACTTTATGTCTTTAATGGAAATGATTGGGTAAAAAAAGATTTACCTAATGTATTATTTATTTGTTCCTGAGCTGACAGTAAACCTTTTTTCATTAAGAACATCATTGGCTCAAGGTTTTTTGATGCACTCAGATAAAAAAAGTGAAAGTGGGTGATGGAACACTAATTGAAGTAGAAGGAGTGGGAAAAGTTCAACTTTATGTCTTTAATGGAAATGATTGGGTGAAAAAAGATTTACCTAATGTATTATTTATTTGTTCCTGAGCTGACAGTAAACCTTTTTTCATTAAGAACATCATTGGCTCAAGGTTTTTTGATGAACTCAGATAAAAAAAGTGAAAGTAGGTGATGGAACACTAATTGAAGTAGAAGGAGTGGGAAAAGTTCAACTTTATGTCTTTAATGGAAATGATTGGGTAAAAAAAGATTTACCTAATGTATTATTTATTTGTTCCTGAGCTGACAGTGAACCTTTTTTCATTAAGAACATCATTGGCTCTTGGCTCAAGGTTTTTTGATGCACTCAGATAAAAAAAGTGAAAGTAGGTGATGGAACACTAATTGAAGTAGAAGGAGTGGGAAAAGTTCAACTTTATGTCTTTAATGGAAATGATTGGGTAAAAAAAGATTTACCTAATGTATTATTTATTTGTTCCTGAGCTGATAGTAAACTTTTTTTCATCAAGAACATCATTGGCTCAAGGTTTTTTGATGCACTCAGATAAAAAAAGTGAAAGTAGGTAATGGAACACTAATTGAAGTAGAAGGAGTGGGAAAAGTTCAACTTTATGTCTTTAATGGAAATGATTGGGTGAAAAAAGATTTACCTAATGTATTATTTATTTGTTCCTGAGCTGACAGTAAACCTTTTTTCATTAAAAACATCATTGTCTCAAGGTTTTTTGATGCACTCAGATAAAAAAAGTGAAAGTAGGTGATGGAACACTAATTGAAGTAGAAGGAGTGGGAAAAGTTCAACTTTATGTCTTTAATGGAAATGATTGGGTAAAAAAAGATTTACCTAATGTATTATTTATTTGTTCCTGAGCTGACAGTAAACCTTTTTTCATTAAGAACATCATTGGCTCAAGGTTTTTTGATGCACTCAGATAAAAAAAGTGAAAGTAGGTGATGGAACACTAATTGAAGTAGAAGGAGTGGGAAAAGTTCAACTTTATGTCTTTAATGGAAATGATTGGGTAAAAAAAGATTTACCTAATGTATTATTTATTTGTTCCTGAGCTGACAGTAAACCTTTTTTCATTAAGAACATCATTGGCTCAAGGTTTTTTGATGCACTCAGATAAAAAAAGTGAAAGTAGGTGATGGAACACTTATTGAAGTAGAAGGAGTGGGAAAAGTTCAACTTTATGTCTTTAATGGAAATGATTGGGTAAAAAAAGATTTACCTAATGTATTATTTATTTGTTCCTGAGCTGACAGTAAACCTTTTTTCATTAAGAACATCATTGGCTCAAGGTTTTTTGATGCACTCAGATAAAAACAAGTGTGAATTGTTAGATGAAGACGGAGAGCAATAGCGAGAAGACATGGAGAATTATTTGAAATGGACTTCAAGATAGATAAGCCAGAACATGGATCACAATGTAATGCTGCCATAAGTTTAACTGAATGGCATCAGAGGTTGGCCCATATACATCTTGATCAGATTAGAAAATTGCTAAATGGGTGATATAGAATTTGAGGATCCAAAGGAACCGTTTTGTAATGACTGTTTGTCAGGAAAGCCACTCAGGTTGCCGTTCCTGGAGAGTACTAGCAGAGCTGAAATGACATGTGAGTTGATACATGGTGATTTATGTGGTCCATCAGAAGTGGAATCTCTAGAATGCGCAAAATATATGCTCACATTAAAGGATGATTTTTCAATTATGGAAAAGTTTTTTTTTGAAAAACAAGTCAGAAACTGAAAAGAAAATTGAGTATTCTTTGAATTGGGCAGAAAATATGACAGGGAATAAAATCAGAATATTGAGAACAGATAATGGCCTTGAGTTCGTCAATGAAAAAGTCCAAGCCATGTATGATAGAAGAGGAATAATACACCAGAAAATTTGTTCATATAGCCCATAACAAAATGGACGAGCAGAAAGAGAAAATCGCACTATTTTGGAGTTGGTGAGAACACTTTAACATGGATCTGGATTAGATAACAGTTTTGGGCTGAGGCAGCTAATGCAGCTGTTTTAACACTATATAGAGCAGGAAGCAGTCCACAAAAGGATAAGACACCATTTGAGCTATGGTTTAATAGGCAGGCAAATTTACAAGTTTTCCATGCGTTTGGAAAGAAAGTGAGCGTTCATATTCAAAAGCAGAAAAGACAGAAGTTGGATGCTAAAAACATTCTTGGAATTTTGGAAGGCTACAGTGAAGAAGTAAAAGGGTATTGAGTGTATCTGCCAGATAAACAAAGTGTGGAGATACATTGAGATGTAATCTTTTTGCCAGAAATTGGGAGAATTCAAACAAAGGACACGAAAACTAGGAAGGAAGAAGAAATAATCTATTTAAACCCCTGTGAAGAATTAGAAGTAGAAAAAGGAACTGTTGAACATGGCAGTATAGATGTACCTGAAATTCAAAACGCAGAGGACCAGAACAGAGAAAAATAATTTTTTGATGATGCGAATGAATCAAATCAACTACAAAATGAAGATGTAATGAGCGGTGGCTCAGAAGGCGGAATTATAGTCAAAATGTAAGAGGACAAGGAAAAAGACAAGCTAGACAACCGGCATGGATGAAAGATTTTGAAATGGATGAATGTGATATGTGTTTCCACACCGAAAATGAAGAACCATTAGACCAGATTGACAGTAAATGGGTGTTTGAATTTATAAATGATGGACAATTCAAAGCCAGGTTGGTAGCACGTGGCTTTCAGCAAGAATCAAGTGAGGAGCTGTATGACTTGCATGCACCCGTTGCCAAATTCTGTACATTTCGAATTTTACATCAAATGGATGTCCAAAGTGCATTCTTGTATGGTGACATAGACGAAGAAGTATTCATGACTCTGCCTGGAGAAAATGTGAGTGACAAAGTTTATAAATCAAACAAATCTATTTATGGTCTTGAAAAATCATCTAAATTTTGGAACATGATAATCTAATGAAACAAGAAATGTTTGAAAGGTCAGAAAACGATTTTTGTTTATATTCCAGAGTTTCTAATAATATGAGATTACTCATTTTACTTTATGTAGATTAATGTAGATGATATTCTACTCATAGGATCTGAACAAGAAGAATTTTTGAAAGTAAAAGCTATATTTAAACAAAATTTCAAAATGAAAGATCCAGGGCTGATTTCTGAGTATTTGGGAATAAGTGTACCGCAAACTTTGGATCAAGGGACTATCGAACTGAGTCAAGAAAGTTACTTGAAGCGGGTTTTAAATAGGTTTGGAATGTCCAATTGTAATGAGACTAGTACCCCTTTGGATCCAAATTTTGACTTTAAAATATTGAGAGAGGCAGACTGTGATGAGAACTTGATCAAGCTTTGTAGACAAATAGTTGGTAGTCTAATGTATGCTTTGTCAGGATCACGGCCAGATTTATGCGAAAGTGTCACAATATTAAGAAGATTTCGAGACAAATCAAATGAATATGTTTTAAAAGCTTTAAAAAGGATTTTGAGATATGTAAAAGGGACTAAAAATGAGAATGCAGATGTGCTGGGGAGGTGATGTTTTTGACAGAAAGTCAACAACTGGTTTGCCATAAATTCTTTATGTGGTTTGCTGTTCCAGTTTTATGGTTGTACAGTTAATTGGTTGAGAAAAACTGTTTCAATTTCCCCAACAGAGGCAGAGTATTGTGCATTAACAATGGCAGTAGCTGAAGTATGCTGGTTGCTTAAATTATTGTCAGATTTGAAGTTGGATGTGATACAGTTACCAATCAAGTTTTTCCGAAGACAATCAGTCTGCTATACAAATTGCCAATAGTGGGGAAAATAATCGTAGACTCAAACATATTGATATTAAGTTTAGTTTCATAAAAGAGAAAATCGATAGGGGCGTGATTGAAATTGTTAAAACTCGAACAGATGATCAAGTAGCAGATATATTAACGAAACCCTTGTCTAATGTCAAATTGAAAAAGTTTAGTAAAATGTTAGGTTTAGTTTAAGAGAGTTCAGTTGTTGTTATATCTTGCTAGAATATTTGTTTTGTATTGAGAAATAATTTCTTTGAGAAGGGGTGTTGTCAAACGATGAAATTATTTACTATGACTTTTAACATGATGAGGTTATTCAGAGAATGTTCAGAGCTGTGAAGGACTGAGTGGTCTTTGACAAGTTATGGTGATCGAAGTCAGCTAACTGCTATATGCACCGTAGAAATCTAATCCGGATGAAGTCTTTATCGCGATTATATTCCAGTTTTTTGATGCACCGCAGCGCTTAAGCCTGAATCGGTCGCTTAACTCTGATCGCCCCATTTTCTAGGCTTAATCGAAGAATTTCAACGAATTCTAACCTAGTCTTTCATTTGTTTATCTTTTTCGTAGAGATTTTGCGGTTTTGCGACTGAAGACAAAACTATGAGAGTGAAATATTAACGGAGGATTTTTTAGATTTTCAAAAAATCATCGATTGGTGTATTCCAATAGGTATAGTCAATGCTCGAGTCAATGAGTACTATACAAAATAGATCTCAATATCAAGCAATATTTATTGCTCCACAATACACTCATAATAATGCGAATTGCTCAATAGAATATTGAATTGAATAGGTACCCATTTATTTGGGTAGGTACCAAGGTTAATTGATATATCAACTAACCTTGGGTAGGTACAAAAAAAACAGTGTACCTATCACCACTCGGATATCTACCGCATATTTTACCTATGATTTTTTATCATCCAATCGATCGACTCAATTTGGATTGGTGTTGAGAGTAGGTAACTACCTATCTATATCCTGTAGAGATATCTAATGTCTACCTATCTCAAAGTTTTGTCTTATTCTAATTCAATTCAAAATTTTAAGTTTATGGGTAAACCCAGACTCCCATAAACAAATAGACTTGTTGATTTACTTTTTTTATTCAAGCTTTAGATACTAATCCTCTCTACAAGATAAGCTGAAGTAAAAACCTTTCAAACTGATGGTCTCATCACTTTTTATTTATTTTCCCAAATGAGATTTTTTCATTCAATTTTCTTGACTTCATCCAAGTTCCAATTTATAACAGAAATCCCAATATAAGAAGGTTTGTGTTTTTATCAACTATATAAGAAATCATTTTACTTAATTATAGGTATTGGTTTTTCCTCTTTCCTTGAGTTGTCAAACGATGCGTTTTCCAAAAGTTGTACATATTTGTAATAATTTCAAAGTAGGCAGATAATGATTTTGAGAATTATACAATATTGTCAATTTATCAATGGGCATTCCTCGGGGCATTCCTTACAAAATCATTTAATTAAACACTTGTTTCTTCTAAAATATATATTTTTTTGTGTTGTAAAAAGTGATGTTTTTATTTATCATCAGGGGGATGGGATTGATATTCTTGCTGTATTAGACCAGGTATACAGTATAATATTATAATCACTCACTATCATGAAATCTAAGCCCAAGAAAAGAGGAACAGGAAATATAGGAATGATTCAAGAATAAAAGTTGATACCTACACCAAATATTGAATTTACAAGAAAAACCCCTTGGCTAATGTTTGCTAAACGTTATATCAGGCTTGCAGATGTAACTGATCCATATAGTTGCTCATTTTTCATTAAAACTTGTAAGCAAATAGCAAAACTCAATACAAATTACTCAACATAAATTTCAAAATTGTAATTGATATTTTTTTCCAGGTTATTTTGTGACGTTGTCAAATGTCTTACCAGGGATCAACGATCCTTGCAGCGAATTCTTCGGTGCATACAAAACACCGCTTAATCTAACTTTGAAAATTAATCGAGATTGGCTAAGCTCACATACGGTGCATATGGCTGTAAAAAACAGTAGAGTGTAGTCAGTTGATTTTTGATGTGAGGTCATGATTCTGATTAATTGTTTTGGATCACACAAAAGGTTAATAAAAAGTATAATAAAAAGCTTTCTTCAAATACAGTGTTCCAGTGAACGACAAACTTCAACGACAATCTTCTCCTGCAAAGTATAACAATGCCCATGACAAAGCGGGTCTTGAATATATTTCAAAACCCTTTTTCTTACAGAATTGGACACATTTTTAAGCATTTGAGGATTGTTAAGTGAGCAAAAAGACAGCGACAACACTTGTTAAGTTCTGAAAAAAACTAAATTTGATTTATAAAAAGGCACAGAAACTCAAAAAGTTGACAACAATACAAAAGTTAGGTTAGAAAGTGGATTTGGTGGCTGTCGTCTAATGATGTTTGCGATGTTAGCCAAGACATACGTTTTTTTTAAGCAATAGCAATTAGTCTGCTGACCGTATTTTTCATTGAACACTCGTTAGTTTGAGGATGCCCCTTGGGATGAGTCTTATCTCCTCTTTTCTGGAACCTAGTCGCTAATGGAAGTGACTGGTGTGGGAAGGTTAACCTGAAGGTGAATCCTGAGAAAACCTCCCTGGTCAGCTTCGCGAGAAAAAGGAATACAGTCTTCCTATAGCTTGTTTCCATGTCGAAGAGTGCCGAAATGTTTTTCCATTGATTTTTTACACATTGAATCGGAAATTTCTGATCAATGAATTAACTAAATGTCAAGGAGCTTCCTTTGTCTATTAGCGAAAGTTCTACTATACTCTGCGGGGAAGATTTTGGTCGAGAGCAGTATCTCTTTGTTGACCACTTGACAATATCAATTTTAATAGTTATTTGAAACCTTCGAGATCTTTGACATTGATTTTGAATAGATATCGTATAAACAGACATTTTACTACTTATATAATATGGCTATTTCAGTCATCTGGATATATTGCTTGATGATTACAATTCTTTTGTTTCAGGTAAATCTCAGCCCCTATTGGTGAATGCGCTGCAACAACGATCCTGATTCCTGCTAAGGCTTCCTGGCGAAAATAACGACTCTAGATGCAGTTTGCATGTTTTGTGGCTAGGTCGATACTCACACGCGCTATTGATATTGAGGTATTCTTCACTCATTCACCTCTAGATGGCTATAGCAACAGAAATCGGCGGTGAATTATCGACCAGAAAGTAAGCGTGAGTTTGAGAGTCGATAGACTACAGAAATTGATTTGCAGACCGAGATTTTAATCAGAATGGATGGTGTGTGCGCCTTCACCATGCAATGAAGACAGACCGTGTTTTAGATGAAAAATTATGCATGGTTTACTATGTAAGTTAATGAAAAACTTTGAAACTATTTTTGGATATACACGTATAAAGCAGTAGTAAGACATTTGAGAGATGGACAGAAGTTATGATTAAGCCGAAAAGAGGACATAATTGTCCGCCATAAAGTTAGGTACCATAATATACACACAACGTCAAAAGTATTGGACCCCTCATGTTTTTCCCCATCTCTAGAGGTATTGAAGATCTGGTCACATGAATAAGTACTCTATTCTTTTTCCTAGTCTATGTGCGCAGACTTTTTTTTTGTTGAAAAGTCATTCGCCATTAAAACACTCTTGACGGTTTTTTAAAGTGGTTTTAGAAAACACAGACACGACATCGGACATGCGACAGCTCCATATACCTTTGAGTGGTCAAATTTCGTTCTGTCTCAATGACAGGAATTCGCCTCATTCATACACTGCTAACATTATGAAATAAAATGGTATATTGTTCAACGAGCGGGAAATGGTGGATATTACTCACGAGGATGAAGTTTGCGCTACAAGCCGTAGGCGAGTAAGCGTGATCATCTGAGTGAGTGATAGCCATTTCCCGCGAGTAGAATACTATACTTTTCCTATGATTATTCAATAATTGAATCGGATTTTGCAATATTTAATTCCATTTGGACGGCACTTTTTGACAACGATTCCACTTAAAGTGAGGTCAGGTTCTCAACACAATGTGACAATGACTATAAAACAAGTATGGACGGTCAAATGGGCAGTTTCATAATGATGGATTTCAAGGTTGACATTTTTGTCGAATGTTCTGATTGACACCAAAACATCTATTTTGGAATGGTCATTGAAAAAATTGTTTTCTAAATCAAGACTTTGAAACTGCGCATAAATGTTTAGACATAATGCATATTAATGGTATTGTATAATTTGATTGCTAATTCACCTATGTTTCAGTATCATCGGAATCATGAAATCTACTACACAGTATTTAGTTAATATTCGGTGACACAGTAGTTCTGAAAGTAATATAATGTTATATTTTTCTCGGACCATACTATACAGGGTGTCCCTGAAGTGACTGTACAACGCTCAACCACAAATTCCTTAATCAAAAACAAGGCGATCTAGGCAAACTTACCTATATTCAAAATTGCTTCGTTGATTCTACAGAGGGCGTCAAAGATCCAAAAAAAAATTGGATTTTCCTACTTTTTTCAAAATCGATAGAATAGATTTTAATAATTTTTGGTACCTAGTCTTGGACCATGAAATTACGTTTTTTGTTCCCATAGCGACCGGTTGTAATTAACTGGAAGTGTTATAAAGGTGACGTCACATGTAGTTATTCCTTTTGATTTTTTTTTAATTGACTTTTTGATAATGCAGATGCTTTTACCAATAGTTCAATGCGTTAGGGAGTTTTTTTCTATCTTGAGAAACTTCGCTAGGATAAGTGGTTGTGCCAAAAAACATATTTTCAATTAGGTACACAGATATCTTATTATTGAATATTTTTTTTCTTGAATAACGACTTATCGCAGCATATTTTTTCAAGAGAGGAAAAAATTTTCCTTTACACTGCATTATTAGATAAAAACGTCTGAATTATCAGAAAGTCAAATCCTAAAAAAATCAAAAGATAAAGCTGCATAATGACGTTACTGACTTTTTATTGAATTGACTTTGTGATGATCCAGATATTTTCATCTAATAATCCAGTGTGTAAACTACTTTTTCCCCACTTGAAAAAATTTGCTGGGATAGGTGATCATGCTAGAAAAAAATAAATCAATAATAAAATATATGTGCAGCTAATTGAAAATATTTTTTTTCTCACACAACCACTTATCTCTTTTCAGGAAAGAGAAAAACTCCCCAATGCCTTAAACTTTAAAATATTTGAATTATCAAAAAGTCAATGCCAAAAAAAATCAAAAGAAAAAACTAACACTTCTGGTTAATTACAACCTTTCGCTATAGAAACAAAAAACGTTATTTCATGGTCCAAGACTAGGTACCAAAAATTATCAAAATCGATTTGCACGTTTATGAAAAATGTGGGAAAAACCAATTTTTTTTCGAGTCTTTGACCCCTTCAGTAGACTTAACGAAGCATTTTTGGATATAGGTGAGTTAGCTCAGATCGTCTTATTTTTGGTTAGGGAAGTTGTGGTTGGGCGTTGTATAGTCATTTCAGGGACACACTGTATATGCCATTCAAAAGATGTCAAAAATTGCCTCAAATTGGCTAAAAGCTTGATAAATGTATCGTTTTTGGCAACTTATTTAGAAAAAACAAAAATGAAAATAAAATTTCAACTCACTTAGCCTTGAAACGAAGTATTTCCGAGTACATGTTTATAGGAAGTTTTGATCTTATTTTGAAGCGGGAAGACTCATTCCGATTTTTTTTCCATAAACATAGCTGTTTGATAGACAGAACTAGGTTTACTAGAGATATTAGCATATTTATTGCAAGAAACTTTCACGGGCTTGATGCAAGTAGTGTCAATAAGCAATCACCGTTTGAGATATTTTTTGAATCAATAGAACAAAAACTAACCTCCAAAATTGTCACGTCATTTTTTAGCGCCGTGACCTGTTTTTCTTTGTCAAATTTCTGAAGAAACGGAATACATTCAACTGATAATGTATTTTTATAATTAATTTTGTTTAATGATAATTTATAATTACTATACTGAGGAGAACCGCCTACTTAAAATATAATTATTGATTCATGTTTATTTTTCTTATGAATGTCTCATATAAAACCGAATCATTCCATTATTTATTATGACTGATCATGACATTGATTTTCTGTGACATATAGAACGGTTCCGTAGTGCCGCAAAAATGGAATAGAGACCAGAAAAAGAAATGATGATGGTTGGTTGCTAGGCCACGATAAATAAGTGGTGGCTCTTACCATGACATGGCGCCAGCCAAACCATGTCACCACTCACACAGGGTGATTTAGACAGATTACTTATATTAGCAGCATTTTATGTAAAGTCATTAATTGAAACCAAATGTTAGTCAAATTATGTATTCTTCTCTTCGATTCCAATTTCACAGCCTCTGATGATGCAAAGTTTCATTTGCGGCCTAGTAAAGTGAATTTTTATTACAGTCTCTGATGATGTAAAGTGTCATTTACCGGACTCGTTTCGAGTTTGGCAAATGATAATTTCCAGTACAGTATGAAATAGGAGATATTTGCAGGTCAGTGGAATGAAATTTATATCCATGTTATTTACCCATTTTGTACTGATACTTTGCTAATTATTGTTCAGTAGTAATCATACAGTTAATTTCTTATTTAAAGTTACAGTGACAGATCAACTAAGGAGGTTGAAGGTTGACAAAAAAAATTGATTGCCATAAAGTACTCGCTTGTTGAAATGAAAAGATAGAATATTTGATATAAACTTCTTTTTCTCGATCAAAGAAGGGTTTTGATCATCAATTTCAAAATTTTCATCACTGTCTGTTCTCGAACGTTTTTTTCTATCAAATCAAAATACATATTAAACATAGCAAAATAAATCGAAACATGCACAGCTCAATTTATGACTATCGTAATATAACATGTTCGCCAACCTTTAATTAACCTTCAATTTTGATCTGTCACTGTAACTTTAAACAAAAAATGAACTGTACCTTATGGATTGTATAACATATAGCAAATGCCAAACAACTTTTGATCTACGTCATAATTGCCACCAAGCACGTTGTTATGAAGTTTGCTGGTGGCCAAATTTGGTCACCTGCAAATCACATAATAACTCGCTTGGTGGCAATTATGACGTGAATCGAAAGTTGTTTGGCATTTGCTGTATGTGTATTTGATCGAACCGTTTTATACTGTGAACGACTTTGATTTAAATGAAAATCAAGTTAAACTAATTGCTCTCTTTCCGTACTGGGATTTTGGTACTAGAATTTAAAATTCTTCATGCTTGGTGTATACCTATATTAACCCAGAAATATCCAGTAGAGCTGAGTTGCCTTCCGTATTATGAAACCTTATGTATTCCCTCTAGTTTTGACTGATCAACATTTTACAACCCTGACGAGAGAGTGGAACAAAGACGAACAATCTCGAGATACTTGATTTAGCTGAGTTGCCTTCCGTATGGAACCTCGGTATCTTCTGATTTTCGATCGGCTCCGGGAGTTTTTTTGCATATATTGGCCTTATCATGAAACTACAAGTACAGTACAGCATGGTTCGATTTTTGCAATTGAGAATGTGGGTTTCTCTGCCGTGCTCGTTCTCCACAGGAGTTCCAGGCTAAGAACGGCACTTTTTCATCATATTTTCAATGTAGTAGGTTTTCTTACAAATGAGTGTTTGATTTAAAAATAACACTTTCTTTCTCAAATTTCCCAAATTATTTATTTGCCTTGTATCCACACGAGCGGAATCTGTCAAACTCTGAGCGGATCTCTAGTCTAGTCTAGATCATCAGTATGCAAAACGAGATGGACGGAAAATGTTGTGGTGTAGGGTAAAGTCGGGTAAATTGTACCACTTATCATATTCTCTTCAACATACCTCGCTAGTGATTGGTTCAAATTGAATGAAACATTCAACCAAGATCATTTCATATGTTTGTATCAAAATGCACAATGAAAAACTTAGATACCAGAAGTTTAGAATGATGGGCTTTTAGAAAAAAATGTTGCAAACGCTTCAATTTAGCCAACCGGTTCGGTAAATTATGCCACTCGTTTCGGCAAATTGTACTATACCATACACCATTTGATGTCATTGAGCAAACATAATATTCTGACTAAAGGATTCTATTTATTCAATTTAAACAAGCTTATGGAACAAAAAAAAGAATCATGTCCAAGATGGCGACGGGAGCGGTTGATGTTTCAGAGGACTCTCGGTGTTTTACGTGTAAAAATGAGTTTGATGATGTGAAAGCAATCATACAGTGTTTAAAATGTAATAGATATTATCACGGGAAGTGTGAAGGAGTGAATTTGCGTGGTTTCCATATGAAGAAGTCATGGGAATGTAAAAATTGTGTGCCTGAGTTTGAAACCATTGCCAACAAAGAGAGAAGTAGGAAACGGAGCAGAGCAGAAGATGTTTATGTCGAGGAATCAGTTATCGAGTTCATTCATTCTTCATTAAAAAAGCTAATTGATACTACAGATGAAATGAAGGTAAAAATGAATTTGCTATTAGAAAGAAACGAATATTTAGAAAAGGAACTGGCAACAATGAAGGCAAATTCCTGCTTATCAGTATCTGCACCGAATGCAAATTCCACGCATTCCAATGAAAATGTGAATAAATCATATGCGGAAACGGCTGCTTCTAATGTATTGGTTGTCAAATCTAAAACAAATTTGAACTCAGATCAAGTTAAGGGCGACCTTAAAACCAAAGTTAATCCCTCAGAGATAGGGATTGGCGTTAAGTTTGGAAAAACAATAAAATCTGGTGGTGTAATATTGAGTTTTGGAAAAGAGAAGGAACTCGATAAGGTACGACAGGAGATTCAAGAAAAAATGGGTGATAACTATGACATTATCAAACCCAAGCTCCATGATAATAGAATTAAGATCGTTGCAATTAATGAATGTGAGCATCAGGAAACTAATGATGTCATAATATCCAAAATCAAAAGTCAAAATGGAAATATTGAACAGGCTGCTGAGATGAAAATCCTGCGAAAATCTAATCTTGTCAACAAAAAATTCAATCTGTTTATGCAGGTTGATACCAATACATTCAAGAGCATAATGGAAAAACAAAGGGTGAATATTGGCTGGGATAAATGTTTTGTTTATCCTGACTATGGAGTGCTTCGATGTTTTAAATGCTGTAAATATGGTCATCTGAGAAAAAATTGTGTTGAAAATGTGATATGTCCCAATTGTGCCGGTAATCATGAGCGAAGTGAGTGCACGAGCATTGTGAAAAAATGTGGTAATTGTTTGGCAGCGAACAAAAATCTTGGATTGAAGTTCGATGATGGTCACAGTGCGTGGGAGCCTTCTTGTCCAGTATACAGACGCTATGAGGATCTACAGAAACGAAAGTTTATAGCATAGCAATTAAATGAGGAGATTGTTGGTAAGCTGAATGAAGGTACTATGTTATATTGTAATTGTCAGGGTCTGTTAAACAATATTGATCAAATAAGAGTGCTTATTAATGATGTTAAACCTGTGATTTTTTGTTTGTCTGAAACTCATATACACGGTGATATTTTAGATTCGGAAATAGCAATGGATGGTTATAAGAGTTATAGTTGTGTAACTACCAGTAAAAGGACTGGGGGTGTTACATTTTATGTGAAAAATAATATACGATGTGAAGTCAAAATTAATAAAAGTTTACATAATGTGATATGGGTGCTCACTGTGATAGTTATATTGAATGATAAGAAATATGTAATTACGGGAATTTATCGTTCACCATCGGGCTGTGATAGGACATTTATCGATGAATTTGAATCATTGATTGAGAATATGAATAATTTACAGGGAACAATAGTTATAGTTGGAGATTTTAATTATGATTTTAATAAAGATTACTATTATGTGAGAAAATGTAAACAAATCATTGAAATGAATGGTCTTTATCAAATTGTGAAGCAAGACACGAGAATAACTGCTAGGAGTAGTACACTTATAGATTACGCTATCACGAATGAAAAAACCCTAAATTGTGATGTTTTTTCGACTCCAAGAATTGGTGATCATAACATTATTTCTATTAATATAAAGAAAACTACAAAAACAACAAAAACAATAGTATACAAAAAGTTGAATTATGACAGTGAAAAAATTAAGTCTGAACTTTTTAGACAATACTGGAATAATAATGGAACTAACATTGATTTATTGGCAAATACCTTGATTTCTACCATATCTAATTGTCTAGAAGAAATGACCACTACAACCGTTCGAGCTATCAATACTAGATATGAAAATAATAAATGGATCACGCCAGAGATATTGAATAAAATGAAGATACGAGATGCCAAGTATAGGGCTGCAGTTTTACATCAAAACGACAATTTATGGTCTGAGTATAAGGCTTCCAGAAATGAAGTAGTTTCTCTCATAAAAAGTTCAAAGAATGAGTATCTACATAACATACTTGACAATAATAGAAAAAATTCACAAAAATTATGGAAAAATTTAAAAACAATCATACATCAAAGAATCAACACTGTAAACTGTATAGAATCGAAAGGAAAATTGATCTACGAAAACTGTGATATATCTGTTAGCTTTAACGATTTTTTTGTTGATAGTGTCAATGAAATTGTCAGTAATATTGTCCCAGTGCATGATAATATGTATGTTCTGAGCTTTATTAATACCAAAGATATCATGTCCGAATTTGAACCAGTAGAAATGAAATATCTAAATACTATTTTGAAGAAAATGAAAAACACTGGAGGAGGAGAAAATCAAATATCCACTATGATATTGAAAGATGTTTGTACTGTAATAGGAAACAGATTTTTAGATATTGTCAATAGCTCTCTCTGTTACGGCGTTTTTCCTACAGAATGGAAATGTTCATTGATTACTCCAATTCAAAAAGTTACCAACTCCGTGAAGATCGAGGACTTTCGACCTATCAACTCTATGCCACCATATGAAAAAGTTTTGGAAATTTCTGCTAAAGATCAGATTTTGAAATTTTGTGATACACAAAATATAATAAGCAGTTCACAATCTGGTTTTAGGAATAATCATTCGTGTGAAACAGCCTTGTTGCAAATTACTAGTGATTGGATAAAAAACATCGACAGTGGCATGTACGTGTTGTCTATATTTCTCGACTTTAAACGTGCGTTCGAGACAATCAATAGACACCTATTACTAAAGAAACTCTATGCATATGGACTGAGGGGTAACATCCATAAATGGCTAACATCCTATTTGACAAATAGAACACAAAAGGTCAAATTTAATAACTCTATTTCAAGAAGTGTGAAAATTGATGTTGGTGTTCCACAAGGCACGGTGCTGGGTCCGTTGTTATTCCTATTGTATATCAATGATATTTTTCATCATGTGAAATATTCTACAATTAAACTTTTTGCTGATGATACAATGTTGTATATCTGTGGATATAATCTGGATAATATGATGAAAAATGTAATGAAGGATCTTTCGAATATCAGGGAGTGGCTCTGTGACAACAGTATGGCGCTCAACATGAAAAAGTGCAAATTTGTAATCTTTGGTACACCAAATATGCTAGCAAAAATTGATGACAACATTCACATAAACTTGGATAGTCAATCAATCGAGAGAGTGAAAGTAATCAAATATTTGGGTGTAATGTTGGATGAAAATCTCAAGTTTGATCGTCATGCAATTTATATTGCCGGGAAAATGGCTAGGAAAATATACTTTTTACAACGAATTGGTAAAAACTTGACAATCCATATAAAGTTATTATTATGTAAATCAATAATCGCACCACATTTAGAGTATTGCTCTACAATATTTTACAATTTAAATCAAGAACATGTAAACTTACTACAAAAAATTCAGAACCGTGCTCTTCGTACCATTTTATGTTGTAACATGTATTCACCCATTCAGTTAATGTTAGACACGTTAGAATTATTGAGTATTAGACAGTTAATTATGTATAAAACATTTGTCTTTACATACAAAATGAAAAATAATTTGGTTCCGAATTATCTATGCGATGAACTAAGGCTTGTGAGTGATGTTCATGACTATAACACCCGTAATGTAACAAATTTTTATGTGCCTACTAGTCGCTTAGTGAAGACCAAAAACAGTCTATTCTATAAAGGACTTGTTGAATTTAATAAACTCCCAAATGAACTTAAAAACTGTGATACTCTACATAGCTTTAAAACATTCCTAAAATCATATGTGATCAACATGTAATTGTCTTTTATACACGCTAACTTGTTCTATAGATATATGTATTCATTTTTTCCGCTTCAACTTTTAACTTTTAAATGTTTTTGGTTCTGTTTTTTTTTTTTACACACATTTGTTTATTATGTAAGTAGTTTAGTAAGCCTTCATTCAGCCCATATGTATTTATTTATTTATGATTGAATTTTATATAGCTCTGCTAAATAAATGATATATTATATATATATTATATTATATAAAATATGGGTAAAACAAATTATCATCCTAATGAATAACTAAGAGAATTGAGGATACCTATTCATGCACCCAAGTTGGTCCAAATTTTCCAGTTCTTTACTCTCTTATTGGTGTTTTCATAATCCTGCTCTCACCACTGCCAGTAACTGATAACATTGTGAGACAAGACCAAAAAAGAAAACATGAGTTTGGAAATTTATTTCCGGTACAATTTGACCAACCATGTGGTGGTACAAATCACCGAACCGATATGAATTACAAAAATTTTCTAGTTCCTTCGAAGGAAGTCCGATTAAATAAAATTTAACTTGTGTATAATCTTGTGAAATTACCGATAATTATTACGAAAAATGCTATTTCAACTATCAAAAAACGATCAATTTCACAAAAAACCTTATCTTAGAATGTCGTATACTCAACTGCGAAACCACGTTTGATTGATAAACACAACTCGCCGCTTTTGATCACAAGAACCAGATGCCACTGGAAGGTTAGAATTTAATGAATCTTGAAATGGTACAATTTTGAAACGGGTACAATATACCTGACTTTACCCTACTATAGGGTACCTTCAAATATTTTCAAGTGATAGTAAAATACTTTATTCAAAAAGCTTCCGATTATGAAAAATGATTTCACTGAATGCTTGCTTTCGTTGGCTTTTGGCAGTAGCTGCTTCTCTTAGCCCAATTTACCTCATTAACGGTTAGTGGCTCTTTTCCACAAATGACTTGATGAATGCTTGTCTTAAGTATGAGGTTGGGGTAACACCGGTCCTTGAAACGGCCCACACACTATGCAACTGGTTGAACGATACGTTGCTCAACATATTGAATAGACAGTCTTTCCAACCAGTTGAATAGTATTTTGACCAAACACCATTCTGTTCAGTTGAACACCAAGTTGGTTCGACCGTCTCGATCATCAATCCAACATCAATAGAATATAAACTCAAAGTCCTCTCGACTTATCGAAGCGAGCACACACACTATCCAAACTGTCGTATTTGAGGCGGTTGAAGTCAAGTTGGTCAACAAGGACAAAAACCAGAAAAGGGGAAAGCAAGCTCCTGGTTTGCCATATTTACTTCCTTGAAATACCTTTCACCAAATATTTTGTTACCGATTCAATAACAATGACTTGAAGTTCACTATCATCAAATAAATGTATTTCTCTTCAATATTTAAGGATAATGTAGCCTTTTTTCATCGCTATTACTACTTGTCGTAGAATAATCGAACGATTTTCCTTGATCTTTCAAACTAAAAAATTGATAAGAGGAGTTTTTCTCACAAACGGCAACGTTGGGCATCACTCGAGCTATTTGAAATGCGTTACCGTTGATAGATGCTTCAAAGTGACGGTTATTGTCATTTTCCAGTTGAAAATGATTTAATTGTGCTCGAGAAGAGAATTTAGTGTGGCAATGGACAATTTGCACATTTTTTGGAAATATGAAAAATATAAGGATTAGTAAGTACTGATGCCAATGATGTTTAAAAAATCAACCTACGACCTCTAATAATGTAGTAATCACCGATTAAAGAGCGCCAATCAACATCCACTACGTCACAGAATACACTATCTATCTCCGTCTGACGTATTGACTGAGATGACTCTCTCTCTCTCGGGAGGTTAATATGGCCCCACTCCTTTTGCGATCATACAGTGAAATTCGCGTCTTCTTTTTCATTTATTTAGTATATTTTTGGGTATTTCCGAAAAAATTTTTCGCTGGTGATTTTCAAATAATGTTTAGAATACTTATATAAAATTTCAAGTCATTTGAAAATGTATGCAAATTGTCCATTATACCAAAAAAGTGCTGTGTCTGTGGAGCTTCTTCATGGACGGTTGGATTCGTAGAGATCTTATCAAAAATGTAACTAAATAACATTACATAAATATAAACAAAAACAGAATGTTATCGACTCAAACAAATCGTGTACGTTCGGGGTGCTATGCTTGCTCTAGTCGTTCAATGTTCGAAGGTGTGGACCTTTCAAGATGTTCTCATAATAATAGTCAACAAATAAATAACAATAATAATATAACAAATAGCGACTGGCCAATTAAAAAATTCGTCGCAACTTCTCAGAGGGCCTGATACACGTTCAAAATAATAAATAAAAACAATTCTACAACCGAGGTTTGATTCTACACATCTGTCAATATATCAAGCTCGATAGGGTTAGTTGACTCTAACGTTAATCGGCCAACTATAAAAATAAAAAATGCTAACCCGCATGTGTGGATGGCTTCACGACAAAGTCGAGATGAGCGTTCGTCTCCTTTGATGTGTGCAATCTACCGACACGTGTATAATAATTATTTATTTAGCTTCAATACTGAGCGCTTTCCGGGTAACTGTTCGCCAACTACCGCTTACCTTTAAATCATAAAACATCTATTTTTTGTTGATTTTTGAAATATCGTCTTTTGAGGAGTTTTTGAAAATGTTAAAATGAACTGTGGGCCAAAAATTCAGTTAGAACATAATTTGAGCCTTGATAATTTTTGCGTTTGTTTATGAATTTTAATGATTTTAGGATAGGATATTGGTCAATATGTTTGGATGCTACTCCAAAATTGATATTTCCAAATTTTTGCCAGGACCGGACTCATGATGTTTTTATGAAATTGGTGCATTTGAGCTTGTAAAAACGAACTGCGCTTCTTACAGACCAACTGATATATTTTTTGAGAAGGGCATTTTTGGGAGAGGGTACCCTGATAATATCAATATCTTACAACCATGACCTAAGAAGCGAAGTTTTTTTTTGTATGATTGTGCTCGTCAACATAAAGACTATTTCACTTGACTTTGATCAAGGTTTCATGAGATTCCATAGCGACGTGGTTTGTTTGTTGAAATTTAAAAAAAACGGAATTCTAAAATTTGCCTGTTTGATTTTAAATAAGAAGACATTAAATATTTGAAAGATAAAATCTCGATTAAACGATTAATGGAAAAATAATGGGTGCATGAAAATGTCGCGCTCATATGAATTTTCGAAAAAAATTTAATCAATTTTAAGAGAAATTATCAGGTGATTTGATTTTTTTAATTAAAAAAAAATTCGACAAATCTTCAACAATCAGCCAAAAATGCTATGGAATTTCAAAAGAAGTGGACTTGTTCTCGACAAGTACCAGCACACAAAAAGAAACATCGTTTCTTAGCTTATGGTTAAAAAATTTCATAAAAACCAATTTCATAGAAACGTCGCAAGTCCGGTCCTGACCAAAATTCGAAAGCTCAATTCTGGAGAAACATCCAGAACTTATTGACTAATATCATATTTATTAATCATCAAAATTCATAAACAAACAAAAAAGTTATCAAGAGTCAAATCATTTTCTTACTTGATTTTTCCCATATTGGTTATAACAACTTTGAAAACAGCCTGTAGAATGCAACTCCTCCTCCTTGTCAATCGCGATATGTTCTCCATAAGGAGTAGTTTCTGGTTTCCATCCAACCCTTCTTCTTAGTGAACTACTGTAAGTAGTCCACCGAAGAATTTCAGCATTGTTCGGCGGCACAAACCGAAAACGTTCTAGTGATTTCATTCTAACATTTCTGTCTCGAACATCTAGAGGTTAGTAGCGATAACTTTGTTTTGTGGTTTGGTTTTATTATTTATCAATTTGGTTGTCTGTGTTTCGGGCGTGGTTAACGATGACTACCGTTTATTTCTGCTACCCTAAGAAAAGTTTCGCCTTTTCTGAAAAATATAACAGTTTGGTGCAATTCTGCTCAGATTGAGCGCTATTACACACCATTAATGGTGTGGATAATTATTGCGCCCAAAGCCCTAATTAGACTTTTTTGCTATAAATGGCAAAACGAGATAATTTCAGTCACCTTTCTTCATCTGAATTTTAGAACAACTAATTATTCTTTACGAAAATCAATGTTCAGTGTCTTCTGATAAGAAATAGTGAAATCCTCCAAATAGAGATTGGAAAATCATCAAACACCTTCGGGAATTATTGTTTTCTAATCGTTTTTATGTGATGAAGTTCTTCTTATCCATATAAATTTTTTGTCTACTTTGGTCGAGCATTGTGGTCAGCGTATTTTTTGATTTGATCAATTAACATGTCTAGAATCTTTTTACTTCCGTGAAGATTCAGAACTCATTGCCTCAAAAAACTCAATTGTTCCCTACTTTATAGAACACCTACTAGCTGAAAACCCGCGACTCCGCTCGCATGTCTGTAATTTAATATAAAATGACAACCTTCCGATTTAAAAGTTTTTATAAAACAAAAGATTATATTACAAATAACATGTTCCCAAATATTAACCAAATACAATATTATATTCTACTTACCGGTTCTCATCTACATTCACCACACAACGCAAATATTTATTAAATATGAACGCAGCTATATGTTTTGTATTCAAACATACCTCTTGAAGTTGATGAAAAAAATACTGTGGTTGTCAATAAATAGTAGAAAATGGCGAATGCTGACAAATGTCATTTTCTATCAAAAAGTTGAATATAAATCTTGATTTTTCAGAATCAGCTATGAGTTGACGAATAAAACCATCCCCTTGGACTATTCCCTGATTCAACTGATAACTCTGCAAATTTTCATCCGATTTATTTCTGTGGTTCTTGAGTTATAAGACCACAAACATACAGATCTTCATTTTTATTTAGAGGATGCCTTTGCAAAATTAAGTGTGTACCAGTGATAAGATACAAGCAGCCTGAACTGCTGTATGAATTGTGTATTTCACATTCAACCTACGTCGTCATAGTCATACACCTCCGGCATTGCTCGACGTCGACGACGTTTCCCTTCTGAAGGGGCGCAGTGTGGGAACAATAGGCCAGCTGGTCGTCACAGTGACGGGGAATATTGGCAAAAATCGCAAAATTGATTTTCAATGTGGCAATTTTATATTTCCAATCGAGGTTTGACTTTGATAATAGGTATTTTCGTAAGTAGAAACTGTAAAGGGGCGAGTGGGTGTGTTGATTGAGATTTTGACAATGAGCATAAGTAGTTGTGAAGTTTTTAATATTTGCCAAAATATTTTCAAAATATTATTGTTTGGACATCTTGATTTTTGTGATTGGTAATGAATAATTTGATTAGTAATCTTTGAATGGTTGTGTTATTTCGTACATTTGTGTCCACCAAAAATGCCACGCAATTTGGGATCTGTTACCGCATAACATTCTCCACAGTTGTAGTGTGCTTCCACAATAATAATTTGTTGCTCGACCGTATATACATTATTCTTATCATTTTTTTTTAGTCTACTGCGAACAATGTAAAAATGCCGCACAAATTGAAATGTGCATTTCTATTAGGACATCCTTTATAAGTTCTTATATTTATACATATTTGCAGATTAGGAATTCGTTTTTTGCTGAACATCATATCGCAATAACTCATAAATTCATAGCTTGATGAAAGTGAGATGATTTGTTCTCAAATCCTGACTTGGAATGAAATTTTATTTATATTTAATGAAATACTGAGAACTTTCCAAACTGATTTCCAAGTGTACATATTATACTCAAATACGAACTTTGATTCCATTCAGATCTGAAAAGGTTCTCCGATGATCATCTTAGAAATTCAGACTTCACCAAGGTCTCTTAAAATAGCAATAATAGATTACAGAACCGTTTTTTTTTTCATGTATAAAACTAGAAAAACAACAAAAATTAACATATTTTAATTTTTTTTGCTTACCAGATTTTTTATTTTCCATGGACACAACTGGGATTTCTCAGACTATTCAATTATCACATAGGCACACAGATCTTTGGTTCATCTATCAGGTACAGAAAAAACGTTTTGGGTCTTCAAATCTTTTTATGTGTTCTGCCTCTGATCATATTTTAAACGTTTTCAAAGGGTACGAAAGAAATTATTTTTAAGATAACCACATTTTAAATTTTATCAATTTTATCTTGAATTTTATTCTGATCCATTCCTGCATTGGTGAACCTTAGGTATAATTATAGTATAGATTGTGTTGTCTTTACAATATGTGATTATTTGGAAGGAATATGTGATTTATAACAGAATATTAAAATGGAGATACAGTGATTCAATTTTGATAAAATAAGTCTGCAATCAGATTTGAACTCGAATGTAACATCCCTTCAATAAAAACAATGAGAAATGTCTTGAGTTCTGGCTCTATGAGAATGCCTTCTTCTTCATCATTAATGTATCACTTTTAAAGTGAGATTCTTTTGTTGATTAGTGAAAATTACTGAAGGCTGTAGCGGAACTACTAGTCTATGGGTTATTCTAGGTGTTTCATTTTCTGGTCCACTTCTTGATGCACATTGAAAAAAAGGGTTTTCATACACCAGACCAGAAAAAGAAACACCTAGAATAACCCATAGACTGATGAATTAAGAATTCATTAGTCTATGTTGAGCAGTAGATAAATTCACCAGCAGTGGTTCTGAAAAAGATCCCACATCTTCTGCTATCAATAATTCTTCATGCATTAATTCCTTGGCCCTCAAGATCAGGGGCTTCGATACCATAGACGTAAAATAACAAGACTTGTAACGCCTATACCTAGCATTGAATGTTTTGGTCCCAACACAATGATGATAGGCCTGTTTTGTTTTTGTTTACTTACCGGTGAAACGCCCGATTTTCGCCTGTATTTTTTCTCTGGCCACACACTACACACTTTTTCGGCACTGTTTATCAATTAAACACTAAATCCCGCAATTTAGAACAGACAGAGCAAGACTTTTTCTGAATAATTGAGAAATAACCTTTACTTACCGGTGAAACGCCCGATTTTTGCCTGTTTTTTTTTCTCTGGCCACACACTACACACTTTTTAGGCATTGTTTATCAATTAAACACTCACTTGAGCGGACGTTTGTAAACAATGCGTCAGCCGGTCCGTCCTCAAAGTTGCGACCGGATGTTGCCATATTTCATCATGAAATGTAGAGCTTCATACAAATGTTCACCTTCAACAATGTTTTTAAACGACAGAAAAGTCATCTGTGACGGAAAACTGAGAATACGGAATTATAGGTGTTTAGGATTAATGATTTGGTAGTTGAATTAAATTATTTTTGCCGGTATTTTTCATAAAGCTCTATAACATTAAGAGCACAACGGCGCTGAAAGAAAGTAAATAGCTTCATGAGGGAGATGTTGGGGTTAGCAATATTTGTTTTGATACTTGTCTTGTTATTTTGAGTCTATGTTCGATACCATTGAAACAAGTAAGAAAGCTTTTGTTCCAAATTTCAACGATTTTGATCAGCCAAGGAAGATGTCTAAATGAGTTCAATTGACGGTAAGAGATCTTTCTAGCTCATGAATCTTGATGGTGAAACAGATAACGCAGTAAATTTAACTGGGACGCAGAAACAGCTTCCCCATACTACAATACTACAGGCTGGAGCCAAAAGAAAAAACATATTCGCATTTATTAAAATAGATTCAGTAGTAGCTGCAGATACAAGCAACATGAGAAAAACGAGCTCAATACAGAAGACTTCATTATGGATCATTCAAAACACGTGAAGTTGTACATTTTTCATTATCTTGACTACAACACCACTTCCGCCACAATACAAACGCATGCGACAATAATCATCAAACCTCATTTCAGTATCTTGCATTACCTTGGACTAAAAATCTATATTTACCTCTATCTCAATTCCATGCAAGATATCGCGATAACGAGTACAATAATTGTTTCTCTAATTCTCACTTTGGCCACCTTATCATCCCGCCTCTGACTTTTGGCTCTAACACAGAATAGAGCGAAATCAATAGGTGCGCAGTGGCGCGCACTGGCGGAGCTGCCCGGAACCCCTATTGTTGTATGACGGTTTAATATCGAGCTGACGATTTTGCCTCCAGCAGAGATAACATTGCCGAAAATATCAACGCTGTGCCACCGGCCTGTGAATATTAATAAAATATGTTCACGACGAAAAAAGAATGGATAGGGATTGTATGGGAATAAGAAGAGGATTTGGGTTTGAAGTTTGAATGTTTCTGTTGTTCAAGACACGATCGGTATCTAATTACTAATATAAGGTTATTTTGACGATAGTTAAGTTAGTCTTACCTGCAAGTTCTGACCCTGAAATAGAGCAGTCGCGGCTCGTGACCTGAAATCTTGGTGGGTCAAAATTAGGATTGCCACCTTTTCAATAGCTCAGAAAAGGACATAATGAAAAAGGCGCAGATGGCGCCGCAGGCATAGCGCCGCTGGCGAAAAATTTTGTGGTTGTATTTCCCCTTCTTTATAATTAATTTTCCCTCATTTCTGGTAGGGGAAGTTCCGTTCCATAGTATCCACCAGCGACTTCTCGGATACCGGACATTCACATCCGTCTAGCTCCGAAATAAAATCTATTAATCCGCGAAAAATTCCCTGATTTCCCGATAATTCCGATTCATCATGACCGCGTAGAGCCAGTTCAAATGATCCACAAAACTTGATACAACCAATAATTTTACTTAAAATGTACCTATTTTGCGTGACTTTGTCATTATAATGTAGTACGGATTGGCGATATGCACTACTTAATTGAGTTCTTATATCAACGCGTCCCAGGCTACCAAAATTCATAGCATTTTACTATTTATTATTAGTAAACTTTGGCATTGTTCATATGAATGGTCGAAGAAGCATGTTTCTTAACATTTTCTTTCAAATGTTTGATATCAGTAACGCCCGTTTAGTCCATAACGAATCATCGGTACAAAATAAGATGCATGGGAAACAAAAAAAAGCGTTTTTCAAGTTGCATCCACAAATCCAATCCGAAATATCATACATATTTGGTTTGAAATACCTGTTGATTTCTTTCCCTCTGTCTTTTGTCGTTTGTTTTAGGTCCAAAGGAGGTTTGGGGCGACCTTTTTCTTTTATTTCTAGACGTTTCTCGAATGTTAATGCACCATTTATTTTACATTGCAGTATTTCTTGCACACTAGCCATTGTTCATTCACACTTCAAATCACAACAAAGTCAACACGGAACTCCGAAAAAACGATAATGTATCAATTCAATTCAACCTGACAGAGAAACCCGTAGATTCAATCAAATTCGTGAAGAATACCTACTGAAAAAACACGTTCGACTGTGACACCGACTAGTTAAATACGAGTAATTGCAATGAAACATAAACAATAATAAACATGAGTTTATGAAAATGCAATGCGAATCTTTAGGGATAACGTTGTCTCCCTTAAGCTTAAAGAAAACCCCATTTGCAATGTCACCGAGCTGCATGAATGTATTTTCATAATCAGCGCGGGTGATGTCCAGACAGCGCGAAAACGCTGGGCCGTCGACAAATTTGTGATTTATTCTTCTCTTTTTAACTTGCCGTATCCGCGTATTTCTATCCCTGTTCCCTTTATCGATCAGTGAGTTCAGTCTTCATTCATATGAATCGTATTGGCATGAGCTCTACGCACATGGGACAATTTGAAATACGGCGGATTGGACCATGCTTTATGGATTAGACGGAGATTCAAGAATTCGTGTGGCTGAAATGACTCGGTTTTTTATTGAAGAGTATTCGTAGTTACCTTTTTGTAAAATGTTAATATGAATGAAAAAGTGGGTGGGTCATTGACCGATTGACCTTATGGACGAGCCGCGCCTGAAATAGAGCACCACATTCGCTGATAAACGTCAATTGAATGAATCAGAATCTTGAAGGACAACCTTCAAGGGAAACGTAGAGAAACGGTTTCATCTGTAGAATAATAATCTGTAGAAAACTCCTGGCGTAAACAAGCTAATGTTAGAGATGTACTGCTCCGCTATTCAGTGGATGCCATTAGAAATGCACTTGAGAAATAGTGGCCCGTCAACAAGATTCTGTGCTAAAACCACCTTGTTAAAACAGATTTTGGCATACGTGAAGGAAACAATGATTGTTTGATGGTATTGGGGATTACCGTATCTCCAGGACGTCATCGATCACTATCGAGTATTTGGTCCACATGATCCCCAAGCTTGACGAAACAGACTTTCCAAGACAATGCACAAGATTGGACTTCACGCTTAAAACGATTAAAGTCATTTTCAGTCTCTTCGACACTATACTTTTTAAGCAAACCTCCAACTATAACAAATTCGTTCTTTTTCAATGGTTAAAATTCTCTGGCAATCCCTGCATGGTTTTTCGAAATATTGCTGACTATTCAATTAGCCTTTGGAAAGACAATAGATCTCTGCCATAATATTGTCAATTGTAGACTTAGCCAGTCAAAGACTTATTTGTGATTATTTTAAAAAAGAGGATATAAACGGAAGAAGATATTTCGCAAACCGTCACCAGATATGTGTAGAAAATATTTGAGCATAACAAAAAAAACTTGAAGTAATCTTTGTGAGGAAGGGGGGACAATAAAAAAGGAATTCTTGCATTTTTTCCTTTACCACCCTGACTAAAAAAAAGTTTTAAAGAAATGTATTTCTTGCATTTTTAGCGATTCGTTAAGAAATTATGACAGTTTTGACTGGTGACAATTTCGTGTACACCGTTCTTTTTCTTGAGTAGTTTAGTCATCAATATATTATGAAATATCTTTCAAAGTTGGTCCTCCAAGGAACACAACAGAAACTCAATAATAATACTTACTTGGGTATAGGACATTATACATCAATTCTTCCTAGAATTTCACGTAGCATTCTGAAATTTATCAATAATATAATATGGAGTTCCATTTAAAACAATCGAGCTGACTTCTTTGTATCTTTGAAAATTTTACCATACTGATCTTCAGAATCTCAATCGTTTTGTTTGCCAAGATATTCTAATAGGTCACTCAACTTGGCGTACTCTGTATACATATCACAGCTATCTTCATGCTTCAAGGGCCATGTATTTTCCATGCTTTCCAAATAAACAAACAACTCCATTGACAGAAAATAATGATGACGATTGATGCGACCCAAAGATTCTTTTTATGATCTCATTAAATCACCCAACCAATCTCATTTCAAACCAAAAATACATCAACGCTCATCAATAAATCGTCTTCACAAAAAGCTCCCGTATTCGAAGAAATCGTCAAGACTGATTGCCCAAAATGACAAGCTTTTTTCTCCATTTTGGCAACTAATTACAACCTGATCGATCACCATCCGGTTATTAAAAATTTGTATGTCGAAAAGCGGCGGCAGTGGTGGAATCATTGTGACGTGTCCAGTTTTCCGCACCCTCTGCCCGCGGCCCGATCCAGCCATTGGACCCTTAGCATTGGTTGATGCTGGGACGGGAAATGATGGTCTTGCGCACACTCCTCTCCAGAACGAAGCAAACTTGGGACTTTATTTGTATTGCTTTACAGAAAATCGGTTATTAGACTAGCGGAGTTTCCAACTGTAGACGAACATACATTTGTTGTACTATGAATCCGTGTTTTTAACAAACATTTATGACATTCCTTGCGTAAAGACTACATCAACCAGATCAACATAACCATAGCTTGAAGTAAGATCAAAACATTACTCTCCAATACAACGCAACCGTATTTTTTTTTTATCAAGAGCAACTAGAAATGATACACCATTTTCCATTCGTAATACACGGAAAACGATCTGGTTCCTCCACAACATCATCAAAAGACTCAATCGCAAGCCGATTACCCGTCCTAGACTAAGCTATGCAAATAATATTTTCTATAGAATGACGTAACCACTATTGTTAACATGCCATTGATTGTTAAGTTCATGACCTACACCAATGCAAGGGAAAGCGATCTGCCGATAAAAAGAAATGCGGACAATACGCTCATAAATCCCAATCTAAGGAAAAGTGAACTTTAAATTTCGTTTTTCCGACATGGATGGATGTTTCGATTGACACCTTTCCAGGCAGTAGTGGTCTGGATCGCATCGTATCGATCCGAAGTTGTGGTTTGGTGATGAATAGAGGCATTGTAATTTGGAAGAACGAAAGTGTTATGAATTGGAAAGTTCAGAGGTCTGTGTTCAGTTATATTTGAAGCAAACGATTTGGATGCAGTTGAGAACGTGAAACTACTTTCGTTTTTAAATACAACATATTATGCGCGTAAGTTGGCTTTGTTGAAGTGTGCATATGTTTATAGAGACAACCATTGACATGAAACGGACTTTTCACATGAGGATACTTTTTTGTTCTTCATAATTACTGCCACTCCAGCTTATTGTTTGTAATTCCCTCTACCTGACTGGGCAGCCTTATTTAATAATTTCTTATTGGTTCTTTGGACATTTTCTTTGTTTCTTATCTGTCTTTTTCTAGTTTCTCAGTACCTCACTAATCATAGAGTGATGAATGTGATTCAAACGTTTGCTCCAACTACCGACAAAACTGTAGAGAAGGTTGAAGGTAGGCAGCTATGCATATAACAAAGAAAGGAAATATAACAATTGTCTCTGGAGAGTTTAATGTCAAGGTCGCGAAGGGTGCAGAGGTTGAGATTTCTGGATGATATGGACTCTACAACATCAATAGCATAGAACTGGAGCCTTGGTGGAGCGACTCAAAAAAGGTTCTCATAAACCCCCAGGAGATCGATGTAAGGTACGTGCACGCCCATGAGAAACTACAATGAATGATGGATGAGATCCTCAGTGTCATGGATAAAACAAGGAAACAGGAGCTCATGGTTTTAGAAGTTGAACAGGATGCTTAAGAGAGAAGGAGAACTGGCTGTCTGAGAACTGCAGCGAAATGGAGGCTCTACCGGAAAGGCACGACTCATCCAATTTCCATAAAAAAATCGAGAAGTTCACAAATAGACAACGTGAGCAGTGCCATGGTATTCTTAAAGCCGATCATAATAGAATTTTGGTAAGTGCTGGATAAAAGTTGGAACAATGAAAGAAGTACATACGTGGATGTTCTCTTCAACGACGAATGACCTGAACAACCACTCAAAGACGATGTTTTCAACAAGTCTAGTCATGACATCACAATGGAAGAAATGGATCGTGCTATCAAGCACCAAAAAACGATGAAGCCGTAGGACCAGACCAGGTACAAGCGGAACGCTTGAAGCTGATCGCCAACGCAGATTGTTTGATCAATATCCACAACAGTATCTTCCCAGTTTCGTATATACGAAATCCACCGGTGTATGCTTAACATCTGGCGGAATAAAAATCCGGAGAGGATGTGCCCGGTCGCCTCTCCTCTTAAACAACTTGTCTGAGGCGGAGTTCCAAGAGGTACTCAAGGATGTTGAGGAGGAAATTGAGATCAACCTACGCTTTACCGATGATAAGTCGTGTACGAAAGTGGTTAAAATTCGCAGAAAAGTGAAAAAAACTGGGTAAAATTATATACGAATCATTTTCGAAATGTTCCAAAAATACGACCCCAGATTCCCAGCATATGATGAACATCATCGTCGAACAAAGCGCGTAGTACGGCCTACACATAAACATCATCAAGATTAACGGTGGTCCTTCAAGCTAACAACGAGGTTGTAGAGCAAGTGTCACCTGTGAAATATCACGGGGCCCCTCGTCAACGGGGCCAGCGACCTTTAAAAGGAAATCCTCTCATGGATCGAACTGGCCAAACGAACATTCGCTACTATGAGGAACCTTTCCATCAACCGAGAATTGAGCTTCTAGTTCCGTATACGGATTCTGCGTTGTAAAATATTCCCACTCCACCTTTATGGCTGCGAGAGCTGAATATTCAATAATTCACTTGAAAACCGAACCAGGACATTTTATTGGTCGTATTTTGCATATATCCTGACCATTCCTCGACTTGTCATTGAGTACAGAATATCCGTTGGGAAAAAACGGAGCTCTTGTCTCAAAAATCTGCGTTGATGGTTCGGAAGGATCTCCATAGAGATTTAGGGTTGCGGTTTCTTGCACCATTAGAACTAGTTGGATCCCCAACATTCCAAAAGAGACGGTGGACAAACATGAGCGCGAGAGTTAACTTTTTTCATCTGTTCGTCTCCTATGTTCATAGTTGTTATTTCTATTGATAAAACTTTTTGAGGTGTTCTCCATTTCATTTTATGCATATTATGGTTAGTAATCATAGATAGGGTTCTTTCTCAAATTTTAGTGATAACACCTAAGTAGGTTGTTTATCGAAGACGGGAGGTTTATGGGTCAAAACCTAGCTTTCAAGTCTTACAAGGGATGTTTTTTTACATAGGTATCCTAAGATGACGATGGCCCAGTCCTGAGGTTGGTCGTGGAGCTTTCGACCTCTGTTGAGAAAAAAATAAAATTATTTGTATAGATTCAACAGCTTTCCTCTGTACTTTTGTCATAATGTCGTTAATAACAGTCCTGGGGCTGAATATAATATTCAATTGATCAATTTGATTCTTGTTCCTGCTCCGAGTTTTCATAGCATTTGATCCAGACCAGTGAATTTTGTTGTATTGTTTAGACTTTGATGATACTGACCATCATACACTGGAACCTACTATGTTTCTGGTCTACGGATCTGGGCTTGACCAGATCTCTTTTCACTTCACTAACGGAGAAATTCAATCAGGAACGCCCAGTTTCCTCATAGGATCCTAGGAAAACTCCCCCTTAAGGTTGCCCGAAGCCTTTCTCTGCAGTATGCTAACGCAATCCTATTGTAATTTTATTTTTGTTCTACCTCCATAGTTCCAGCTTTGTTGCTTCTAAAAAGCTTTGAAGTTCTGCCATTGAAAGTGATGTCTTTTGCTCTGGTCGGAGTTTGCACTCTTCCAGCTGAGTTTCTCTTGTGGCTTTGTGCACACAGTAACATATTATGTGGAAAGGATGGAACTCCTTTTCACATAATATGTTCCTTCTGTCTACCAAACATCCTCTGCATAATGGGTCATTAACCATCTCCGTTACGCTTGAGTGATTTTTGAAAGAAGCATGGACTGTAATGAGACCAGTTGCTTTTCTTACTTGGGTCCTGGTATGGTCTTCCATGCTATCTGCTTTTCTGCACATGAGCCATCAAGAAAAGCCTGGAACGATTTTTCAGTGATTCTTGTATTGTCATACAGTCCGGTTGGTGGGATCTTTCCTGTACAATTCCCCACTGATCTCGCACGTGGGTTCTTGTCTTTACTTTTCAGTGCAGTAGCGAATTCTGGTTTCCACCTCGCTACTTTGCCTCTTCTTTGTCCTCTAACGTGGATAAGATTTGTTTTGTGTTAAGGCTAGAGCCTTTACACCTCATAGACATTCAACTGTCTTTAAATTGATTTTAAAAAATCTAGTGGATGGATTGCCTCTGTATGGATGTTGGTGATTGAGAGTGACTTCCTTGTAGGATTGCTTTTCCTCATATTCAAATGTCCGATTTGTACGGCAATGATGCCTGCTTGAAGGTTGGTAATCTCTCTCCATAGGTTTGAATTTTCTCGACTTCTCTGTCTAGAGATCTCCCTTGAACCCACAGATGCGCCAAACTTTGAGTGTCTGAATACCAGATTTGACCTTTATCATGTTGAAGTCTGGCGATCTGGTTATTTAATACTTTAATTTCAACTTTTATCCTTCATCCATATTCATCTAGACAGACCTCCAGTGTTTTGTGATTTCTCAAGTATAGTGTTGTGTCCACATTTGGAGATGAGTTCGGCTCCTATTGATACTTATCTCTCGACACTCACTAAGCCTCCCCATTTCAATTATAATTGTTGCAATCCAGACATCTTGAAGTCACTAAATCATTTTTGTTGCAGCAAAGACCAGAGGATTATAATGACCTACGATAAAGCCGGCATAAGCTTAAGCATATTCATGAAGGGATTTGCGTATGTACCTATGCAACAATTTACGTATACATTAAATCGGATGAAGTCACACTGGCATCTGTATACCAACATTTTTTGCTGGATTTCTGAATGTGACAAAATATCCATGTTTGCTTCATTGATTCAACGAAGATGTACAATGAAAAAGACACAAATTAAAACTCTTTCGAATAACAAGCATCTTAGACTGGAAACAACAAGCAGGCTGAAATTAATGGCATTTCAGTGGCTGAATCGCGTGCTTCAAAATTAATTCACTCAAGTGTGTTTATTCGATTATTTATTTCATCATGAACCAACACCCCCTCTAGTCGTTCTCTCGCGTAACTAATCGCGATTTGACATGCCATGTCTATTTTAATGTCGCGTCTCCCCATCCATATAGTGGGCTCCGAATTCGACTCACTCTTGATTCGTTTTACATTAGATGTTACACTTTTGGTGCAAACCCCATTAAATAATTCATGGCTGATTCCCGTTGATGGGATGTTCGTGTGGGATTTGAGCATAGATGTATTTGTGTATGTTTGCGCTGCGATTTTATTGGTAAAGCTCTTGTTAAAGGAATGTCTAATATGATGATTCTGAGAAGAAACCATATTAAAGAATTTCTATATTCAACACTGAGAAAGTATAAAAGTATTGTCTTGGTCTTGAGATATTGAGACAAATACAAGGCGGGGCTCCAAGAGGACTGGCGATTTTGTTGCATTGGTAAGCAGGTTTGACGGTGTGCAGGACAACAGTTATCGACATATTTAACGGAATTGACTATCATCATTAATCAATCCTCAATGAACTATAGCTCAATCTAAAAACAAATCGAGCATCTAGGGATTGGCACATCAGATATTTAATCCAATTATTGTCCGCATCGGCGATACATTTCATAAGTTGGTAATCGCGTTCCACAACATCGCGCCAGCTACGCACCGTCTGTTATCTGCCGAAAGCAATGAGCGATTTTGGCGCGGATTTTCGATTGCCTTTGCCGCTATGTTCCTCTCTATATTATCGGCATAGCGCGATGGAATCCAGACCTGCCCGGATTGCTACTCAGCCATAAATTGGATATTTGACTGTTGTGTTTTGCAGGTAGCAGCACCTCTAAATATGCGTGGCTTTCCAGATTTATAGCATTGGTGATTATCTCGTCGAATTCGCGTTCGGCATTTTTTATTAGTCCACTAGTTCTTTTGATTAAACTGAACGTTGGGAAAACAATGATCTACGTTTGTGACTGATTGCTTGCACGAAATATTAAAAACTGCGATCATTATAACTTTACCAAGTTACCTTGAATTTGGCAATAAGAAGAGAGGAAACTCTTTACAAAAACGACAGAAATCATGTGATCACCACCTTCTGCTTAGTTGATTTTAGTCCAAGAAAAATCCTCAATTTACTATTGGTTAGATGAGTCGAAATGTAGATATACTGAGCAATTCTTTGGTGTCCTCCCTTCTTAGTTTTGAACCGTTTGACATAGGTATTAGAACAAAATTTGGACACACCATATTATGTAAAGATGATATATGCATTTTTTGACAAAATAGTGACAACTGCAAATGTCAAAATAACAGCTTAAGTGATACCTCATTTTGAAGGTCTTTTCGTCCTTATTACACCCTGAAAGATTTAAGTCGCTGTCACGTTCTAATTTATCAATTTCAAGACAGTTGTTTCACTCCAAAATGCTGTCACTACTGTGTTGAGGAATGCTGTACGTGCTCATTTATTGGGGATCCAAACTTTATTATCGCAGATAAAACAATAGTAGTTCGGGGGGGAGCATAAGATAATTACACATCTCCCAAAGTTTCAATTGAGTCAACTATCAAAAACATATTGTTGATGAAAATTTGTAGTTAGATGTAGAAAGCTGATCCGCAGTGTATTAACGGAGCTTAAGCTCATTTAAGAAGTCCCTAAAAATCAGTTTTTCCAAAATATCCCTTGACAGCTATCAAATTTTGCAAAATCAAAACTAGTTTCGAGTACAGCTCACTAGACTTCTATTATTTGCCCATGTGGAGTACGTGTCAGGTGTAAACTGCTGAACACTCGAGTTTATACATGCACAATTTTAGGAAAAATTAAATGTCCAATATCTTCAACAGGGTTACAGATAATTGGATGCCATTTGCGGATTTTTGAAGCCACTTTCTTCCAGATTCAGCTGCATGGAATGGATCTATCGTGAAAACAGGGTAATTCATGAAATCATGTAGAGAATTGAAATGTTTGTAAGTGAGCAATTTTACCAAATCTCAAATTCAGGCTATATGGCTTGCTACTCTGGAAGGCTGTGGTACTGAGGATGCGGTGAATATAGTAACCAAATTTGTCAATACTTCACTCAATGAGGGAAATAAGCCTTTGGCAGTTTTCCTCGATTTGTCAAAGGCATTCAATACTGTGGACCACTTGAAAATATTGGTATTAGGGGAGTTGTACACGATCTCTTTAGGTTATACCTGATAAATAGAGTACAAAAAGTAAAAATTATGGATCAAGTAAGTGAAGAGGAGATAGTGGAGTTTGGTGTTCCACAGGATTCCGTTTTGGTGTGTGTGTGTGTGGTATACCGTGTGTTATGCCGACGATACAGTCCTTCTTTTTGAGGCTTGAACATGGCAAGAGTATTTTGAAAAGGCCGAAAAAACAATTAAACTTGTTAAACAATGGATGGATAGTAATTGCTTTATAATGATAATAATAACTTTTGTTTGTTAAACGATCCAGCAAATTAGTAGACGAGTGTGGTTGATTTGTTGGGTTTGAGGATCAGTGAAATGAAAGTCCAATTTGTTTTAAAATGGCCGACGTTTCGCAATATATAATTGCATCATCAGGACGATTTTAACACTCTTGACTCAAGTCGCAAGAATACATATTCACACGACACACAAACAGGAAAACTTTTAGGACCATGGGACCAAATGCGGAAATACAGACAACTTATCTCCATCAAAGGTAGTGCAGTATGCATCCTGCATGAATCCCATTTGGTTTTCAGCTACCTATTCCTTTGGTCAGTTGTGTTGCACCCAAGTGTGATGTTAACTTTTGTTTATTTAACGATCCAGCAAATTTGTAGACGACTGTGGTTGATTTGTTGGGTTTGAGGATCAGTGAAATTGAAGCCCAATTTGTTCTAAAATGGCCGACGTTTCGCAATATATAATTGCATCATCAGGGCGATTTTAACACTCTGGACTCAAGTCGCAAGAATACATATTTACACGACACACAAAATAATAATAACAATGAACAATTAATTGATAAATTGATAATACACTCTGATAAAACCTACTACATGCCACTTTCTTTTAGAAGTTCAAGTATACCAAATAAAAGTAATAAAATCCATGATCTTTCATGTGATAGTTTTAGGAATTGCAAATGTCATCATTTTATAAAACAAAAAGAAAATGTGAAATACTTGGGCGTCTATTTTGATCAGAGCATGCGATGGAATGTGCATATTATAAGCTATGTTGCTAAAACTGTGAGTAAGATAGTGTTTGAATTTCATGAACTTAGACACGTTGTTACTCAAACTGTATTGAGAAATACCTACCAAGCTCTAGTTCAATCAATACTGACTTACTGTATTTTTGCTTGGGGTTCAGCTTGTTATAATGTTTTAATACCGCTGGTTGTCGCTCAAAAGTATGTTTTGAAAGTAATTATGCTTGAGGATAGATTGTATAGCACCTGTCAACTTTTCAAGGATGTCAATTTGCTAAGCGCGAGGCAGTTATATGTTAGAAACATTCTAAGATTATTTTATATAAATAAAATTGTTCTAAATATTACTGCACATAGTACACAGACAAGATCAGTTGCAAATAGAAAATTTGTTCTTCCATAAACATTTTTCTCCGCAGCACAAGGGCATTATACTCACATACTGCCCAAAATAGCAAACATGCTTTACCCTGACTTTAGAGATGCATCGTTATTAGTCATTGTTCTTGGGTTCAACCCTGATAAGTTTCATAACTTAAGATGGTATGATTGGCATTTTATAATCACCGCAATTACCTGGTTTCCAGTGAATGACAGAAATTTCTTGTAGTTCCATATAACTCAAAAAGTGTGCTTGTTCACAGTTTTTGAAGTGAACAAGCTTTGATAAGATGCTTAAGTCACGTCTGTGGATCGGTTCAACATCTCATTGTTGAGTTATAGCGGTTTAATTGATTTTATCAAATAATATGATAGTTTGATAATTGGAGTTGGTCATGTGTGTGATGTAATTGAATTTTTACACACGTGTTTGTGACAAGAAACTTCTTGATTCTAAATAGGTTCATTATACTTTGTTTCATTTTCTCATACATTAGTGCATATAGGTAGACTAGCAGAATTCGTCAATTTTTGAGGCGGATTTTGAGGGGTTTCGCCGTTCTTTGCACCTCAAATTTTTGTTGGAGATATGGTGGGCGATATAAAATTGCGAATCGCACGGTTGTCCCAGTTTTAGTTTTTAGCATATCGGCTTTTGCATCTGGACTACCCATTTGATCTCCAATAATAAAATTATTGCAGATGACAATCTATATTAGACTTATGACTTCAAAGGTATGACGATCTGGTAGGTTTCTGCTGAAAAATGTGTGGAAGTGGGAGAGAGCACAAAAGTATACCAGGAAAGACGATTTTCACGTTATTCTGATTTTCATACCCTGTCTTGGTTTGAAGAAGTGAATGAAGTGGCTAGCGGGCTCCTTGATCTCTGGCGTGAATATGAAAACCAGAGTAGGTGAGCTCTCGCCAGTCCAACAATGGTCTAGACTTCATGAAATTTAATAGGTTTTAGATTTTTTTGTTTTATTCAATACCAATATTATTAAATCAATAATTGTATGTTAGAAACAATTGATGGAACCATAAAAAAATAACATGAAAAAAATTAAAATAAGTATAAAAAAATCTTGGAGAAAGATTTTAATACGATGATATTTAATAATAAAATTCAATTTGGGAAGTCAATCATGTATATACACTATACTATCTAGGTTCTCCGCATTTTATTATTGCTTTCCGACCACAGCCAAGCTTTCTGTCGAATCATTATTTTTGTATTATGGCAAAAATCAGGAAAAAATGAAAAGAGACCCAAATTATCAGTATGTATAAAGTAATAGTGCTGGAAAATCAAATCAATCAAGCTGCAAATCGTCGCCCAGGTTTCAAAACCCCACCGATTTTGAGATATGAGTATTATTCCGACTAACTCATTTTCGATTGATTCCAAAACCTTGTATCTTGATTTAGTGACAGATACTACACGAAGCGCTGAAAAATCTTATTTTTTTTTAAATCTGTCATTCATAGAAATTATTATTTCTATAATTAATCGAAACACGAATGATTGTTATTTTTTTCATGTTTTGTTAAAAAAAGTTTTTCAAATTACTTACAAGACTTTTGAAAATGTTCATGAGTTAATAGACACTGATTTCTGAGAGAAGTTTCACTAGTTTCCATTTAATTAACACGTATCTCATCAAAACCATCAACATGTTTCGTATCTTGATTTTTTTCAAAAATATTTCCGTTTTTACCAAAATATGCATACCCAATAATTATTCTTGGTGATTTTGGGTTAGTTTGGGTTAGTAGCAGAAATTCATCAACATTTGAATACAAAAAAAAGAATAGATAAAAATATGAGAAGTTTTTTCCATTTCCAGAAAACTGTGATTTTTTGAGATACGAGGTTTTCACACCTGGACTACGATATACCCCTTTATGAAATAAATACACAAGCGTTTGAACCCTTTCTTTTTCTTTGCGAGGTTTTGCTTGCAGGGAAAAGCAAAAGGTTATGAATTCTGAAGGAAATAAAACCTTTTTTTTCAGAACTTTTGCTTTTACCACGAACCCTTCCTTTGAAGAAAGTGTGATAAATATAAAGATAAACAGCTTTCTTCAGAAGACTCAGTTCCATACTTTACATTGAGAACCTTCCTACTCACACAAGTGGATCAGTTAACATAGGTTCCTCTCGAAGACAAAGACAATGAAGAGATATAGTATTCAGTAAATTCAGCATAACTATGCATATAGAGAAATTCGCAAAATCAAGGTTCCCCCGATGGGCTTTGTTGCTTTCGTTTAGATTATTTGTTATGATCAGGAATCAGTTCGCCTTCATTGCCAAAAACCAACAATAATCATTCGTATTTTGTAGAATAAGGATCGTGATGCTATATTCTCACCTACTAAAGAATTTTGGGATGTTGACCCTAGGTCTTGGGCTAATTGTGTATCCTTCAATCAAAGAGCTGTATTGCCAGAGTAGGATCTGTAACGCTATTGTTTGCTCGTCCATTAGGAAAAGAGTGTGAATTCGTCCCCTCATCCATCATAGCATAGGTATGGGTTTTGTTCTTCATATAAGAGGATGCAGTGTCCACTTACTTGAAGTGAATGATGACTAGATTTCTTTTGTCATCATTGATTTACTGATGTGTTCTAGTCCTGTGGATGACAATCTGGAGCAAGGTGAAACCCGTTGCTTCATGTTGTTTTTTTGAACAATGGTTCTGCCTATGGAGGATTTGTTCATCCCAATGGCCGATTCTGGAGCTCCGTCGTTGCCATGTATGCCGTTATGTCTTGCTTTCCATACTAGAGTAACGTCGTTGGATGCTCCAAGAGTGACAATGCTTTGCTGGCAATAACAGAATTGTTAGGATTTGGTTTCATGACAGTAGAGAATTTTGGTTGCCGCTTGGCTTTTACTTGGGATGACGATTTCCTTTATATTGGGGGGTCTCGTGAGATTTTGTTGCATGCGTTTATTTCCGCTTGAAAAACTGTAGTGTGCTACCCAAGTGGTTCATAGACCTCAGTTTACTGCTGGTTTGTGCTTTGAACCAATCATTTGCTGATTTTAGAGATTCTAGTAGAAAAGAATTTCTAGTGAGAACCTCAACAAAAGTCGTCATTCCGGGTCACTAAATTATCTGACACTTCGACCTATCTAGCTTGAATACCGTTACACGTCAAAACGAAAACCACACTAATCATGGTGTATATTACCCGAACTACCTGCACATAATTGCCGGTGACACAAATATTTATGTAAAGCAAAGACAAACGGCGGCAAAGCGGTGTCGAGTCGAATGTCAAACGCCATAAATAACAATAATTAATTTCATTAAATCAGAGTTAATATCTGAGCCTTCAGCGACAGCAATAGATGCGTGAGCGTTTTGATGGAGCAGCGCCGCATATAAATCTTGTCGAACAACGGGGGGGCGCGAATACCAACCAGACCCGCAGGCCATCCTGCGGAGCTGCCGGTGACATTTCATGAATATGTTGACATGCAGACCACGTCGATAATGGCGCCCGAGAGACGTTCCCGCACGTGTCAAGCTACACCCCCTGATTTAGGAACGCTTTAAATCGTAATTATTTTATCGTCAGAATATTTCGCGCTGCTTGATGATGAGCTGTTGCCGCTCCGACTGCGGCCTACAAATGTCAAAACCAATCTTGAGGGTGGGTTACTTTATTGGATTTATTAGCAAAGGTTAAACAATAGGTTGAAGTGAAAAATGGAAAAGGACAGTCAGTGCGTTGACAACACTGGGATAAACATGTTTGTCATCGAGATGCTCTGATCACAACTATTACTTGAGCATCCATAAGTTTCACCCAATCATGAGATTCAGTTAAAATAAATAAATAATAATAATGACGATAATGGGATTTTGAACTATAAAATTTGTATTTTCGATAAAAATACTTCCACCTACATCACTAAACTAAAGGCATCAAAAATTTTGTAATAAAGGAAACCTAATGATTAAGGAAATGTATGTTAATCTCCAAATTGTGTTTGAGTTTTTGGATAAACAACGATGTGTGATATCAAAGTGCGAGCTGTATACGAAGAAACAAATACTGACACCAAAGTCGTGATCATGTCAAGGTTCACTGTTAACCCCTCAGGCCCGGTTTCCCAAGTCCTTTGAGAATCAAAAATAACAATAATGTATGCTAGGTTCAGATTAACATATATTTACAGCGTGTCCCACCTCAAAGTATTCACCAGTAAAAACAATAAACCAATGATGAAATCAATCAGAAAAAAAAGTAATTTGTAGGTTTTTGAGTGATAGGATTCCAGACTCGATCTATGACTCAGTTTTATTCGACAATATTCAAAATTAAGACTCAACTGATCAAAGTGAACAATTTTTATTCAATGAACATTTTTTCGACTCTTCGTCAGTTTCGAGATTTATACCTTCAAAGATTTTTCCACATTTATTGATTTGAAACAGTTGAATTACCATTTTGTGAGAACTAAATTTAGTTGAAATTCACTTTTTGTTTTATTCTGAAAGATGACGAAATGTCCTATCGAGCTACGGCAAAAATCACTAAAACAAATGATGTTATGTCCATTTTCAGAAGCTTGTACACTCCAAATTGTATTTTTTTTTTATTTTCCTAATTTTTTTAAATGGTTGTACAAGCTAGGATTACCTTCCAGATTACACTTGCTCAACTTGGATTGTTTGAGCAGCAGGAAAAAAGTATACTCTACTGCCAGAGAGCAGCCTCACGCTCTGCTACGGCTAAGAGGGCTTGGGCGCAGTACATGTGTTTGAGTAAAACAAAGTTTTGGGTAAAGGTTGAATTCTGCCGATCTATTTTCCACGCCTTGCTTATGCAGTTCATTTTTTATAGGCCATTTCAGAACATAACCTGAAAGTCAGCTGATTGTACCGTAAACAAACATTCACCTCCGATTGTCACTTTTTTCCTTCACTTTCTGAGACATTTTTCGAAATGCCAAGTATGCAATATGGTTTTGTTGAGATTCTTATCCTGGAATGCTGTGAAATGAGTGATTATCTCGCCAACTTAGAAGCCCAGGAATGTTGATTAATTATCATCAGAAAATTTCGATTGTAAACAACATACTCCATACACCCCTATAGTTAAATTGATCCAGACTCTGTTGCAAGCCTTCATAGGGCATTCCAAAAATAACTAACATGGACATAATTTGTTTTTTGGTGCTCACCACAAGTTATTATACTGCATAGGCAGTTAAAACCTTATAACAGTTTGAGTTTGAATGATGCTTTCAAAAATTCCAAAGCCGGGTTTTGTAGTCACTGTGGAAGTTGCAAAGTAGCCGACCATATTATCAGAGCTAGAGAAAGTTATATTCACATCATTATTCCTTTTTTTTTGTCGTGATAAGAATTTGTTGGTTAAATGTTGAAAAAAAAAATTAAATGTCATAAAGTGCTCGCTTATCGAAATGAAAAGATAAAATCTTTTATTATAGACTCCATTTCGATGAAAAAAGGGTTTTGCTCATCAATTCCAAAATTATCATCACTGTCTACTCTCGAACGTTGTTTTTTATCAAATCAAACACATTTTGAACATAGCAAAATAAAACGAATCACAGTTTAATTTATGACTATCGTAATAGAACATGTTTGCCAAATAGTCATGACCGACCCTGATACGAGTGTTCTCACCTATGAATGTGATGATTACTTTCTTTCGAATGGTGCTAGCAATTTTTATCAAAAATTACACAGACAAAAGTTCAGAAAAGTGTCCTTTTTTTGAACGTGAAAAAAGGCCACTAAAATTTTTTTTGACAAAAATCGCCGGGACACGCAAACTGACAAATAGATTGAAGTTTTCGAATGCACCATCAGTTCTTTGATAACTGATGTAGCCTCAAAGATTTCTCAAATTTTAGGTGATTCTCTTGTTTCTGTTCATCAGTGTATGTTTATTAGAAAATAATTGATATTTAATAGTTGCGATTTAGCATTCTGCCACCACACCACGATGGACGAACGAAGATACATCAACTCTATGTTTTTATGTTGGCCTTGCTGTTTGTCTACTTCCTGGTTTCGACTCTTCTGTCTTCTCCTGATGACCAGTTTCACTGTAGGCCAGCCTAGGACCACCATTATGATGATGGCTATACTCGTCATAGTGCTGATGGCCGCCGTGTGGTGATGAACCATACCGTGTCATGGAGACGATCTTTGAGGTCCCTTTCTTTTTGGATCAACTTTCCAAAGCTATCTGCTTGCCTGAGTATGGACTCGGAGGCTTGGTATCGATGCTCATGGTTGATCAGTCTGCCATTGAAGATGATGGGCACTGTTTTAGAGTGACTGCCTAGAACTGGAAAGATTGCGCTTCTTTTGGGTGTGAAGATGTTTCGCTTGGTCTGAATGATGCATTCTTGAAATATTTGAATGATTCCGGTTGTATTCAATACAACATCTTCCCCCGGACGCCAGTGCCGTTGCAAATTAAGCGTATGTTGTTGAGAAATTTGCCATGAACATCAAAGTATCTGTCGAGACGAGAGAGCAGATGAACTTTTGTGGATGGAGGTGGATACAGTTTCTTGAAGCTGAAAATATAATTAAGTATCATAATTGACTGCGGTGTATTCATCTGACAGTTCCAAAGTCCAGTATGATCCGTTTTCAACCTTCAATGGAATGAGCCTCGCTTTTACCTGAGTGAATTTTGTCACGTCAACAATTTTGTAATGTCCATGTACGTTAAGACGTTTATCGTTGATAACTAGCTTCGTGGATAAGGTTGTTGTTGGAATGATTTTCAGGTGGCTTGGATGTTTGGGTCAGGATTTCTGGATGTTGTTCTTATTTTGTTTCTCTGTTGAAATATACGTTGAGCTGTTTTTCGTAATAGTTGTTGGTTTCGCTGATGAACTTGGTGGCCACTTGATACGCGTTTAGTAGGTAGATCTTCAGTGAGTTGGTATCTATCACTTTATAGGTACCAAGTCTGTATGGTGTTTATAGCTTCGATTTCTTCGTTGAGCCGTTTTTCGAAATGTTGCAGCTTATTGGTGATCCATGAGAGTTAAGATCATACATTTTGTTTGGTGGTAAGATGCACTAATCGGCTCTACCTGATTTTTGTTGAGTGTGTTGATAGACCTTCTCATTTATGCCAAAAACTAAAGTCAGGAGTTTTCCGAGTAGTCCTCTTTTGATGATAAACGTCATCCATAGTGTCATGGATTCATTTGGAGTGATTTTCCAGTTCTTCCAAGTGTTGAAGAAGAGGCGTGCACTTTACTTCTTTTGCAGCCCTATGTTTGCCTGGTCGCACATCTTGCTGAACTGGCTGACGTCAGTGGATACCTTCGACATGTCAGCTGTGGTTTTATTCCTGGGATGCGATGTTTCGATTCTAAAAACTCCTTGATAGCTGATTCTGACTCCAGTGTCTCCTGCCGCAGTGGCGATGATGCTGAAAATGATTGCCAATACGACCAGTAAGTAAGACTTTGATGTGGGAGCCCTGGTTGAGGACGATCTGACTTTTCCATGATTCAACCGTCCGAATCCGACTTTCAGCTTGTGTCTTTTTCGTCGAATTCTTCACATGCTTGCTCTTCTTTTGTCAGTTGAAGTGATTGTGGCGTTTCTTCAATTTCCCAGAACGGTTGGCGTTAAAAAAAAATCGATAGTTTCATCCTTCAATTGGTTGTAAGAATTTTAAAATGAGTAATCTGATCTAAAACACTTGCCCAGTGGTCCAAGAACCGAGTAGGTGACCGTCAAGTCAAGAACAGTCTTGATCAGCCGTCCATGAAATGTTTTCGTGGCTCAAGCGACACAACTGGATACTGCCTTGGCAAGTGTGTCTTTCTCCATCCATTTTTTTCTAAAAATACCTCGGTAAATTCGAGTTCTTGGAGCAAAAATTTGGAATAAGTCGTCTCATGTTGTTGAACTTGTTTACATTCATGAGAACGTCAGAACTGTCAGATGTCAGGAGAATTAAAATGTCAAAGACTAAAGATGTGATACATTAGCAGCGTTGGATCGGAGGTTAAATAACGTCTCATATCAGTTGAGTTCGGCATTTTTTGTCACGTGATAACAGTCAAGTCATCAGGATCAGATCATGTGTCTCCGCTAGTTTTGATCGAACTCAATAGTCCGGCACGTGATTTGGTCGTATATGTTTTGATTGTTATCACGTGACTAAAAATCTGTCACATCTGCGATGAAAATGCCGAACCCAACAATAGATCGTTTCCAAGTACGTCATGAATCGCTGGACCCGTATTCCGTGTACTGTGGAATTCCATAGCAACACGTCGCTCTCTGTGTAAAATGATGGGAAAGCGACATGTTGCTAGAATTCCACAGGTACACGGAATACGGGTCCTGATTCCTGAAAAAGACACATTAAAATCATTGTGACATATTTGAAAATTCTAGGTCGAAGTTATGCCTTCCACTTCGAAATTGGATTGAATGTAACTCATTCAATCCAATTTCGAAGTGGAACTGTCAAATTTCCGCTTGGCAAACGGGAATCATATGCTACCACACTAATTGAATTTGGCGTAAGCGTCACTTTGACAACCTTCACGACTTCAACCTAGAATTTTGAACTGTAACTGTTCTTCAAAAAAAAATTTTTTCTGTAAACGTGTAACATGCTTTTTCAGGTATCAGATGTTCTCTACGTCACATGAAATCGGTCTATCAAATTATTGTACTGAAACACTTGCAAATGTACTGAATGCTTCGTGTTGAACTAAAATATCAGTACGATCAGCACAAAAATATTGTACAAGTTTTGGGACACACCTGAAAAAAGTAAAAACGTTTCCCTGCCACGGTAGCGCCCTTATAGCGGGCTATTTCCCGAAAAATTTCGACTGATTTTCATTTCAAAAATGCATTTGACTTGAGCGCTGAACGAATACACACATGGGCAGGGACAGACTGTCACACAGCATAGAGACTTTTCAACGAAGTGGAAAATGCGAATAGCGCGGGAGCTTTGTACTAATAGATATTGTATTCTTACACTTCTGAACAATATACAAAGAGCAAAAATACCCCGTGATATGCAAATATTCTGTTATTAGGATTTACTTTTCAATATATTATTTTTATTTTTTTTTCGTCTTTTCGACGGCAGTGCGCATGCACGAGCGCTCCTATTGACGAGCCGCCCTTGATTCAATCTCGAAACTTACGAAGAATTGAAAAAATGTTCATAGAATACAAATTATACATTTGGATTAGTGGAATCAAAATTTCAAATATAGCCGAATAAAACTGTGTCCCCCTCTACAGTCAACATAAGTTATATAATTTGCAGGAAAACGTAGACATAAATATCATTCTCCATCATGAATCAGAACAACGAGGACTGATAACGCGGAGTCCAAGAATGATCAGTAAAAAGTGGGCCAAAAAGTGTTCAAGCTCTCTGCTAAGAGATAAGAGATGAGCATCATCAGAAATAATAAGGAAAATCCAAGAACATGACTTGAACAATTTGAAATCTCACTACTCAGAAGATACCTGAATTCTGTTAAGATGGAAATGGACTAGAAATGAAGCCTCAATGAAGATGTACATATTATTGTCTCCAGGATCTGAAAGACCTTCGTGACCTAATTAAATCAAGTTTTGTTACTTACCATAGCTTGCATATAATGCAAATGATTTGCGGCGAGACCTATAATGAAAGTGTATTTTTATATGAATATTGCATTTATTCAAATTGGAAAATGTTTCTTTGAAGAATTCGTCTGCCTAAACAAAATTTTTCAACCCACTTCTCTTGGAATAGTGATTTTATTCATGTTCACGTCTTCTGTAAACACTCGTGAAAATTCGCCTTTTTTGGAGATTTAAATTTTCTTTGCCGAATGTAGTTTTTTAGTATAGACTTAAACAGAAAAAGGAAATGTCGCCAGTGACCACAAATAATCGAAAACAGATAAAATGTAGTCAATGAAATCATTTTGACATTTACATACATTTACAAAAGAAATTTTTTTCGATAACCAAAGTTAATCTTATCCAAATGGACACGATCGCGATGTTGATAGTATAGATATATGTGTCTCATGCAAAAAAATCAGCATCGTTAAAAAAACATAATCGCCGAGTATTGACGAAAATATTTCACCTCACGTCCAAAAGCCGGGCTACCCAATCTACAGACGCCTAATCCGCGCATTGTCCGCCGGTGGCTTTTCTAGGATGTGCCGAAATGGGTCCTATTGTGACCGTCGAGGATTTCGGATGTCCAAATCCATCCCGGGCCATCTTCTCCTTCCTTCTTCGTTGGGCTTAAACGCGCCCTAATGAAGTCGAGACGAAATCCTCTCCTTATCATTTTATTCCGAGTAGCTGTCCAACACTTCAAATCGATACTGAGTTTGATCTGATATTAATGGGCTAGAGATGAGTTGACTAGTTTTCTTATAGAAATTCATTTGGTTTCGAAAAAAACCAAGCCTAACCAGCGTTATACGACAAAATTATTGAAATGCTTGATCATTTGATTGGGATTCTGATAATTACTCCGGATACAATTATTATTCTGCATTGAAATTTTGAATAAAAGCTTAGAGGTTACAAAATCCTAATTATTACAGAAGTAGCTATGAGCAAGGGTCTTATTTTATGTAGGAATCTTCCATGGTCATACCAATTGTTACAACAGAAACAATATGTAACAAGTCCTGGGACCGTGAACTTATTGAATACCTACGGTGTTTATTGTTTTGATTAGGAACAATCGGATATCCATGAATGGTTTGAAAATAATGAGTACACTGGGGATTTTAAAATCTTCTGTTAACCTCATGAAATCAGAATCCAAGAAATGAAATGTCAAATAAGACCCTTGAGCAAAGACTAGAAAACCGGCATCACATCGACGTGCATGTTATAATTTGTGTGATTTGAGTATTGAATCTCATCAGAAAATCAGGTTAGGTTTGATGATATATTTTCTCAACTTAGTTTTACTCCACGCTTTGCAGGAATTGCATCTGTTACCATCCCATGCCTGGCTATCATGGAGAGTGGATATGATTTTGTTGATTGATTACTCAATGTTCCGTATGTTTTCTAACTTTTCAAAGCAATATTCACGAAGGAGTATTACAAATCACCTCAGAATCCTGCTTCTTCTGAATCAAAAAGAAATATACTCAGACCCATATCAATATTCAAACTATTCTTAGCATCAGATCCTCAAGCTTCCTTGAAAATATCTACTATAATAATAAGAAAAAAGAAGGGTACCACATAATAACATCTATTTTTCTTCAAATGTCACTATATCTTTCAGCACACACACATTATAACATGACGACTACAAGGAACCACTCAATAAGTCACTCCACAAGTAGAAGATCAAGAAATTAATCAAACTCCTATCACAAGTATTTCTTTTTAAATCATCATCTTTACAGTTTTCATAATAGAAAAAAACAATTTTTCGTACTTTTATCACATCCAACGAGTATTATAAGCACTCTTGCCGACAAATTTTCTTCTGAGGGTACATTCATGTCAATGGGAATGTCAGATAAGAATCCAAAAACACTCTTCCGTCATAAACACCAATTTTCACAAACGTATGGAACGAGATTGTTAGCATCTTAGAACATTGTAAAACTAAGAGCAGGTTGTATGAGTTCAACATCGGGGATTCATCCGCTGGAAAAGCACTGCTAGCAAAATAAGTTTTCATCACGTCAGCCATTCTTATTTTATCTTACACTGTGATATTTTTGATTTTCATCAATGTGATCACAAATAATAAATTTCTTCTTTGACACTTCTTTGTTCAATCTATCATGATCAAATGGTACGATTAAACAAATAGTTCAGATAAAATAGAGTTGACACATTCTTTGTTTAAGTTTGTTGATTACTCTGTCACCGGTTTATGAGGTTATAAAAACAATGAATTGCACGATTTTAACCACTTGCACACTACCAACAAAAAAGTTTCACTGGGTAAAATATCCAAACCAACAATGATCGACCGCATCAGAGCAAAGCATCCTTTATACTGGAAAATGCTTGTTTGATCACACAATACGAAATCTGCAAAACTTATTCCACTTCTGCACTGTGCTCTAATGAAAAACTCAGTATTTTATAATTCCAAGAAGATTTTTAACCATTTACCACTTGAGATGCGTTCCACGGCATCGTCAGAACTTTTCAGAACCAGACTGAAGAAGCTGTTGTTGAAAAAGGTGATCCACAATCCCGATAAATTTTATTTGGCATTCGGCTGAGCTTTAAACTCAATCGTATTCGAATGTTTGTTTTTATAGCTCATCTATGTATATTTAGATTAAATGTTGTTTTCTGCCGACACGACATCGAAACTGAATTTTACTGCCTCCAAAGAGGCAAGAAATTGAGCGTTTCTAAGGCTAGTCCGACAAAAAATTGAAAAATGGCTAGACGGTAAAATTATTCTCAACTTTTTCTAAAAGAGGTCTAATCAATGTATTATTACCATCTTATTCAGATATTTCTTATAGATTCTGTGTTAATTAAATCCTTTACATTCAGGATACTAACTAAAGTTCACACTTCAACGTCGCCGTTTGTTTTGACTTCTTCCATCCTGGTTTTGGTCTTGGCTCTAGAAGATGGCTGCTCTGAAGCAGTGTTGCCAAGTTGAAGTATTGGATGGATGACTTTGATCGTCACCTTGACTTCCAGGAAAATTGTCAAATTACGGCTTAAAGCTATATCGTTGATGAAGATTAATAATAAATCATTGGACATAAAAATTATGTGAGTTCCAATATTTTTGATGATCAGCTGTCTCGTGTTTTTGAAGTAAGTAGTGGGAAATACTATTATCTACTGTCAAGTATAAAAGGGTGTCAGCAGAAAAATAATGTGTAGACCACGGCGATATTAATAAAGTATAATCTGATCTAAATCTATTCGCTGACGCTGTACGTTTTGGCGTTTGCGGCAATGCGGTGTTGTCGGACTGCAATATTCGTCATTTAATCAAATACACTTTTTTTTTCTGAAGTACACCTTTAGCCAGAAATATCACTTATAGTCAATAAATAGAAGCTTCTTCTTATGGACATATGTGTAAATTTAGCAGGTACCCGTCTCACCCCTGCGTAGATCTTGAATGTACACAGATACATTCTTCATTGGTTAGGTCGTCCAATATTCTAAGGTTGGCATCCTTATTAGCATCTCATAAGTCATGTGTGAAAGTCTTGTAGCTTGTTGTAGCCCTTATTATTTTAAACAAAATTAATAAAGGTCCTTTGATCCATTTTTTCCGATAACAAAAGATCTTTTGGAACACTACAACATGCATGTTTAGCCGTCAAAAACAAAAAAAAACACACACACCATCTCTTATTTTGAAAAATGTTGCTATTTCCACGAAACAAAAAAAAAATAGATTTTTGGTATATTCCTCGATTTTGTTTTGTAATCCTACTTCTTTCTTGATGGGTCGATTGATGGTTATCAAAATGTTGTAAACAATCTACTCTTTCAAGAAAGAATCCAACACAAATTAAATAACAGAGTCTTTATTACCAGGGAAATTCACCTTTAAATTATGGTCTACAAAAGTAAAAACTTGAACATCGGTATAAGACATAATCAAATCTGCCTAATATTTCACGTAGAATTCAAACATGTGATAATTTATGAGGCGTTCCATTTAAAATAAAGCTAGTTGATATCATCTTAAAAATATCTTTGCCTGGTTACCCCAACAAACCCTGGTATTCTGTCAATTTTTTTCATAAATATGATGTTTCATAATAAGATTCTGATCTTCAAGGGTGTGAATCCTTGGAAGATTTCTAGAAAAAAAGTTGTTATGAATGTGAGTCCGCAATCGAATAATTTCGGGTGTAGAGAGAATTATAGCTTGAAAAAAAGTTTTTCTTCAACTTCATGAAAACCGCTTTCTATATTTTGTTGAAATTTGGTGGGTACTGTGGGTGATATAGCTTCAGGGGGGAAATTTTCATTTTTATTTTGGATAGGTCCCTACCAACATCTAAATGGATTGAACAATTTATCTTTTCTGTGATGAGTCATGAATCTATCCAAATATTATTTTTTGGGTACCACAATCCTTGAAAACAGTTTTCTTAGCCTTTATAGATATTTTATAGAACACTCTCACTTTTTTTCGTCTGACGAACGGTTTCCTAGGAAAAAAATCAAAGCCATTTTTGTCTATCCTACTCAACAGAATGTTGTCTGAAAGTTGATAAAACAATAGTGAGGTGATTCCACTCAGGGATTCACACCTTTATAAGGATGATCATCTTATTTTCAGACACTCTGTATAGTTTTCCAAATAGTTACAGATCAATAAAAACTTTGGGTTTAAAATTGGATATCAAACAAACGTTGAGTGATATTTCACAAGAAAAAGTTGGGGTGGACGACGTCAAAAATATTGAGTAAAAGCTCATTTTGAAAATCTTCTGTTCCTCATGATATTTTATTCGAAATGGCAACCAGCTGTCATTTTGACATTTTCAGCTGTGACTGCTACGTCAAAAACTGCGGAACATCTTCACATGATGTGTCCAAATTTCGTTCTCATATCCAAAGGTTCAATAGTTAGAAGGGGGGACCTTTTTGAGCCGCATTGTATAGGCACAAAAACATTTTTTTCTCTTTACAGTGTTGATAGCTGAGAATGTTGAAACGTTATTTGAGCGCCATTTTGAAAAAAAAATCTGGCTTGACAGCGATTTCAAACTTCCAGCTTGTGATAAGGATGAAAAGAACTTCAAAATGAGTTATCACTCAAACCCCCTCACCATTTGATTTTTTTGTTTCAAAATGGCAAACAGCTGTTATTTTGACATTTTCAGCAGTCACTACTATATTAAAAAATGCAGAATGTCCTCACATAATAATATGGTATATTCTAAAGTTAGAAAGTGTGGATGGGAGGACATTGAAGGATTGCACTGTATAATATTATACCTTATTATATTTTAGTTTTCGATTAAAGTTTGTCTTTTTTTCGTAGAATAGAGTTTCATTTCACAAAAAAAAACTTTATCCAAAGCATACATTTTCATTAGTGAAAACTGAGGTGAAGACTTCTATATTAAAAAAACCTTCAGAATGTTGTCAAGGTCAAAAATGAAAAGGTTATTATTCTCTCGCCAACAGCAACCAATAACTTTCATTCTATTCTAACTGTTTTTTTTTCAAAAACTCTCCGTTTGTCAGATATCGTGCTGTCTCAAGTTAAATGGCCCACACTGTATACAAGGTGAATCCAAAACAGGTGCGCATTTTGTCATGGCAAGTGGAGAATATTCGTCCAATTTATAAAGGAATATATGTCCGTTAACGTCTCGAAAAGATGGATACAGAGTGTTGAAAAGTTTGGGAAAATTCCGATCTTTTGTCTGTATAGATTCAAAACGCGTCCAGCAATTTTGATCAAATTTCCAAATAGTATATCCGAGATCCAAGGATCTTATGCTCAACTTTTTTTTTTTTGTTCGACTTGAACTTTTCCAAGATCGGACCTAGAGCTAATCTGATTATTTTTTTGAAAAAAATAAGAATAATTGGATGTCTGAAAAATTAAGTTGTATTCAAACTCTGAAAATGGATAATCAATTGATTTCATATTAACTGATAAAAAGAGCTTTCGCTTTTCTGCATAACAATGTTTCGAATGTTCAGACAAAGAAAATCAACATTATTACTGATAATTATTTTCTTGACGATTTACGTTTGCGGACGCATCTTCCTATAGAAAAAGTATTTATCCATTAACATGACAAATACGCACATATTTCGAACTCAGTCTGTAGATATCAAAGTAGTTTATGGTCGGAGAACCTGTATAGATGATTATGAAAGAATAACTTAAAAGACTTATGCAGGTCGGACAACATGTATAGATGATTATGAAAAATTAAATTTTATAGAGGACTTATGCAGAGCAATAGAATATGACTAAATTATCTGGATGTTAACATTCAAATCACTTATTTTGTCACCTCCTCAAATATGTCGTGATTACGTCCAGCAAAAACTTTTTCCGCGATTTTCAAATTAGCAAATATTTATAAAGCTAAACCATCAAAAGTTCCAAAGTCAGCAAGCCCTTTGCCGAAAACAAATTTAGGTCCCAACAGAAATGCGACCCTCTGCGGTAGAATTGCATTAATTTATTCAACAAGAATAATGAAAAATGGTCTATTTTCTTTGTAAACTACTTGGGGTTGCGTTAAAAGCTGTCGCCAGTAATTATTCAAGTGGTTGTATTGGCCCGGGAGGAGAACTTGCAAAGCTCTCAAGTTGGGCACCGAGTTGCCAACTTTGCCCATTAATTACGTCGACGACGGTCGCCGACTTATGCGCCATCTCGCTTTTTTGCACCCGAAATAAATTTAAGCTTATTTCAAATTAATTTTAACACGAATTAATATCAAACGTCCTCAAACTTGCCGCACAAAAGGCAGCCAGCGAGAATTTCCTACAAGAAGAATTATTTTATACTTTAATTAACGGGGCTTGATAAGTCGTCGTAGAGAAAATTTTTCTAAACGTCTTTTGCTAACAACTTTACTAAATCGTTGAAAGGGTTTACATAATTCAATCATTTTTGAATGGAGAGATCATATTCAGAAAATTTTGTGGTCTATTGCACCTTCTGCAAAATCTTTACTTGAAAATGTAGCCCATTTCAACAAATATTACTATTCAATGTTGGTTTGAATTTCCAGCTATCTTTTTCTTTAACGTTCAGCGTATTTTGTCCCTATATACTCTATTTGAAATCCTCAATCACACGTGAAAGATACTTGCCAAATTCAAGCAATCACTCGCTTCACCTATCTTCATATCAGATTCATACTTCCAAAATATATTTCAAATTTAATGTCTCAAAGCTGTTTTACCTCTCTACTGATCCGATTACACGAATTTCCATCGCAAAGATGGCAAAATGAATAAGCGAAAATGCCGTGTGGGAAGAAACGAGTGTTTTAAACATAACAACCATTAGGGTAGAAATCAAGTTTGGGGTTTTAAATCGGTCTCCGCAATGATAGCTGAAAAATATTTTACAAACGCAAACACTCCGGCGATGTAACATCTGCGAGATAAACCACATTTTCCGATGTCAAAGAAAATGGAGGATGTTCTGGGAAGGATGAAAATGGAGTGGAGTCTTTCCATTCTGATGTTTATTCTCATTGGACTACACTTTTCTCGAGTATTGAGCAAAAAAAAGTGATAAAAATGATTATTGAACCTATTGCAAATTGTCCAACGTATTATTAGCTTTTATCAATATGCCAATCAAATTGAATCGAGAAAATCGTTATGAGGAATTGATTTCAATAATTCAATATTTTTATTCAACACACATGATAGTTAAAGGTGTCATTTTCGATGTCATTTTGGACAAGTGAAGTGTCAAATAACACACTTGTGTGTTATAATCCATAACTCACTACTCACTATTGAGTTATGGATTTATGGATTATAACTCACGTTCGCGTGTCAAAGAAACAAACAATAACCTATTTTGACCAAAATGTTAACATGTCACTGATGTCTAATCATTTTGACACTAAAATCTATATTTAATAATTATCTAATAAAAAAAGGATTTTCTTCATTTGTTGGATAAAACATTGTATGCCACTCATACATTATGTATCTCAAGTCACTTGAGAATGTTTACCACTCGACCTACTTATCTTTCTCGCGTGACTTAATTTCAACATAATGAACTTGTACTACAATAACTAGTATTTGGCCCTTAATGCCTGTAATCTAAGTTGGCACCAGCAGGTGAGCATAACTTTTGATAGCCAAACAAACCGCGAAATGTATGATATTTCAGTTTTTTATTTGTGTTGCTTTGAACGGAAAATATCATTCCATTCAATTATAAAGAAAGCTGGATTCTGCGACGAATGATAATCAAAACAGATTTGGTTTTGTGAGTATTATAGCCGGAATCAAATGTTATAAATGAACTAGCAGTACCCGTCACGGCTTCGCCTGCAATTGTTTGAATATTATCATGATAGGTACTAAATGTTTGTTGTAGTATCATGGAATGTTAACGAATAATGGTGAAAGCTCCACTCATAAATCCTTAGGAAAGGCTATTTTTTTGATCACGGATGAGATAAGTATTAAGGTTTTTTATTATTTAACCATTTTTCAAGTGTTAGTTTGAACTCTTTCAACACTAAGGTACTCACACTACTGTGAGTTTTTTAGTTCAGGGATTGAGACCACATAGGCAGAAACAAAAAAGTTTTAATGGGCAAATTGATTTTATAAGAAGAATGTTGAATCCAAACTTTTTTGGACATTTTAATCTGGATAAGTTGATGTAAACTTTTGTTTCGTGGGACCAGTCATTTTTGACATAATATTTTCCACAGATCAATAAATATTCAGAAAAACTGATTTTTGGCGATTTTTTAAAACACTACCCACTCCGCAAACCGCAAATTTGATCGCCAGCGCCATCTAGATGCTGTCTTGACGCTGTCAACCATCAAGCAGGATGGCCAACCACCTCGATGCGAATTTCGTGAGCGACCGGTACCTGTGTTGCCAACTTGATTATAGATGCTCACAATGGACAATTTGCACATTTTTTAGACAGATGAAAAATATAAGGAAGTACTGATGTCATTGATGTTAAAAAAATCAACCTACGACCTCTATTAATGTAAATATCACCGATTAAAGAGCGCCAATCAACATCCACTACGTCACACAATACATTATCTATCTCCGTCTGGCGTATTGACTGATATGACTCTCTCTCTCGGGAGGGTAATTTGGCTCCGCCCCGTTTTCGATCATACAGGGAAATTTTCGTTTTCTTTTTTATTTATTAAGTATATTTTTGGGTATTTTGGAAACATTTTTTCGCTGATGATTTTCTAATATTGCCTGGACTGGAATACGTATATAAAATTTCGAGTCATTTGAAAATGTATGCAAATTGTCCATTCATGTCACCATTAAAATGAAATAAAATATGATATTTCGTGGTGTTACAGAATGTTGTTGCACAATTTGACATTGTTGTTTGTGATGAAAAATGGATTTTTTTTATTTATCCATTGGTCCATTGGCGTTCAACCTGTGTGATCAAGAGGACCTACACTATTTTTCATTATTTTAGTGATTTTCCCATGTCCACTCCTTTCATTGAATGTATATTGTCTTGATGATTCTGCATGGAAATTTTATGTTTAATCCATGAGCATTTTTTTTAAGTTTCCGAGATATAAATTATTTCAGAAGTGCGACCACTTTATCGTTTTCTAATCTCTTGAGCAATTCTTCTAAATAAATTTTTCAAAGTTGCGATAACCTATCTCTTTCAGTTTTTGAGATACAAATCATTTTATGAATGCATCCCATTTTATTGCTTTCCAGACTTTAGAGCGATTTTTCTAAATTACTTTTTGAGACACCCTGTATATTTTTTCAATCATTCTAAAGGGAAATTTTATGCCAAGTCGATTTTTGAGAGTTGCAATTTTGCTTTAATTTGACATTGTTGTTGTGGTGATAAATGGCTATTATTGTTTATTTATCCATTTTTCTATTGACGTTCAACCTGTGTGATCAAGAGTACCTACAAAATTTTCATTGATTTATGGATTTTGCTATCTCCACTCCTGTCATTAAATTTTGAATTTTGAAAAACAATGAAACACGTGTTTCATCAATTTCATCTCGATATTCATTCCAGTTTATCATTATGAAGTTTCAAGTTGACAATTTTTTCCATCCCCACCTCTTTCACCTCCTTGGAGGATAAATTTGGAAAAAAAACAAAACATGTTTCATTTATTTCATTCAAGTTTATTAATATGAAGTTTCAAGTTGATATGACAAAAATACATAGTTTTTTAGTTTTACCACCCCTGTCCAACCTCTTTCGCCCTTTTAAGGGTTGAATCAAGAACCGAAAAACATATTTTATCAATTTCATTCAAGTTTATCATTTTTTTCAAGTTGATGTGGTCAAAAATACAACATTTTTCATTTATAATTTATGATTTTCAGTTACCTCACCGTTTTAACCCCCATTGGGGTTGAATTTTGGAAAACGAGGAAACACATGCTTTTAATAATTTCATTCAAGATCACCACAATGAAGTTTTAAGTCGATTTGGAGAAAAAAAAAAATTCAATCAAGTTATGATTTTTCACCACACCCCTTTCACCGCCTTGGAGGTTGAATTTTGAAAAACAACAAAGCACATTTCATTGAAGATTTCATAAACATGTTATCTTTCCTACTCCCACTCCTTTCACCCCCTTGGAGATAAAATTTTGCAAAATCTCTCATTAGAATTATAGGTGTTAATTATTTAGCAGAACATCTCTTCAAAATTTCAAGGCTCTATCTCTTATAGTTTCGGCTGGGCGTTGATGAGTCAGGACAAGCTTTTTTATAAATATAGATAAAATTTCTCATTTCGTTGCAAACTTGGATTTTTTGGCTTTCGAATAATACAGCTGTGGTTACCATTAAATCTTCAATAAGTATTATCAATAATTATTTATGAAGAAGTAAATTGATCATAGTTCAATAGTTTAGGTACAACGGAGTAACAAAACTTGTTCCAGAAAAAAAATTCCATGAAATTCCCCACAAATATCACTGGAAAAATGCATATAGTCTTATTGAAAAATTTCGAGAAAAATGAGGTCAAATTTGGACAACGTGAAAAATCGAAAAACAAAATCATGACCAGAAATCTAGTGGAGATATATCCTCATAGAAAAATCTCGAGAAAAATGAGGTCAAAGTTGGACAACGTAAACAATATAAAAAAGATATCCATTTAATTTTTGTACCAGCAAATTATTCATGAAATTTCCTACATATTTCAAATGTATAAAGTCTAAACATTACTTGATCTCTCATAACTTGATCTAGTGGGTGAATCTTTTTGATTTTTGCTCCAGTGAATTCTCCATGAAATTCCAGGTCAGGAAAATCTGGTCAAAATTGAACGTGAAAATTTTGAAAAAAAAATCGGTTCCAGAAGCAAATTTATCACTCGAGATCTACTGGAGGAATCTATTTGAGTTTTGTACCAGTGAACTCTCCACGAATTTCCTCACCAATATCTCTAAGAAAATGTATCTGTACCCAGACTGTTCTGAAAAATGAGTTGAAAATTGGACAACGTCAAAAGTTAAAAAAAAATTGTTTCCAGAAAAAAAAACACTACTCGAAATTTAGTGGAGGTAACCATTTGACCAGTGAATTTTGCACGAGATTCCCTACAAATAAAACTATGATAAAAGAGATCAGCTTGTTTACTTACCGGTGAAATAACAAAATGTCTGCCTGATTTTACTTTCTGGCCACACACTACAGAATTTCTAGTCATTGTTTTATCACAGAACTTTTTCCCTGGAAAATTGAGAAATAAACTCACTACTACGAACTTCCTAACCTCCCACATCTGTGTTTGTGAACAATAGCGTCAGAGACAGGCCTTAAGTTTGAGGCCAGATGTTGCCAAGTTTTAACACAAATCGTTAACCTCAATACACATTTTTCACCTTCAAAAATGTTTTTTGATGACAGGGAAATTGGTGACGAAAAACTAATACAAGATAAATGAAATTATGGCTGTTTGGGTTTGGTGACTTGGAAAATTAGCAGTTAGATGGATTTATTTTTCCGAGTATTTTTTTCCATAAATCTTTAGAACCTGAATGCACATGACACATGACAACGTCACTGAAAAAAGAGTGAATATCTAACATGAGAGATGTTTGGGTTAGTTGTTTTTGTGTTGTTACTTGTCTTGTGATATCAAGTCTATATAGGTACCATATAGGTACTGAGATTTGCGTAAATTCTCGAGGGTGAGTAGTTGATGGAGCCAGCACCCAGAGAAGAGAAACCACAAGATTGGAAATCGCAGAATCGCAATTGTTTCTTGAAAGTTTGACAAAACTGGGTGACAAGCTTGATAGTCTACCAAGTTGCTATAGTGAAATGGATGAAAAAGAAGTTAAAGACGTCGATGAGTTGGTTTCAAACATGGATGTATATATAGTAGGTATTCAAAAAACAGTAAGTCACCACTAATGAAACTGGGCCGAGAAAAACTCGACCCGTGCTGAGGCGACAAGGATGCTATAGGAATATTTTGGATAAAGGTCCTTTCACTGGCGGTGTTTCGAAAACAGAAGTAAAAGACTCAATAGCTCATATGCCATAATCTAAGACTCAGTTGATATGTTAAATAATCTACTCAGTAGATTTACACGTTCGCTACCAAGCATATTATAAGTGGGCTAGTCAGAGACCATATAGAAACACGTTTGTTTTTGCATTGTGGACAGGTGATTGCATCCCTGAGACCCTTCCACATCGCACAAACCTCAATCCCAGGCCAATGAGTTAAAATTGAATCTCATCAAATCCGTGTCACATATCTGTGTCGGCGGGCTTACAGGTACGTGGAAAACCAACTAGCACACATACAGTGCGGTTCAAAAAGGTCTTCTAACTTTCGAACCGTTTGATAATATATGCGAACGAAATTTGGACACACCATATGTGAGGACGGTCTGCATTTTTTGACATAGTGGTGACAGCTGAAAATGTCAAAATGACAGCTGGGCGCCATTTGGAATGAAAAAATCAAGTGGAAAGGAGGGTCGAGTAATAACTTATTTTGAAGGTCTTTTGACTCTGATTACAATTGCCAGGATTACCTCTGCCCTCATCCCTGTTGATATTAAAGCGTATCAAAATTGTTTTTTTTTCTTACTTGCTACTTAATTAATACTTACTCGCAAAAGATGACTTTTCCAAACTGAGAGGATATGATGAGGTACAGAATGAGCTTCCAACCAATCTCTTTGACAAGGATTTCTTTCACCCATTTCTTTTTTTTTTGTGAAATTCATCCCCGTTAAAATGATAAATAGCTCATTCTAAAGATGGTTATCAAATAGTTTGAAAGTTGAAAGGGGGGGGGGGAAGTTTTTGAGCCACACTATATATGACGCTGGTAGCAAATGTGTCAAGACAGTTTAATGTGTAGAAACTTACAATCGTTGCAAATCTAACGTTTTAATTCATTGATAAGTGGTTAATTATTATGCTTTGCTTCTTTCATGAATTTCTCGAATTCTTCACAATAAATTATTTGTTCAAATTCTACATGGAAAGGTATTGGCACGACTGATTCACGAACCTCTTGACTTTATGCCTCTCGTGTATATGTTATTGAAAGTTTCCACCATCAAATGAACTTGATCACAAATGAGGCCCATCTGAAAAGTTTTTTTGCGAAATCAGACGTGGTGGTTAAAAGCTGCGAAAACGATGATACAGTGGCTGAACCCTTTAGATCAAAATAATTCGTTACGGTTGCAGATTGAAAAATCTTGTGAGATCAATGTTATGTGTTGTTGAGATTCAACTGTTGAGTCCGGTAAACAGAATTGAAATATTTGGATCCTCTAGAATGCCAGCTCTTGAAGCCACCATATTTTTCCACTCCATGCATATATTGAATTATTTATAGTGCACTAATTTGTACGAAACAAGTTTCTTGTTATCTTATCGTAATACCAAATACCTCTACGAAATGTGATGGTATTTATAGGTCATGGAATGGTCATCAAGAGGCTGGAATTAGAGCTGATAACATTCAAATCAGTTCAGCTTTTATTTCAGATTTTCTACCTTTCCACTTCATGAAAAAGCGCTTCTAAAGAGATCTGGAAGAGGGTATCTTATTAAAAATAAATGATTAAAGCTAGCAACAAGATATAGCTTCGTTATTAAACCACAGATGATTAGACGTGTCCTTATTAAAAAGGGGCGTATGTGCAGTAATTAAAATTGTACATCCTGAAGCCCGAACCGCTGCGTCCTCGAAATAAAAAAAAAAATAAAATAGAGACAGTAAAAAGGCAGCTTTTGTTTTGTTCCGGATCGCGCGGCGCTAGAGTGAGAGAGACAAAAAAGCTGAAAAAGTGGTGAAAAGCACATAAACAACTCTTGATTTGCTTATGAAGGTGTCTAGATGGTTGCAGCTCGTAAGCAGTAATTGGGCCCTCCAGCCGCATCCGTGAGAAGGCGACAAATTAAATTAAATTTTGCCGCTGCGACACCTCGTGTTTCGCATGCATGTATGGGGATTCTTCATCATACTTATCTGAATTTCAATGTGGGAGGTCATTATAATTAGGAATGAATAACAAGTAGGTAGGCTGAAAGACATTAATATTTAGATGGTTGCACGGATATTAATCTTGTTAAGGTTCAGTTTAAATTGAGGTGTACATCATAATTGCAAGGGTTGTGAATGGACAGACAAGATATTTGTTCGTAGAGAGTAATGTCAATGGAAGGTTGGGGAGGCATTGATGATTATGAAAGATACTTTTTTGATGAATATTTGGCTTCTGTTTTCTGATTTATTATATTGTAGATGAAGATGACATCTTTGACTGTTGAACATACATACATATACATAATTCTTTTGCTTCCTACCAACAAAGACAATTTTCTGGTTCAAAATGGAATCCTCACGCAAGAAAAACAAATGCATTCAATAATAAAAAAATAGAACATGAACATTTGGTGGAGAAAACAAATACAGTTGTGTAAGATGCATAAGTCCTTCCATGAGGTTATTTTTGAGTTGATTATTGGTATTTTGCCTTGGATCGTCTACTGAGGTTGTTCATCTGGGACTGCTCCGGCTTTGTCAATGATACCACTTGATATGAGTTGTTTATTATTTGGACAATTAATTGTGGGGATATAATTATTTGTCCAGATTACTTGATATACCTAAGCCAAAATATAATTTAAATAAATAAACGAAAAACAATGTAGTACGGGACTGGTTCACTTGACCGCCAGGGTATAAACATCTGGCCGGATCGATAGATTGATTTCTACTACGCATGATCAACATTCCCTGGCTCTACTGGAAAATGACCTTGAACCAGACGCGGAAACTATTCGCCCATGCCTCACCACATTTGCTTCAGAAGACAAGACACATGCATTATGCTTATCCATTGGTTCTAGATCGGTGGAGTATTCACGAAGGTGGTATGATCAGGGACCCAATTTTTGAAAACCAGCCGAGAGAAAGTAGGCTAGAACTAGTAGGCTTTCTCTTGGCTGATCTTTTCCCCAGTTTTCAAAAATTGGGCCCCAGCTCTATTGATGATCATGCTTGCATGATACACCAACACACATAAGACAATATGCAACTCGTCGAAAGAACTAACTGATGCAGTACTGATGGTGAGGATGCTACGCCACATCAAGAGAAAGTCTTTTAATCAGGAACAGGCTTCAAAGACGTCTAAACGGAATATACTCATAAATGCACAGAAAAAATCCAAACAATACTACGAAAAACAATACGCGACAACTCACTAGTGATTCGGAGATTGCCTGGAAAAAACCTCATTTAAATGGGCTCACCAAATCAACTAAGTGGTATACGACATTATGGCTTGAAAAAGCCTTATAAAGCGTATCCGAGAGAAAGCAGCAGGACAAGACTGACAATCAAAATGAGAGTTCAACTAAAGATACATAAAAACCTGCTCAACAACAGCTGTCCCCGAAAACCCGTGGCTGCTACTAAAGCAACTAATTGACGTACCTGGGTTTGTCAGAAACAGTACGCCCAAAAACGATACTGCCTTGGAACCGTTAACTGACCACATAGAACAGCTAGCAGAGAAATATTGACGCCCCCCTACCCACACATAGAGTAACCACTTGGTAACCTCAGAGTAGACTAATCTAAAGGCATCGTTCAGTAAACGAGAATGACGAGAATCTCACAATCTTTTTTCAGTTGTAGATATTTACGATGAAATAAAATAAAGTCAATAATGAAAAGTGGTGTGTGTGATGCCGCATGTTGCCTGTCTGATGAATCTTATCCCAGGTGAAACCGGTATAAGGATCAGTCACACAAAATGTAACTATAGAGATTGATTTTGTCTATGTCTGCTCAAACCATGATCATCTCAGTGTAATTATACACTACTCGGTCAAGAAAGTTCCGGAAATTGGTTAATATAACACACAATGTTGATTAATAATTCAAATTAATTTCAAAGCCTTTAAAAAAGGCCTCTTTCGAAGTGATACATGTTATCCAACGAATGATTGAATTATCAGAATATTTTACAAACGCTTTTTTGGGATCCAGTTCAGTTCTCGCAGCGAATTCTCTTTTATGTCCTCTATCGACTGAAAACGAGTGCCTCGATGTGGTGATTTCAGTTTTGGAAAAAGATAAGAGTCGGCCGGAGCCATATCTGATGAATATTGTGATTGTTGGCTAGTAACTTTTTGACCAGGAATTCGTTCACAATGATAGTCTTGTGAGATGGTGCATTATCATGGAGCAAAATCCTAGTGTTTTCTTTCCACAAATCTGACTTTTTTTATGAATTTCCTCTTTCAAACTTCAATGAGTTTCCTTCACTTCATCACTCAAAAACATTCACCAGAGCGAGGCAGATTTTCCACCACATCTTGCACTTGTTTTTGATAAAACCAATTCACCATAAATTAGTATGCTTCAACATTTTCAAGGAGTCAGCAGAGAAGTTCACGTAACATTGCAAGATTTACGAGAAATTCATTGGAAAAATCGCCAAAAACGCAAATCTCACTTGAGATGAGCTGACAATATCGGGCACTGGTAACAAACCGAATGACAGATGGCGCGCCAACTGCGCGTCATTATAGAGAACAGTTGTGCCAAAATAGTGAAAAAATGAATGTTGACATTTATTCAGAAAGGCATTCCAAATAACCGATTTCCGGTACTTTCTTGACAAAATGTAAAGCACCGCCTTTTCCTCGAATAGAACTCTTTCCACAATATCTATCTCACAACCAAATGTTTTTGCTATCTGAGAAGCATTACCAATTAATACTTGTTTAGAGAGTACTAAACATACTCAGAGTGAAAGTGTATCTTTATCATCTAGAGTAACTCTTCCAATTCCCTAGACAGTGTTTTTCCTCACAGAACATAAGTTTTTGGACTCACGACGAAAGAAAGTTTAGATGATCAAAGTAAAATAAAGGAATATTGAAGTTTCGTATTTTGAAAAGGGAACATCTCAGGTTTTCAAGAAAGTGGATTTTGAATAATTCAATAGATTTTAGATTATCTCGATTGTTTCAAGTGTGGTAGGGCACTTGATTCGGATCAGAATGATGAATGATGATTGAGAATACCACCTAGGTAGGACGACTGATAGGGTCTGTTAAAGTATGTTGAATTATCAACCTTTCTGGCTGCCAGCTGATAGCAAATAGTCATACTTAGTCTTATTATTAGCCTTGAGGTGTGCCACTAATAATCAAAGAGAAAAATGTCCCTCTACACCTCCGGACTCGAACCAGTACACGGCGTAGAACCTCCGGCGCCACCTCGTGGCCAAATTCTTTAACAGGCCTGACCAAAGGGCCACTTGAATTAAAAAAAAGAACATGGAAATTACGCGAATTTTCTATTTATTTAGTCAAATAAAAAATGTAAATAAATGATATTGAATAAAACATATAATATGAAAAAATGGTATTAATATCAATTGTTGCCTTCTCTACTAGCTCTTATCACATAATATGTCTGAATCATGCATGGTCCATATTTTTCCACTTTGTGTTGGAGGTGTGGATGATCCCAAACATGTTCGTTTGATTTTATACAAGTACGAACCAAAGTTCCAACCCTTTTCCTAACATCAGTTGATCATCGACTGTTATTTAGTGGGGATCATCCATTGATAATAATGAACTGTAATTTAGTGAACATCATCCATTTGTAATAATGAATGAGTAATAGTAATTATTATCACCACAACACATAGTTTCTATGTTTAGAAATAGGAGAATAGCTGCTAGTTACATCTGTTGCAAAATTGAAAAACTATATACTATCATGAGAGCGTCTCAAAAGGCCTTTTGTTCTTTGAATAAATGTAAAGAAGTTCCATCAAAAATTTTTTGTTGCATGTCGCTGAACGATATCTTGACGAAATCACACTAAATTACCTCTAGCGCCTACGTACGGAAATAATGCTTGAATTGGCAAATGACATTGGTCAACATGCTCGCGACTACCAAATACGTACGAACATGTCTGAGTTCCCCAATTCTTGCTCATCCAACATGCTCGTGCGAGTATGTTTCAAGACCAAAATGTTGACCTCCTGGAGATGGAGATGGATGAAGATGGTACTAAACATATCACGCATTGGAAAGATTTGGGGTATGGGAACCTTCATTGAGCAGTACAAATTCCATGTTATCCCTCGAAGATATCCTACTCAAAGCATGATAGATCATCGCCCGAATTTTTTCGAGGGCTTAATGTTGCATTGAAAGAAGAACTCCTCATTCTTCTGTGAACAAGTATTCGTCAGTCTGATGTGTATAAACAAAATCTGGACTGTGATGTCATTTCTAATCCAATTCACATCCCAACAAACATTAAAGGTCAAATTTACCGCTTTTTGACCTACAAATTGGTTGAAAGATAATAATGTCCAATTATGGAAAGGGCAAAATTACCGACATTTGTCCACATATTTCACTATGTGGGGAAAAAAACTTAAGTAATTTGGAAGTAATAAAGAGGTCGATAATTCTTGCCAACCAATAGGTTGAAGGTGGATAAAGGAACTGTCAACCTGTCTTACGTCAAAATGTGGGAAATCTGAACATATGCTGGTCCTCAATGAACCTATTTCTTACCTGTTGGTGAATAACAATGACAAGGAAAATACACTTGCATATTAATGAGATGGACAAGGATACAGAACTATGGCACCGTCGCGTATATGTGTGAATAATGGAGTATGGATTTTGTCACGTGTCGAAGTAAAAGAATAACTATGACATCTCACTTGGTATAATATTTACGTAGTAGTTTATTGCTTCTTGGAAGGAAATGTAACCGCGAAAGAAACTTTTCTGTATAATATCGGAAAGATACTTGCAGAAAATTAATGAGCCCTAATTACATGTCCATTCCGATACATTATCACCAAAGTTGGCGAAATTTTGAAACATGACCTTGTATCGTATTCAAAATAACTATAATAGCCTAGGAATGCTATAAACAAACTTGCCAGTGGTTGAAATCATCTTTGAATATGTGAATATCCCAAAAGTAGTCAGAGATTCCATAAAATTCGGACATAACACATTGTCTTTTTAGATGCTGACATTAAAACATGGCCGCTCTCATATGTTGTGTACCTATAAGTTAAGTTTCGACCTTGATGACACTATTCCTTAACTAAGGTCAAAATTGACAAGATATCGACCTTTGTTATAACTTAATAGACAGGTAGCGACAGACACAGAATTGTGGTGATAATTTGGTAATATTCCACCTAAATCCCAAAGAAATAAAAGTCTTGTTCTTGAAGGTAACTTTTTGGTTGGTTGGTTGGTTGTTGTTTGGCGCTGCTCCGTCGAAGCAATTTGCCAGCACATTCAGGTAAGTGACTGCAAAAAGTCTGGCTCTAGGCCATATTACAGTCACTTATATTTATTTACTTTTGGTTATCGATGACAGTTAGTTTTGGACATATACAACATAGGACACTATAAAAAAACTTTTCTCGCTCCTGCGCAGAGAGGAGCTAACACATACTACTGTGGGTCTGCGTCGGATGGATAGTGATGGGTTTAGTGGTGAGTTTCTTGAAAAGATAAAGGAAGTATTAACTTTAGATTTTATATTTTCATTTGATTGATATTTAAAAACTGCAAAAGAATTTTGATAGTATTATTGTTCATTTTTGATAGAATGTTAGTCATATTTAGGAATAGTTCTAACCCTTTTTTCTGGAGTTCAGTGTATATGTTCAAGTTTGGTAATTCGTTTATGGGACATGAAAGAAAAATATGGTTTATGTCTTCTGTTTGGCCACATTCACATAATGGCGAGTCTTTCAAGCCAATTTTGTAAAGGTGTTGTGATGTGAGACAATGTCCTGATCTAAGGCGTATCATGGTTGTGTCTCCATACCATTGCCCTTTTTTCTTTGTAATTGTTTTCCAATGTTCCATGTATTTGTGGTGTATATTTTTGGTGATGTATGGCAGAATTTCTCTTCTGTCTAATTCTTTTTTTAGGGGTATATTTAGTTTGCTGCCTATGTTGGCTAATTTATCTGCGGTTTCGTTGCCTGGGATCTCAGCATGTCCAGGTATCCATGCCAGTTTGAAGTTGAAGTCTTTTTTATTTGCTCCTATCAATAAACTTTTAGTGTTAAATGTGGTCGTTTTTAATTGTGATGCCAGTTTTATTTAATCTTTTAATTGCACTTTGTGAGTCTGAGAAAATTATAACATTTTTGTTTTTTTTCTTGAGGGCTGTTTTTATAGCTTCTTGGATGGCGATTATTTCCGCTGAGCAGATTGAGAAGTGGTTCGGGAGTCTTGCAGTGAAGTTGTATTTTATTTTTGAGATATGTATGCCAATCCCTACTCTATCAGTGTGTTTTGAAGCATCCGTGAAGATGGAGGTGTGTGTGGTATTGAGTTCATCTGTAGCTTGTTTGAAGTGTTCCTTTGCATAGGGATCATCTTTTTCTATTCCTAGGTTGATGGTCCTTAGTCTTTTGTTGATCATGGAAGTCCCATGTGAAGGTTTCGTGTCTGTTAGTTTTGTGGATGTTCCTTGTGAAAGGTCCAGTTAGTTCAGCTGCCGTAACTAGATATGGCGGGTCTTTATTCGACCAATATTGTGTATGATTGTTTAAGTCCATTTTTATTTTCTTAATGTTTTCTATTATTGGGTGATTTTGGATGTTGATGATATTATTCAGAAACTTACAGGCCAGTAATTTTCTACGGCTATCTAGGTCTATTTCTCCTGATTCCGATAGAAGTACATTTGTTGGTGTTGAATTCATACATCCCATCATAATTCTCAAACTTTGAAATTGAATTGAGTCCAGTTTGCTCAAATTGTTTTTACTGGTTGGTTTTAAAAAAATGCTTCCATAGTCCAGTTGCGACTTGATTAAGCCGTTATATGTCATGAGCATAGTTAAAGGATCTGAACCCCAGAAAACTCTTGAAAAAGTTTTTATAATGTTTATTCCTTTGCGAGCCTTTTCTATGATTTTGTTAGTTTGTTTGTCCCATTTTAAAATTTTATTGTAGACTAATCCCAAGTATTTCTTTTCTTCGCTGATTGTCAGGGGTCTGCCTTCTAAGGTTAGTGGGGGCATGTTGATGTTTCTGTGTCCTTTTGTAAACCACATAAACCACATTTGATCGCATTTGCTGATAGATAGTTTCATTTTATTTCTGTATATCCAGTCCTGAATCCTGGTTAAAGCGGTGTCCGTTTTTTGATGCATGTTTACATAGTGGTTAGATGTTGTCGCTAACTTTTTGGTTGTTTTCAAGTGTTTGAGCGTTTGAGGTTATTCATAGAGTTGAACGACCTTTGTTATAACCCAACTGACAGATAGCGATAAAGACAGAATGTTGGTCATAATTTAGTAATATTCCACCTAAATTCAGAGAAAATATATTCTTGTCCTTGAAGTCAAATTTTTTTGGTCATTTTCAAGTAAGTTCAGACTTCTTCGTATACCTTATATTTGTCGTCGTGTAACTATACTGAATAACTTACAGAACTTTATTTATGTCGTGAATAAGATATAGTTTCCTCGAGCTGAATAACTAATAGCTGTTTATGACATTGAAGTTAAATTGCAAGGTAAAAGGAGGTAGTTTTATACCAAATCAAGACATGTTTCTTTCCTTTGGTCAAGAGTTTTTAAATTGTTTGTTGGGATGTTCTCAGTCAACCATGCTTCCTGGTGCTCAAAGTGCCTTGAATCTGATATTAGACTTGAATTTGTCTGGTGCTTTCCAAATATATTCTCAGATGCCAATTCGCGGCTGAGTCACATGTCTTCAACATAGATACTGGAGTCGAAAATCGTTAGTTGGCAGTCGAAGTTGCTTGCGGACCATATATAATTCAAATAATTTGATTTAATTTATGTTTAGGTACTACGTTTTCATGTAGAATTCGGTTCAAATTAAATAATGTTTTGGCATAACAAACTTCATGAAAACTGATATCCAAAACGTTCTGAGTCTCAGGTACGATTCATCTTTTCCAGAGATCGAATCGAGATTCAGATAGGCATCCAAAATAGCATGAAAACGGGGAACGAATTGAAATATGCGCAAGGCGAACCTTTTACATGACAGCTTTCTTCTCGATTTTGAACACAAAAATCTGTTCCACTATTTCATAACTACTGTTTGAGAAGTTTAGGTTATAAAAATAACTTTGATGTGACATAAAGGCTTCCCCAAAGTACCAGTTTCAACTAGTTTTGTTGGAACTCGACCGAATGTCACATTTTTAGTAGGTTTAAATCAACAAAGGAACATATCTCCGGAAATCATCGTGTATTATACTCAACAAGAGTACATGAAAAGTTTTGCTTTACTATACAACACAGTCTTCAGACAATAAGTTTTGAATCATTTCATTCGAAGTCGCTCCCGTATCTCTTATGATAGCGCAGATCCCCATACACTCAAATTTGTAACACCTTGTATATTCAAGGAGGGATTTATATAGATTAGTAAAGATCTACCAGCTAGTGAAACTATGAATCTGATCGGCTCTTGAACTGCAGTCTGAAGTGAATACATCTTGTATTCAACATTTAGTATTCATTTTTGTTACAATACAATGCTCGTGTTTTCGCTCATATTCGTCTTCGGTTGCATTACACCTGTACATCAATACTTAAAGTCAACCTCAAATTAACATAACTTCTCCGAATCGAGGCCCACCACTTAGCAAATTGTTTGTTGGGTGAAAAAGCCTGTTCGGAGAACATCATAGAAGTAAAATGAATGTATGGCTTGTAAACCGTCGCTTTCACTCGCGTAGAAAACCGAAGAAAATTGACTCGGCCTTTTGGAATATTCGTCTTGTTTCTTTTGTATTATGAAAAATCAAAAAATAGTTTTGCAATTGTGACAAAAATGGACAGAAAACATGTTCTTGTTCATTGTTTTGAAAAATTGATTCGGGCAGACAGTTACTGAGATCATAGACATCAGAGTGTATGAACTACAGAAAAATCTCCTGAGAATTTCAGGAAGATGATGATGAACATATTATTATTATCATAGCCACTTGAGTGTATCGCTTCATCATTGCTGATTTTTTGTATCACTAAAGGTAGTTACTTAGGCTGGAGGAGGAGTTCGAAGGTTGAGAGATCCAATTGTCTCATTTTTACTTAAAAAAAAAATATTGAAGAATATTGATGCAGATGAGATTTACAATTCCGTATAAACAAGCATTCACAATTTTCTTACCCAAACATTGATAAACTTGTTTATGAATTTGATAAAAAATAATGAAGCTACCAAATGATTGCTTAAGCTAGTCCAAATTCATGTTGTTATGATTACATTTTCCAGTCCCTAACTTTCCAGCACAAACCAACACATCGCTCCCCTTCATTAACACGCAACCAAATTAATAATCACACAATTTGAAAAATCAAGCCACGGCAAACCCCAAAATGCAATAATAAACGGACAATATAAAATCAACCAAATTATATTTCCAAATAATTAAGGGGGAAAGGGTCGCCCCCGAGAGAACGAGGAGGGTGGTAAGTGGGTTAAGCTGCCCTTAACATATGCTTGTGACTTCTGACGGGTGAAAGTTCGAGGTCGCTTGGGAGTGTTTTTCTTGTAGTATAGGTGTTCCCCTAATAGCGCTCTGTCGATATGTATTGGAAGAAAAGTTTGGGGTGACGTCAAAAGTCTATTTAGCCAGACCTGAGTTTGATAGACGGGTGTTGAAAGCCAGAAAAGAGAGTCGAATAGGTTGTTGATCTGATCGATTTTGAAATTGTTTGCCCTGAGAGAAAGTCTAAAGCCTCAAAGTTTTAATAAAGTACATTTTCCTCCTTGATGATTTATCTAGAATTATACGTCCCAAACCTAACCCTGCTAATTGTATCCGATTAGGGCGAGGTTTTTCTCTTCGAACTTATACGAAAAGCCCGCATAAAATAAATTTTCCCCCGCAGTTTCTCAACTCTTTCCACCCCCCAAGGCTTGGATATATCATTAGGGTGGCTGTTCGCGCCCCCGCCTACTTTGTCTTAGCTTTCTAACTTCCTGTGGGGAACTTGAGCAATTCATCTCCGACGCCGCGTCGGGATCCAGGACTCAGCGCTTCCTTATCCCAGCCATGCCGTGCCTACAAAATGTCTTCCGAACTGGATTTGCGATATGTTTGTGGCACAACTCATATTTATGACGAACGCTTTAGCTCGTATTTTCTTGCTGTTGGAAATTTATTTTGATATTAGCAGGCTGTTGCTTCCAGAATAAATCTTGTTGAGATCTAGTTGAAAAATGGTGTATATTTTTTAAATAACCACACATATTTTATTCTGTAGATATATTTTCATTATATTTCTCTTTGGCAAATTTGGAAGCACTTTAGTTGACTTCATAGTATAAGCGAAAAAACATATTTCATCATAGAATGATATCCATTTATATATTGTGAAGCTAGTGATTCAAATACAGGATACTACGAAAATGATTTTGGTGATAGCGATAATGAAACTGACTCAAGAGATAACATAAACAATCCACATAACATTTAACCCAAAAACAATCATTATGAAGGACCCATTTCAGGAAGTACTTTTATGTCATTATGCCAGTTGTATTCACTGGATCATGTATTTTTGAGAATGTATTGAAGCACAAATAAGTAAACCCAAACATTAATTTTGGATTTTGATTATCAGTTTTGTGAACAAGTGACAATAAATCCCTAATCACCATTTTAATTTCGGTAAACAGTGCCACAAATGCCTAGTTCCAATATATCAAAACTAGCTCCGAAAATAGCCAATTACAAGAGTTAATTTTCCAACATTGTCGTAAAATGCAAACATTATAACAGTGAATTTAATACCACCACTGAATTATCGCGTGGGATGTTTGGGATTCTAATGGAAATTGGGCAAAATGCCGTTCCGGAACTGTGGAAACTGGATAGTTTTACGAAGGGTCGCATGAGAAATTTTTCTGGGTCAAGTAGCATCGCATTATCATTTATATTATGCGATATATTTATCACCTTGTGAAATTATCATTTTGATCTCAGCGCTGACTGTGGATCCAATTGAAAATAGGCCAATGGAGACATTCTATAATGGAACTATATCTTTAAAAAAACGTTAATATAAAGTGCATTTTTATCGGGATGCTGAATTCAAAAGTATCTTATTTGGTTTGCTTGTACTGTTTATTGAATTATATAAAATTGGTAAATAGATAAAAACGCATCAAAATAATAACAATTATCCAAACAAAACAATTTTAGCAACTTACAGAACAACAGTTTCAAATGAACCACGTATAACAATAATAAAGTGACAATAATAAAGCGAACTACACTCTATTCACATCCAGAAGTCACCAATGTAAACAAATTACACGTTATCAAACAAAAAGAAACGATTGAAAGGTCTCGTGCTCGTGAGATAAACTAACACATGTAATCAGTTTCTCTATGTCTGACCACAATTAGTTTGTTTATTTTTGGTGACTTTTGGTTGTGAATAGAGTGTAGTAGATTTTTTTTCTGCTGATCAATAGTCAATAGCAACCATTCATTTGTTTCTTTATTTGGAATTTTATAGAGAAATTGTCTGTAAATGAATTGTGTTCGTTACGACTTTATTTTTAGATTGAGGCCAGTAGTGCAAATGAGCTTTTTCACTTAATTATTAACTATCGATCTGTGCAAAAATATACTCAACATCTCATTTTTAGAAATCACATTTTATGATATTTGAAAATTACATTTATAGTTTGCCTATGTTTGGACTAGCCGTTCTTGAGTAATTTCAGTTTCAATATCTTGCAATGCGGAAAATGATGAGATATTTTATCGCAACTGTCATGGATTATCAAGGGAAAAAACAATTGTTACTCATATCAAGTACTTTCCTGTCAACAAATATTTTGTCTCCCCTGATTTTCCATCCAATGCGATAAATTATTGCATTATTCGCCCACATTGCAACCATGATACTAAAACATAAAAGATATGATCAATTGCTGGACGAAATATGACCCAAGCCGTGAGCCTAAAGTGAGGTTGGATTTAAAACATCAATAACGTGATCTAGTTACCATTTGCAGGTCAAAATTTGAACTGGGTCACGCATGACGTCCCGGCGTGAAGTTGATTAGGTACCCACAGACTTGCATTAGCATTCAATACCAACATTCTTTCCCGTAATTCTTTCCCGTCGTTCTGTCCCGTCATTCAATAGCCGCCCACAGACCAGCGTTCTTTCCTGACATTCTTTCCCGTTATGCCATCCTTTCAAAGAAAAGAACGCCAGTTTAGTAGGGAATGAGATGATAAATGTTAATTCCATCTTTTCTGTGACATTGAACTGACGTTCCAATCCGACACCACAATCTGGAGTATTATTAGGTGACTCGTTGAGCATGATGTTGAGTCTGCATGGGGAATAATCTCATCGACTTTTCGTTGCAGTTTTGTTGATCTAACTCCTATTATGTACTCAGTAAGTTTTCCTATATTCTTCCACAGAGACTCTAAACTTTTTTGTAATCTGTGTTCCCATGCCGGCATTCTTTGGTTCCTTAACGTTATCTGTTCCAGATTGTTGATGTTAGGTTTGTATCCTGGGAGAATCCTGTCATGATGTTAAGACTTACAGCCAGTTTTTTTAAGATGTGAACTTTAGGAAGTGCTGGTCTAGTGAGTGGGTTACTTTCCTCATAACTTGTAAATGCTATACTCTTCTTCATGGCGATGTCTGCATTCTGCTGGTTTGGTTGTGGTTCTTCAGTATTCAGGTCTTGCTCTTCGTTGTTAAAGTCTGAATACACTTCTTGCTCATCGATCTCTCTTTCACTATCTGCTTGCATTTCCTGTCTTATGGCGTTGAGTCGGGTTTCTGGAATTAGATGGTTTCTGAGAATAAGTCGATATCGGTCAGCAACTCGTTGTTTTATGTCACGTTCAGGTCCGGATATATCCTGCAAATTTCTGCCTGTAAAAGCTGTCGATAGCCGGTCGTGTTCCTTCCACAATCTGTAACTTTATAGGAAGAGCGCACTCTTTGTTCATTGATGGACAGGGTCTATTTCATCATTATATTTTTTTTTACTCTCAAATCTCTCTGGTTATAAAGTCTAGATCGGCTGAAAGCAAGATATCGACTTCGATCCTACTGCTCCAGGACAGACCGAGCTATGTTTGTAGCATCCAAGGTAACAGACTTCTGTATAGGACGGTAGGTTTTCCATGATAGTCTCTCATACTGTCCCCTAACGTCTTTGGTATAAGTCCCATTGATGAGATGATGATCGGCACCACCCTTGCAGTTTGCAGCCAGTGACGTAACTAGGTCATTTTGCGCCCAGTGCGACCTTTCTTTTTTGCGCCCTATGCCTTACCTTTTTTCCAGAATTTCCCAAAAGAAATACATCGGTAGAAACGTAAAAGATACAAAAATTTCCAATTTGAAACATTATGTCTCTTTAAAAAAGTAGATAATCAATTGGAACATTTACAGTGGAACCACAAAACAGATTAGAATAAATTCTTAAAATTGGTATTCAATATTATAATATTTGGCTATACATTTGGTATTCAGCAAGCAATATATAACCATGAGTAAATTGTATACAGGGTGTAAGAAATTCGAGTATATAGCACTGGTAAACCATAAGAGATTCAACGTTGATTAAATAAGGCAAATTTGGACCTAAAAAAAATACCGCTTTCGAAAATTCAGATGACTTCCGGAGATATCTGGCAATAACAGATTTTTTTGGAAATTCTTCTTTATTTTGTCCTGAACTTATTTGAAGAGATCATTGAAAACGAATGACACATTTTCATGGCCACTTTTTCTGCTCTTGAAGATAGCATGGGATAGTCTGAATTAAAATTCGACGTTTCGAATTCTCGCGACCATCATCATCTTTTTTTTCAATTTTGAATACCTCTTTGCTTCCTGAAAATACTGATATGTCACACTTTGCCATTTTGAAATAATGCAGAAAGTTGATACAAAGTTATCAAAAAAAAGTCTTCGACCCTTTCAGAACTCATCACGCGGATCGTAGACATGATAACATGTGACTTTTTAAGCCCGAATAAAGAAGCTTCACGTCTGAAAAAAGTTAATAAACAATTAAAAAAAATTATAAAATAAATGGATAAAAAAAAGTTGAGTACGATACATCATTATTTTCAGAAAGAGTTACCAAAAACTCAATTGAAAAAGTTGGGTCCTTATTTCGAAAAAAAGTTGATGATGGTTGCGAAGATTCGAATCGTCGGATATCAGTTTCGACCATCTTGTTTCCGTCGGGCTATTGTTCCGTCCAGGTGGAGGCTAATGGTGTGGGCTCTGCTCTATCTTCTATGGTTTGTTCGGATAGATGGCTTAGGTGGGAGCATTCTGAGTGACGTCCTCGTGATTCTTTTGCGATACATTGTACGGTCGGTTTCTAAAGCAGTGAATCTATAGTAGGCGCGCATGACATGTTTGTTATCTTCATTGCTCCATTTCATGCGTTTTACTGGTTGCTGTCCTGTTGTGGTGGGTACACCTAAATGATGTACAACACGTCGAGCAGGTTGATGATCTTGTTGCGGAGGTGACTGACTGTCTCAGCTTCATTTGCTGTTTTGATGCATGGTAAATCCATAGTTCGTTTGTTCAAGAGCATGCGACAGGGGATTCAATGCTAGACAAAACCACAAGGCGCTGAATCCAAAGAAATCAAGATTAGAAAAGGCATCTTTCAGGGTGACTCTGAAAGATGCCTTTCCTAATCTTGATTTCTTAGGATTCAAACTCAGTGATACCAGATCTTATGGATAGCTGCGTATACCAAGCTTTCATCGTCCTTCGCCGAAATCTCATGATGCTGTCATCAATGCCATATATATCTAAAACCTGGAGCAGCCAGTCGTGGGGGATTGAGTCAAACGCCTTTTAATAGTCTTTATATGCAATATAGAGATTTTAATTTTTCTTTCTCGCCTGTTCCAGTATTACCGAGTCTACCAGAGAAAATCAGGCATCAAACTCGGGTTCTTAAAAATGTCATTAAATCTATCGTCAGGGTAAGTATGTATGCTGGTAAACTTTTTATACCAGTTGTAGTTATGGAGACCATCTCTACCTGGCGCCTTCCAGTTTGCTCGTTTGTTCAATGTCTTGCTCATCAAAGTGTATTGGGTCCATCTCCTTCATACTTTTGTTTTTCGGTGTTAATTCATACTGCGTCGGTCTTATGTTGGATTGGTTGTTCCCAGACTCCAGCCCAAAAGTCTTCAACGTCTTCCAGTGTTGGCGATTCAGTCCTGTTTTAGTTATTTTTCTCCAGATTGCGGTAGAAGCTCCGTTCGATTTTTGAGAATTCAAGGTTTTGAGTTTTTCTTTGGTGACTCTCACGGTATCTTCCAAGTCTGTTGACAGTGACAGCTAGTTTCTGCTCAAGAGTATCCAAGTGGTTCGTGAGGACGTTGCGTATCCCTGTTTCGTTGGACAGGTATATCAGCTCCATCACTTCTTCGGGTAGGCCTTCCAAGAGTTTGTTGGTTCTATTTCCTCTAATCATATGTTGTGCTCTACCTACTTCTTTTCGGAGTGTTTCAATCTAGATGAATTTCTTCCAGAATCATATTGAGATCTGGGATGGCGGAGAGTATCCAGTTTACTTCTGTGATGATTCTGTTGATTGTGGGTTTAAAGTGCGATCTGGGAATTTTTGGTCTGATCCTCTAAATTCTACCAGTTTCCGTCGGGCTATTGTTCCTCCCAGGTGTAGGCTAATGGTGTGGGATCTGCTATATCTTCTATAGTTCCTGAATCAACAGCGTTTAGTTCGGTCTCGATTTCATCCCTGATTTGGTCTATTGTAGATTGTGGAAGCAGATTCTTTCTTATAATTGCTGCTCGCTGATCTACTATCTTCCGTTTGGATAGATGGCTCAAGTGGGAGCATTCTGAGTGACGTTCTCGTGATTTTTCTGCGATACATTGTAAGGTCGGTTTCTAAAGCAGTGGATATATAGTAGGCGCGAATGACATGTTTGTTATCTTCATTGCTCCATTTCATGCGTTTTACTGGTTGCTGTCCTGTTGTGTTGAGTACACCTAAATGATGTACAACACGTCGAGCAGGTTGAGGATCTTGTTGCGGAGGGTCCTCATTAGAATCACCACCAACATTTTTAGTTTTGGTAGATCAATTTTATGAGTTGTCCTTGTTTCTTGCCATTCTTGTAGTTCCGGTTCGAAGGGTGGAGTCACTCGCTTCACCATTTCTCTCTATAGGCTCTACATCCAGTCAGTTCCGAGAAGGGCCAGACTTGGACCCCTTGTCGCTCTGGGTTCTATTTTTTTTCAAGGAGCATATTTCTTCATGACATCCGGGATGCTACTCCGAATCACGGTGGTTTTTGTTTTTTGTCCACAGGAGATATTTTATTTTTTTCCTCCAGCTAGGCTGGGGAGCATTCCCATCGCCAGGGGCCGCCTCCGTTAGGTGAACTGACAAAAACTCATGGGTTAATATTATCATTATTATCATTACAACTCCACTGATGCGGCATCTTTTGATCTGGATTGCCTTGGACAACCCTCGCCGATCAAAGTGCCAACGAGAAGTCATGCAACTCAATATTTTATTTAGCAAACTTTGATTTCGTCACCGATTTTGAATGTTATCCCTGCGAAATGTTATGCTCAGTCCAGTTTTGGTTTCTATTTGGTTGAATATCAAAAAATATTCAAGCCAATATGATTTACACTGAGGGTTCTTCAAATACTGCCCTTCCAGCGTTACAAATGAGCAAAGAAAATGTGTTGGGTTCTATGCCTATATCCTGAACCACACACAACGATATGTTCTTGCGTGACTTTACTGACAAACTAAAGGCTACCAAGGCTTCTTGCTTCACGACAGTCAGTGTTGCCAGATCTTGCTGTATACGGCAGAAAATTACATAAATAGACTAGAGTTTGATGGTAGGCCGACAGCTTGATGCATGCGACTTGGCAACACTACCGGCCGTACTTCGGGCGTTGTCATGTTAATAGTGTAACCTTCTTACACCATGAGCGAAAAGAACGAAATCATGCCGATCAAAGAACCTATTGATTTACCGTGGTGAGTGCATCGTGCTCTAAATGCAGTAAATCACATACATTGAGAAGATCGAACAAATCTTGAAGTTGCAGCTTTATCACGCAAGAATTTTTGCGCAAGCTTAGCTCAAGCACTCTCAGTCCTGCAATTATCAAACCTCTCAATTGGAAGCCACGTTGGCTAAGCTAACCCGGAACTCAGAGTTCTGGAGCTTTTGGGGGGGGTTTATTTAAAATGGGCGCCAGAGATTCGTGCAGGTGCATCCCAACCTTCGAGGTCTTCTCGATTCCAATTGAGTTTATTTAACAATTAACGAAAGAAAGTACGTAGCTGCCTTACTTACCGCCGACAAAACCAGGGATCAGGTCCACCAACTCTCAAATCAAACTAGTTAATTAATTCCCAAGACACTTGCGTATATTAAAATCCAAAAATCCAATATTATCTTACACAGAAATACCGTGCCTACTTGCAAAGTACTCAAAACATACGTCCGTATCGTATGTACAAGAAATCGGTAAATAATAAACTTGTATTTTCCAAAACTCAGTTCAACTATATGTGCAATTTATGTAATGAATCGGCATCAAGAAAAAGGTTCAGTACAAATCCGATCATTAATAATTAAAAAAAAAAAAACGCTATAACCTTAATAACGTTATTCTGTCAAATTTTTATAATCCAACAAGCGAGCAGTTGAACCGATTAATTTATAAAAAGATCACTCACAAACTGAGTTGCCGCTATGTGACGTCACAACGCTTCACAAAAGTATTCATAAAAAAAAATAGATAAATCTCGACCGACCGTAACACTGACGTAAATAAAACAATATACATATAGATACGGCTCACCGCAACAGCTTGCTAGGTTCTTTACTCCACCAAAAACCAAGAAGAGAAAAACCCCAAAACAGTCCGTGTAGGCTGTACTGTACCAGTTCCCCAAGCAGATGAACGATCTTGACCGGTTTTTTTATTCAAGCTTCACTCAAAGTAGTCAACAACTCCTCAACGCTTGGTAATTAATACCATGCTCAGGTTCGGCAATTAAGCAATTAGGGTGGAGTGGATCAATCACGGTCGTGGTAGGGAAGAAAACACCCTTAACGTGGTACATCAGTGGGAGATGGTCATCGTCTTAGGCCTGAATAGACTATCTTGGGGTTACTCATTTTTCTACCCCTGGAGCTAACACATGGAGATGCGAATGTCTTCCAACCTCCAACCGTTCGCTACCAAGGTCGAGTTCGAAAAAGAAAGATACGTTTAATGAAAACTGACATCAGACATCAGCGACGTACAAGACTTTTAACCAGTGCGCTGTTGCCAGTAAATCAAACGACTACAGGGGAGATCGAAAAAGTAACATACCACGTTAATGTTGATTAATAGTAATGGGACAAGCAGTGATAACGCTTTTGGCCCGTGATAACTCCCCCTCTCCTTAGACAGGAGAAAAACTAGGATAGATTTTCGACGATAGGCCGAGACAAGATAAACGCGAAACAAAGAAAACCTTAAAGATGAACAATTCGGACTCAAGCAAAACAGAAAACAATATCCAAAGAAAAAAAAAACTCAGAAAGGAAATAATGATGACCACTGGTCAAAGTGAAAAGACGCCCCTACTGTCGGAGGACAACACGACAACAAACCCTACTGATCCAGACCCATCAGATTCGGAAAATCACATGAATCAGCTCTTGCAGTTTGAAATTCCGTAGATGTTTTGTGGAATTCCTCACCGGCATTGCGTAACCTCAATGGGACTGAGGATACCTCGTGTACCGGTCTTACAAGAGTTGACCACGCGCATTCACCAAAGTCCGACCAATCCAAACCAGCATGGAGTGAGTAGACTGAGGGAGTCTAGTATAGGACAGAAGACTATACCAACTCTCACCTCTTTAACCCCTTAGACCCACTAAACTACAGGGAATGAGTTTGACCGAAATCATTACGCGGGTTGTACTATAGCGTACTACGCTGATGAGTGCTCTCTACGGAAACACCAGGTGGCCTCAAAAATGATGGGTTATAAAAGCTCCACATGGATTAAACAAAATGAATTTAAACAAAGAGAACCACCGCAAGAAAACCAGCGCTGACGGCCTCTGGAATCCAGCACTTAGAGGGCTTCTACCTCATCCAGAACCCGGAGTAAGGGTATTCTGCACAACCCCCCAAACAGGGTCCATAGCCTCGTAAAAGAGGGAAGGCAAAATCGGGAATGACCGGATAAACGGGGCTGAGATGGAACGCAGTAGCTATGCCTCGTAGAGTCCATGTCGTGGAGGAGCTTCAAACGGTTCAATACCCCTAACCCACACCACTAGGAGTACCACTCCAGCAATAGCCCCCCAACGCCCATCCTCCCGTTTCCGGTGAGCGAAAATGGTTCAAAAAGTACCAAACGTCAAAATCAGGAAATAACCACGTAGGTTAAAAGTCGTCAAAATCGTTAACCAACCATCAAGGTAAAGTCACAATCGGTAGAAGAGAGATTGAGAAATCCAACAAAAAAAAAAGATAACTAAGAAAAACAAAGTCAAAATACTCAGGGCTACAGGCTATTACAAGTTTTGTTAGGTCACCAACGGAATGAAGTGCGCTCCAAGCTTGATACAAACAATGAAATGCCTCATCAAGTCACTGTAATCCAATTGGCGCTGATCCAATGCCTAACACCAACTACCTTCCATAAGAGTAATTTTGACCTATAGAACAATGAAAAGTGAAAGTGAATAAAGATAAAGTGACCTCAGACAGTCAGACAATCCAAACCGAAAACCACAAAATCAAGGTATCACAAAATCACACGGTAAGCCAGAAACTGTTGAACTGTATCAAAATCACAACAGGGAAAGAGAAAGTTACTGAGAATTGAAGAAAAAGTTACTAAAAATTTAAAAAAAAAGTAGAGATTTCAGCATTCATCAAACCAGTCAACACAATCCAAAATAATGCTGAAACTCAACGAGGTGCTACAATCCAAAATCCTTCAAAAAGGAAAAACGCACATCGGCAAAATGATCGCAGACCTCCCAAAACCAATACCATCGGCAATGTCACCGAATCCAAACCAATGGACGATGTGTGGCTATACCTGGCCATGAGTCATCACCTGACAACAGTCTCAGTTTTAAAATCCATACAAAAATGGCAAGAATTCAGTACCACTACCAAAAGCAAGCACAAAACCACTGAACTCTCAAATGAAGTAAATATAATCTGAAAAACCTCATAAGAGAAAATACACATTATTCAGGCTATAAACTTCGCAAGACTGAACAAATGACAACCGCAGCCAAGTATGCCAAGAAAACTTGATTGAATCAGGATCCGTAAAATACGTGTCACACTCGATGAAAAACGGAAAGAGTGATTTGAAAATTCACGTGAACAGGCAACGGTACCTGAATGAACTGGCACCTGAAGAGTGAACACTTGGAGGACTTGTACCTCCGGCAGTTTTCCGCCACGGGCCTATTCCTCCGCCTGGCACCGTAAGGCTCCTCGACCAAATAAGCGTACCGTGATAGAATGGTACTCACAACAAAGAGTGAACACTTGGAGGACTTGTACCTCCGGCAGTTTTCCGCCACGGGCCTATTCCTCCGCCTGGCACCGTAAGGCTCACTCAACCATGAGCGTACCGTGATAAAATGGTACTCACAACAAAGAGTGAACACTTGGAGGACTTGTACCTCCGGCAGTTTTCCGCCACGGGCCTATTCCTCCGCCTGGCACCGTAAGGCTCACTCAACCAAATGAGCGTACCGTGATAAAATGGTACTCACAACAAAGAGTGAACACTTGGAGGACTTGTACCTCCGGCAGTTTTCCGCCACGGGCCTATTCCTCCGCCTGGCACCGTGAGGCTATTCAACCAAAAGTTAGATCCAGGGTAGGAAAACAATTTCCAGGTCACAAACATACAAAGAGGTCAACAAATACAAAAACATCTCACGGCTCTCACTCAGCAAATGACAGTCACTCAACATACACTCCCATCTCGCTTTTCCCGTCCTTTGATTTAGAGGCAGGCAGTCGTCTGACCTGTACATAACTCTATCACAATAAGTTCAGCGGTACTCCTCAGCTAGTCTGACCTGTACATAACTCTATTACAATAAGTTCAGGGGTACTCCTCAGACAGTCTGACCTGTACATAACTCTATTACAATAAGTTCAGCGGTACTCCTCAGCTAGTCTGACCTGTACATAACTCCATTACAATAAGTTCAGCGGTACCCATCAGACATCTACCCATCTCCTGCACAAAATAGAAGAGATGGCTAAAAGAAGACTGGGTGAAACTTATCCAGATTTCCAGTTACCAGAAAAGAGGGAAATATCCAAACATGATACACCAACTGACTGATGAACAATCACATCACATGAAACTTGACCAAATCTCAAATACAAAATATATCAAACATTCCAAGCCGCAAAATAGGTTATATCTATCAATCACAAACACAGTCCGCACACAAGTATGATTTAAAAGCGGCAGATCCGATCAAACGGTCAAAGTCGTCGGCAAGCAGCACCCTTGTACTTGAAACTAGCTGATGGGCTTACAAAATTCCCCCTCTCCCTAGAGAAAAAAAAAATCGAAGAGGCTAACTGAATCGCGTCAAAATTGAAAAAAATCCCAAGAAGCAGAGCAAAGGTCCCAGTAAAAAAAACTATTTCATTAGGCTTCAAAATTCAACTTATTATTTTTAAAATATTATAACCACGTTGGGCGCCAAAATTTATCACGCAAGAATTTTTGCGCAAGCTTAGCTCAAGCACTCTCAGTCCTGCAATTATCAAACCTCTCAATTGGAAGCCACGTTGGCTAAGCTTACCCGGAACTCAGAGTTCTGGAGCTTTTGGGGGGGGTTTATTTAAAATGGGCGCCAGAGATTCGTGCAGGTGAATCCCAACCTTCGAGGTCTTCTCGATTCCAATTGAGTTTATTTAACAATTAACGAAAGAAAGTACGTAGCTGCCTTACTTACCGCCGACAAAACCAGGGATCAGGTCCACCAACTCTCAAATCAAACTAGTTAATTAATTCCCAAGACACTTGCGTATATTAAAATCCAAAAATCCAATATTATCTTACACAGAAATACCGTGCCTACTTGCAAAGTACTCAAAACATACGTCCGTATCGTATGTACAAGAAATCGGTTTAATAATAAACTTGTATTTTCCAAAACTCAGTTCAACTATATGTGCAATTTATGTAATGAATCGGCATCAAGAAAAAGGTTCAGTACAAATCCGATCATTAATAATTAAAAAAAAAAAACGCTATAACCTTAATAACGTTATTCTGTCAAGATTTTATTATCCAACAAGCGAGCAGTTGAACCGATTAATTTATAAAAAGATCACTCACAAACTGAGTTGCCGCTATGTGACGTCACAACGCTTCACAAAAGTATTCATAAAAAAAAAATAGATAAATCTCGACCGACCGTAACACTGACGTAAATAAAACAATATACATATAGATACGGCTCACCGCAACAGCTTGCTAGGTTCTTTACTCCACCAAAAACCAAGAAGAGAAAAACCCCAAAACAGTCCGTGTAGGCTGTACTGTACCAGTTCCCCAAGCAGATGAACGATCTTGACCGGTTTTTTTATTCAAGCTTCACTCAAAGTAGTCAACAACTCCTCAACGCTTGGTAATTAATCCCATGCTCAGGTTCGGCAATTAAGCAATTAGGGTGGAGTGGATCAATCACGGTCGTGGTAGGGAAGAAAACACCCTTAACGTGGTACATCAGTGGGAGATGGTCATCGTCTTAGGCCTGAATAGACTATCTTGGGGTTACTCATTTTTTTACCCCTGGAGCTAACACATGGAGATGCGAATGTCTTCCAACCTCCAACCGTTCGCTACCAAGGTCGAGTTCGAAAAAGAAAGATACGTTTAATGAAAACTGACATCAGACATCAGCGACGTACAAGACTTTTAACCAGTGCGCTGTTGCCAGTAAATCAAACGACTACAGGGGAGATCGAAAAAGTAACATACCACGTTAATGTTGATTAATAGTAATGGGACAAGCAGTGATAACGCTTTTGGCCCGTGATAGCTTCTTTGAGCAAATTCCATTGCTGAACAATCTCCTTACATTTAAAGAGATAAAAAAACGTTATCAATTATTAATTATTTAATTTGTCAAAATGACTGGGCTGATAGTTATCTCATTGTTGAATAAAAGAGAGTCATAGCCATCATATCAACTTACACTTTTCAAATAACGACTAGATAACAACAAGAGCGCCCTGCTTAGAACACCTCAGACCAATTTCCAATAAATAAGGATCACGATTATATTTTCGTCGCGGTCCTAATTTGATTATTAAATAATTCATTCACTAATCCTTTTTATGCTCGGTTAATGAAGTCAAAACACAATGGACAGCACCTCGCCCCGAGTCATACACAATGCCCGATATGTCATCGTATTTATCTTCAACACCGACAGGTATCTGCTTCTTCGATAATTGTCGCTAAGTCGCGAAGCTATGGGTCTTTTATTGTGTTGCAGACGTAGATTGCGAATTATTGACGTCAATTAGCAGTAGACGTATGTTGGCGGTTTGCTATGGAATAAGTGCGGGCTACTGATAGTGGATCAGTGGGTGGATGGTGGGTGAGTCTGGAAACTTTGATTGCCTGGAACTAATTGGTTTGCGTCGAGATTGGAAAAATAAGAATCAGGAGGCGTTGCTTTTATTTCATGTCGATATATAAACTGACACTTTTAAGATTCAACTTGGCAGCATATTGTACTGTATAAAAATTAGTCATTATTTACGGACAAGACTTACGTAAGTGGAGTGTAGGTATTCTCAGTGACTTTCGATGTTGCAACTTTTGAATAAAGCGATGGTGATATGACTGAGTCACATTCAATTTCAATTCGAAAAATTCGACAGATTTTTGCTTACCAAACGGGAATCATATGCTACCAACCTTCGACCATAAATGAAAAAATGACGTGACCTTTATGGTCGAAGCTACCAACCACATTGAACTCGCCGTAAGCGTGACTTCGAACACAAATTTAGTTTGGTGGTGAAGTGTTACTCAGGGCAAAATCTACATTGAAGTCACCATCAATAATATGTTATCGTGTCTTGTCGTCACTCTTGCCAAAGAGGGCAGCATAGTGTCATGACTCTATGGGTTTCTTCCAACCCGACCAAAAACCGTACTTGGAACTATCATTGAACTATCGCGTGAGATTCCGTTTCAATCGATTTTGAACGATTCCTTGCACCGTCGAGTTAAGCGTTCCAACCTTACTTCAAACCAACCGAAAATCGGTTGCTGAACGATTCTCTAGGTAGCTAAGTAAAGCTAAGTAAGTTTTGACTTTTTATTTATTATGAAGTAGAATTAACTTTGTGTATATTTGTTGATAGTCCAGTTGAGATTTTCGTTTTTTCTATTTTTGTGTGAAAATATTTCATGTTGAAGGTTTGAAAACCGATTCTTAAAATCATGATGGAAATCATGGAATTCAAGAGAAAGTGCAATAATTCAATTTTAACAGTGCCAATAACCGTTCTGGAACTATACCAATTGTGCAGGTTGAAACAATAAAGGGTTAAGAAAAATTACCAGAACAGTCAATTATCTCAAGGAATACAGAGTGCCCCAAATTCGAGTGTATATGGGCATTTCCCTTATTATAAAAGATACAGAGTAGGTTGAATGGAGGCAAAGTTGTGCATTTTCATGCTCAACAAAATGTTATTTTCAAATAGGAGAAAATCCGACCACTTCCGAAAATATTGCAAACAGTTTTTATTATTCTGTATTAAAAGATATTCAAAAAAATTAATTACACTTTTTCATTGACACTTTATCTCTTCTAGAAGGTGGCGGTATCAAATTGAGAATCTTACGTTTTGTTCTTGAGCGGCCATCACCAACTTGATTTTTTTTCCAAATACAGAGCTAAATTTTTTATTTGATCATTTCATTATAGCTGACAACCTGGTTACTCAGGCACAAAGTGAAAATAATAATAATACAATAATTATTAGGAATCAAAATCTTGCACAAGAGCAAGAGAATAACAAGAGAGATGGCTTCAAATTCCTAAAGAAATGTTCGCAAAAATTATACCATTGTCAGCTAGTGAATGGGAATTGTTCATTAACACTAAATTTGTATCTTGTGACTGTTCAGAGTACTTTCTCACACTTTTTGATATGCTATAACGCTTTACAGTTCGAAAAACTGCATCATTAATTTTAATTAACTTGTCTTTGTGCAAATTATTGTAAATATTTTTATCCGTCATCATTTGAGATGCTGTCATCTACGAAAATATTAAATTTGGGCATAAGGTACAAGGATTAAAAAATATTCAATATTGATTGTATAATCAAAATGCGAAATTATATATTCGTTGTTCCATTTGAAAAATGTATTTTTGGTTCTATACAACTTTTATGTCGGTCCTGTATATTTCAATTTCCCACAGATATTCTAGATGTCTCAAAGCCCTACAATTTTTGTATGAGACATTCTTTGGTACCTCGTATATTTCTTGAGAAAATCGACCGCTCTGGTAATTTTTCCCAAAGTATGATCAACAAGGGGCGTATAACCATAATCTAATGATAACAACATAACCTGAACTGACTCAACGAGCTCAGTTATAAGACAACATAACATGACTTGGCAAAAACGGTCAGTATGGTTGGGTCATATAATGTTATGTTATCAAGTGAGGTTGACCTTACAGTCAGCATAATATCATTACCTAACCGGATCCAACAAACCCAATCATAACCTAACATAGCATACCTATTCTGAACCTACCAACTCAACCCAATCCGGGACTCAACCACACCCTAACATCTAACACCAAATGTCCAACCTATTCAACATAACCTGAACTCAATTATAGCTCAACACCGACACTCTTACACTCAAAACCTAACACCAAGCACCCAATCCCAATATAACCTAACTAATAGAGAAAAGTAACAGTTCCAAAAATTATGTTGAGAAGAGCGCAAAATTAAAAAGATAATCACATTTTCTTTTTACCACGTGATTGGAACTCCTAAATAATGTGTGTACTTACTTGTTTATGATAAGGTGTTGGACCGCTAATCTTTCCAATTGAGGTTTTTTAATCTATTTGCGACCTCAAACTTTATGGACGTAAAGACCTTTACGAAAAGAGATATCACTCGACTCCCCTTTCCATTTGAAAAAAAGTAGGTAAGGTGAATATGAATAACTTTTTTGAATCCACCTATATCACTGGTTTTGATATCAAAATAAAAACTTGGCAGGTAGCCCTACAACATATTCTTTGGTTCACTTCGATACAATAATAAATGACGAGCCTACACAGGTTGAGAATGTAGACAAGATAAATTGACCACACTGTACAATGTACACTAGGTTTCCTTCAGTTGAAAATGTGTTTTGACTTTTGACATACAGCACACAGCGCAATAATCACTATATTTATTATCCATCTCAGATTTTATGGTTAATAACAAAATCAAATCACGGAACAAACTATTTTATATGATGATTCTGGATTCTGATGAGATACAAGATTCAAAAATTAAAATACCAAAATAGACAAACAACCTCCTCCACTCACCTTAACAATCCTATCCCTACCCCAACAGACGAAGAAACGGCAACATTGTAGCTCAACCGCGGTTAAAATCCGTCCTTGCCCTGACATGACATTTGTAGGTTGTGGGCTGTCACTTACACGCAACTTTTTTGAATTTCAATTCATTTTCGTGTTTTTTTAGTGTAGTTTCGTCCTTGTCAATCCTCATGTCCAAACAGTATTATATGAAAATTATTATCGATAATGTCTGAAGGATCTGTAGAGGCAAAATTGAAGAATCGCCTTTGATGGATTTATTGATGTTGTGGTGATGTTTTGCCAAAAATGATTTCTTTACAAGTTCTAAACATTGGAGAGTTGTAGCTAAAAGGGTTATAGGATAACAATAAGAAAGAGCAAACCATCAAAACCAATAAAATACTAACTTATTCACGCCTGCTGATAACTGTAGACAACGGATTCAAGTCCGGTTTGACGTCACCGGACTTGGACCAAAAGCATAGTGTTTCCGTGTCACGTGAAATTTAAAGGTCCCGAATGAAGTTTGATTTAACAATTTTATAGTAATTCGAAGATTTTATCAAGAAAAAATATTGGAAAGGGATATCTCTTACATTTTAGAGGGTTTTTGAAAGGTTTTCAAGATGGAAATTAAAACACATGCAAGGGGCCTCTTATCACTTGTATCCATAGCTGTTCTAATGTATTATTGATATTATTTCTTTTTTTGATGAAATTTTGATATTTATACAGGGTGTTCATTTTAAAACTTACCACACACATCCTTTATGAAAACTTTGGGGTGGTAGAACTGGAGGTCAGGGAGGTTGAAATAGCGTCATTCAATTTTTCGTAAAAACTTTTTGATTTTGAATTGACAAATTTTTTAAGATCTGCAATTTTTTCATCTTCGGTTTTCACTTACAGGCTGTTTACAAATTAGTGATTAGTTCTATAAAATCACACTCTTTTAAGTTGCTTTTGAATGTATGATGTCCTTTTTGAAGAACCTGAATTTGCAATTTGAGGTGTTTCATTTAACTATTTTATATTATACATACATATGTATATTGAGGTAATCGATCAAATTTGCAAGAATTATTTTGAATTTGAATTTTTGAACTTTGATCACATGATATGGCTTGAACGTTGATACTTGCATAATTTTTCCGGTAGAAGTATTCTTTCCCAAATTATTGATTGATGCGGCTTTTCAATGTTCAAGTGTGTGATGTCGATAGTACCTATTATTGCAATTGTGATTTTTTTTGTGCTGCCATTGGCCTCCAAGATCTTATCTTGGGTAGATGAGAACTTGATCCACTGATTCTTGTCCACAATGCGATCGAGAGTGGTATGAAAGTATGAACAATTCTGAAGTCTGCTGGTCTTGTAGGTACATTCATGTCTCTCGGCAATACTGCTCTGAAAGCCCGGATCTGCCATATACTGTAAGAAGACTTTCCTTTGTTGGACTGGTAGGTGTCGATTCTGGTAAGTGTAAGATGTGATTGACCGGGTGATAGAAGTGACCTATTTTCATCTGCAGCATTCTCCATGTCTTCTATCACATAATGGTTTAATATTTATCAAGATCTATACTCAAAACAGAGCTTTGAACACTTGAAAATACAAAACCCTGAAATTAGGTTTAGAATATCACTGAACGGTCATTTATGACACTAATGCTAAAGTTTCTCCTAAATTTTACATGTTCTCTCGGTCCTGGGCGTTCGAACCATTCTCAATAATTTTCATACGATCTGATCACTCCCAGAATAAAATATTCTGGACTTCAGTGGAAGTGATCGTTCACTTCCCTCGATATGATCGTTTTATCGGTACGAAAATCGGCACCCAGGTTCAGTACAGCGAATGGAATCTATCGTCTTCTTTAACTTGACATCCTCGTAAACTAACTTACGACCATTATTCTTTGGATCCTAGGAATGTCGACATATCGCTTCGAGGTGCCTCAGCTATCCCAGTTACCATGAGGCATTGCGAGTTGAATTTTCATTGATTAATTGATCAAATAATATATTGCAGAATTATTACCAAAATCGAACGTTGCATTTTGTATATTATCTCCATTTCCAACGGACATGAAAAATATTGAGAAATCGGTATGCCAACACTGATTCAGAACTGTGCCTACTAATCATGTCTACGTCGACAAATATTGATATATTGCCACAAAATGGGCCTGATCGCAGGTCGTAATTCAGACCAATAAGCTCCAAACACAGATTTGTCAAAACGTTGGACCAAATCCATCATCTAATATAGAATGCCGACGCATTATGCATTTTGAAAATGATCGACAAACCGGTCCAAGCTGAGGTTATTAATGAATGGTGGCTTTGTTGCTTAAAATACGGCCTCCTGCCTGCATTATTCAAGGCTCCGTTCCAGAACCAATTTTCCAGAATTGTGTTTCCGTCTATGATGTGGCGTGAGTAATATATTTCATAATGCTTGGCACAAGATGTATATTTATGAAAGGTCGCTTAGGCTTAGCAGATTGGCGATAAATACTTGATAAAATGTATTTCAAATTTTATCAAAACATCATCTTTACTGAAAAAAAAAACGAATTAACAGGATTATTGCGATAATCTGTGATGATGAAATTGTGATCTGTCAATATGGAGAGCCCTATTTTGTCATGTCAATAAGAGCACAATATACCAATTGTTCCACTTCTAAGCATCTTCAAGAGATGACTGGGACCCGGACTCCATCATATGAGGGGAAGAGATCTCCATCTTTACAGACGCAGCAAGGACAAATACAGGCACAGGAGCAGGGATATACTCAAAGGAACTAAACATCCAAGAGTCAAGCAAGCTTGAGAAAGCATGTTTCATCCTGTATGCAGAAATCATCGCCAATAGAAAAGCAGCCAACCTGCTGCAAGGACATGACAACACAACAAAAGGCGTCACAATCTATGCAGACAGCAAAGCGGCGTTGTGACTACTAGAATCAGATACTGTAAGGTCAAAGGTAGCGATGAGTTGCCATGGAGGCATTGTCTTGGGTCAGATTCAAGAAGCTCGTTTTATGCTGGGTTCCTGGACATCGCATTATTGACGAAAAGACGATGGCAGATGAACTCGCGAAATTGGGACTGAGAAAGCACGAAGCCAAAATGGAAAGCATGTCGCTACCAACGTTCAAACTATTGGAAGATAAAAACATGGTAAAGCTACACACTGACAGACGGAGCAATTGGAACGCCTGCAATACATCGAGAGTTCTGTGGCCAAACTTGGATATGGAAAAAACAGAGAATTACTAAAGCAGAGCAAGTCCTTTGTGAGCACCCTTAGTGGGTGTGATCACAGGACACGTTTAAACCGGAACCATGCTCCGAAAATGGGGCCTAGGGACTGATGATATCTGCAAGGACTGCATCAAAGAGGTTGAAACTATAGAACATCTACTGTGCCACTGCCCAACTCTGGAAAACGAACGTCTCAGCAATATGGGACAATACTACCTCGAAGACTTGGAAGAAGCGGCGTTTGTAGACATCGTGCTAATTTTGAACTTCGTGAAGACCATGGGATGGTTTAGAGAAAGGCTGCAGGTCAAGACCGAGGAAACACCTCTTCAAACAAAGGAACCAAATGGGCCATTTGGTCTCCGAGTGAATGAGATGTGGAGCAGGAAACTGTGGGGCAGGGCATACCATTCGCAACGTAATCTAACCTAAGACTCGGCAGAAAATTTATCCCAATGTATCTTGGAAAAAATGTCTTTATAGTTCCTTGGTTCATTCGAGAATGTTAGAAAATGGTTCACTTTTATATGTTTTGAGGTTTTGAGCATGACAAATCGTGTATCATTTCAAATTATTTTATAGGTGCGATCGAATTTGGAAAAACCAAATCAGAAGACTCCCAACCTGTTCCATTAATATTCCCTCAAGCCATATTTTCCTGTTTCAACCTCGTATCCAGAATCACAATAGCGGCTTATAGTTTTATTAGTAGCAATTTTCTGTCACATTTCGGCGCTCCAGATCAAGGGATCATTTTAAAATACTGGGCCTTTATAAAATGTAAAATGCTAGGGTGCGAATGGAAATTTCCTAAATCGCTACACTTTGGAAGTAATGTGCCTGTTTATCACCGTAATGGGTCCTGGAGCGAGGGAAAATGTCTTATTTACTCGAATAATATATCTATTGCCGTTCAGTCAATTTGTTACAGAGGCTTTTCTACAAGTGTAAGATTTTGGCAAGAAAACTCACTTGGGATGTCTGGAAACTCTTTGGTTTATGACGGTTGCAACCTTGCCAATAAACGTAAGTTCCCGTTGTCATGTTCGTCTGGATAACATCATTCTTATGACCGGTTTCTCGTACAATAAGAAAAAGACTTTTTAAATTGACATAAGTGCAGGAGCAGAACTAGAGTGGCGGTCCATTTATGGTGGGGTGCTTTCAAAACCAATCTGGAGGCTTTGTACAGTCTGCAGCAAAACAAGCAGTGCAGTTGCGATGGACGACCACCTTCAGTTGGAATGGAGAGTATCGCGACTTTGTGGTTCGCATGTTTTTTGAAAGCGGTCGTGCTTCCATGATCACTCAGCAGACCTTCCAGTATTTGGACGGTTGACAGATGTCCCCTGCGTGCTTCGACTTAAATGCGACCTGGATTGGCCACCGAGATCACCGGATCTGAGGATTTCCGATTTTAACCTGTGTGGCTACTCCCAAGGAAAAGGTTTTTGGACATCGTTCTTACAGTTTGATGGAACTGAAGATCCGTATTAGAGAGGAAATCGCCGCTTTTCCGATCGATATTTGTATCGTTTCTGCGGGACATTATTTTGCTGATGTGATCTTCGAAAGTTTCAGCAGTGGCAGAAGCCCAGAAAGTAAGCCTAGTTGCCCTCTACCCCAACCCTGCGTTGTCAACCCTAACTACTTCTCGAACCATCCCACCTCCATTGAGCAGGTCATCCCTCTCAGGTACCCTTCTCCTTAAGGGGTAGCCTCCCAATAGATGGTGGGATGCTTCCTCCGACTTTCTACAGTAAAAACATCGAGGTGATTCGCCTATTCCTAGTAGAAGCAAGTGTCGATCGGGCTTCTCATGTCCTGTCAGAATGCCGGAGGTGATGCTCTGACACCTCCCTCTCTTGCTCAGAAACTGGACTGTCCTTCGTTTAATAGGTTGTGTAATCATCCTCTGGCTTGGCCATGCTCAGATATGGTTCTGGACCGGTTTGAGTTGCTGTAGACACTTGTTTGGCTGGCTCGTCCGCTCGTTCGTTTAGATCATAGGTACCCCGAATCATTCAATAGTTGGTCAGTCAAAATATCAAAATTCATCGTATGTATGGATTCAAGAAATAAATATATAAATAAATAACTCTATTGACCATCATTGATGATAACCAATGATACTAATATCGGTGAGAATCAAGTTTTATTCTTCCGAATGCAACAAAACCAGATATCAATCTGAACAGACCGATGCTGCTTTCCTCGTTTTTCAAAAAAATTCTTCCACCACTCCACGTCCCGATAACCGAGTACAACAAATACATTTCCAAACATACGAGTCCCCCTTCTTCAATCTCTAAAAATACCAAATCACACTTTAAGAAAGCTTTTCGCAAGTGCAGATTTAATTTTGAGTAATGGTTATTTGTGTCCCTTCGCAAACGGCATGCGGCTTCTATCTCTCCCCGTAGTCGAAATTCCTTCTTTTATTTGCGCGCACTTAACCCCAGATAGAATTTAAACTTACATTAAGATATTTTTAATAGTCAAATAAAAGGGGGCCAAAATTTTATGGAACAAGATTAATCTCGACCATTCGGCGCAGTAATGTTTATCTAAACGTCTGTTCTTGCTTTCGCCCGTTCTCGTTTATTTTCTTTTGGCTGGAGTCTTGCTAATAATTTTTATTTCAAATTGTTCATTCGCAAAAATCAAAATCAAGATTTGATGAACCAAATGCAAGGTGACTTCATACATGAGCAACTACACTCAGGTGCAAGTAATTCTATCCATATGCAACATTCCAAGGGGACTATCGATTTTTAGTCTTTCATATGTGAAGTAATCATCATCTGAGCGAAGCGCGAATTGTGTATATGATAAGCAGGTGAGCAGGTCGACGACGACTTGCTGAAGATAATGTATAATCCAGAAGACCCAGCGCCATTTATTAAGCAAACAACACGTGAACAAGAATGACGCTGATTGGAAATATGTGATATTGTTCTCGGATGAGTCCAGATTTTGTGTGAGGAATTTATGGAAGATAAGGAGAGCGATTTTTCCAATGGAAAGAAAAAGAGAATCATAGGAGGCCCAGTTATGATTTGGGAATATACAAGTTCCAAAACCTTTTCTGATCTGGTTATTGTGATCCATTGATAGGCACCATTTCTATTCTTGTGAACGATAACGTGGACGTCAATGAATATTTGGAAGAGGTCGCCATTGTCCGTGTGATGGATTTCAATCCATCTGATTCCCAGGAAAAATGGTACTATCATAAAAATACAAAATTGACTATATTGTCACCAATCATCAACAGCCTTAGTACGAAAAAATTATATTATGCCTGACTAGTATACAAAACACAAAAAATTATTTAATTAATATAAGTTGTTTGATCACTTTATCACTATGGCTGCTGTGGCTGCACAGGTTGTTGTGGTTGTTGAGATTGACCAGTCTGCCCACCACTCAAATTTTGCTTCAAAGCATCGATAGCATTTTCTAGACCAGGGGGTGGTGTTGGCAAATGGTCACCTTCAGGCTGGAAGCCATTTTCGTCAGCAATGTACCTGGAAAGTGGAGTTTATAATTTGAGAAATTTTGGTACCCTATAATAATCAATAATTCTTACCTAACAGTAATTACTTGACCATCAGGAGCAGTATAGCTGAAGCTTCCTTGAAGAACTAATACAGAGTTGGTCGAATTTTCTTCATCTCCAGCTGCACTTCTTCCCTGAAGTGATGGTGTTCCTTGTTTGATAGAGCCCGATTCTTCAATTTTAATGCCGTTGCCAGTTTCGAAGCTGTGAATTGAAATTTGTGATCTAGATTTTGTTCTGGGCTGCTGATCTTTGCAACTTATAGAATAAATATTGATTTTCTGGTTAACATTATAGATTATCGAAACAGTCACTGTCCATTGCAGATTTCGCGTTAATGACTACAACAGCACCCAAATCAATAAAATACAGATTTTCACGTTACGTTTACGGACCCTTCTTAGGTGCCAAGCGAAAGTCCAATCCATCTAAAACCCTCTCCCCTGCCCTACCTGTAGCTAAATCCCCCGTCTTCTTTTGTCTCAGCAGATTGGCTAACAATCGGAATTGGGGTTGAGCCACTGCCACCCCCCTGTTGAGGGGCGGCTGGGGCGGCGGCTGGGGCGGCGGCTGCCGGCTCTTGCGGTCGACCCAATACCGCTGGGCTTATAACTAGCACTGCACTAATCTGAAATAAGAGTTTAATTGCACACATAAATATCAGAAACAGAGCTTTTGTTTGGGCTATGAATATTTCAAGGGGAGAATGTAAGCAATTTTGTGATTCCATATAAAATATTTCGAGAGATAAATAAAACGAGCAGAACCAAAGATGAGTTAATTGGGTGTATTTTTCTTATCGGTACCGCTTAGGTGTTTTATTAATGTGAACTTGTGATTATTTTTATTGGATTTCAAAGAAATGGTACATGTTTCTATATAATTCGTAAAAAATCAAGATCTCATTCATGTTGAACACATTCAATTGTCTCCCATGAGCTATTGAAAAAATTAGGAAGAGAAAGTAATAATTATTCCAAGCAACTTTTGATAAAACACCTCTTTCTTCGATTTTATTATGTTCGCTTTATTTTCTACTTAATATGGGTAGGTAATATCCACTTTGTCTCAAATGTGTAGATATTTTATAACTTGTGAGAAAGCTAATAGTTTAGCCTGATCTCTTTTTTACATAAGGGCAGTGTCAAAAGTCCTATAAAAACTCTATACCAAAAAACTGTTGTTCCTTGGATCAGTCAGTTCCAAAAACTCCATAACATTTCTCTGATCTGAACTTGACTAGTTTTTCTGATAATCGAACGATTCAGGGAAACTGAGGCAATGATAAGAAAGTCAAGGCTTACCAAATAGAATCCCAACATGATGACGTAAACTAACACACTGATAATCAAACTGAACAATGATCTGTTAAGTGCATACTGAAAACTTTTTTATTAGTCTTATATATGCTACCCCATCCTAACAGAATCATATAGTTTGTGATATAATACGAGGCGATAATTATTCTGACCTCTAGTATATTATGAATCTAAAAATAAATTTCCATAAAATGCAAAACCGCTGAAAGATGTGATTTTGCATTTTTCAGAAAATGGTGACTATGTGCGGATTTAGAAAGCTGCATGTATTTGTTTACAGTTTCGAAGATTTTGTGGGCGCTGATAAAATATTGATAATTAATGAGATAATTGGACTGCATTGATTATCACCTGTAATCAAGAATAGAAAATAATAAACAATGCTCATATTTCTGGAAAACCCAGCCCTATATTGAAGGCGAGGTGAAGAATATATGATTTTGTTGATGTTCTGAATAAAATGAGAACTAGTGACACAAAAAATCATTGTTTGATATAAAAGAAACAAATCAATCTACAATTTTTGACCAGTGTATATCTAGGTAATAATGCTAAGTAAACATCAATAACATTGTGCATATTTGAAAGTGAAAAGACGCATTAAATAAAATTTCAACATATTTGTCATCACCTTGATGATTGGTTAAATGTTTATAGGTTTGTAACCAAAAATTTATTTGTTCTTGTGATTGCCTCGGAAATACCCAGTTCAACACAAAGTGTGCTCACTCCAAATATTGAGATCCTTTAATATTCAGATCAGTAAACCATTTTTAAGAATATTTTGTATTTTGATGCCACTACAACCTACATTTTGTTTCATTCACATGTTAAAATAACCCATGATCTACAGGTAAATCTCCAGAATAATATTTTTGTGGAAACAACTTTCCACTTCACTCTCTGTTTTCAAGACCATTTTATGAACTTTATTTGGAGCGTCATAACTAAGGTAGGTACCTGCATAGATTTCCAAACAAAAGATTATATTTCATGAACTGCGTGTTTAATTATTGACAAAAGTTCATTCGTCCTTTCAGGTCATCATGGAAAAATCAATGAACGCGATTGGCACAGTGAGCCCCCACCACAAAAATCCAGGGTAACACGAGTTTTTGGAAAATATGATTTTTCAATACTCGATAAAATCATTCTCAATATCCAAAGCTCGTCACGAGTTGGAAAAAAATGGAAATTTTCTAGAAGCATATATTATGTATTATATATTATACAGTATGTATTATGGATGCGGTTTACAAGAGGTGAAATGGACTAGCAATTGAGAGATACGGAAAAAAGTCATTCTTGATACAAAAGTCTGCTTGCCGAAAAAATAGGAGCTACGATGAGATAATTCATTTCTATCATAAAGTGCGTCCCAAAATTGTAAAAACATAAAATGAAACAAGAGCAAGCATTTTTTGGTGAGATGATAAATAAAAAATATGCTCCAAATTCAGTCATAACTCTGTTTCCGAACCTACTGAAGAAGATTTGAATTTATAAAAAATTTAACAATTTTGCAAGTTTGCATTTTGCCACTTCCATATCATGATTTTTATACCTGTACAGGGTGATTCATTTTCAGCGACAGGGTGCCAGTTCTCCTAAACTATTCATCGTAGAGACTTACGGCAAACAAAAAAAATTACTAAAACGGACAAGAGCAAAACCTGGAAAATATTTTCAAGTTTCTGAAATGGTCGCTAGGGGGCGTAACAATCAACACCATGTAGAAAAATAGGATTTCTATAGAATTTTGCTCAATAAAAATATATCGATGATATCATTTTCATATTCACTGACTATTTACCTACTCTTTTTGTCCAAAACGTTTTTTTCAATCTATCAAAATAAAAAGGTGGGGGAAGTTCGACTGTTTTTTTAAACAAACGTAGATTCCTCCAGTTTCTCTTGACCGATTTAAACGGGCTTGTGCTAATATGAAGGAGCATGATCTGCCCTTCAAAATAATTTTATGGTTTTGAATTTTTGACCTTCGCCGTCGCCGCTAGATGGCGTTTACTGAAATGGGGCGTATTTTTGAGTTTTATCCAAAAAAATCAAATGTAATGGTATATTCATTTTTATATATTTAAAAAAAGGATACATTTCTCTATAAAGAAAAATTAAAAAAAACAAAAAAAAAATAAAATGAAAAAAATTATTTTTTGTTCTTTTTTAAAATGTTTTAATAGAAAAATGTATCATCTTTCAAAATACATGAAAATTATTATACCATTACATTTGATTTTTTTGGAAAAAACTCAAAACTATGCTACCATTTCAGTTGACGCCATGTAGCGGCGACGGCGAAGGTCAAAAATTCAAAACCAAAGAATTTGAAGTGCAGATCATGATCTTTCATATGAGCCCAAGCCCGTTCAAATCGGTCAAGCGAAACTTGGGGAATCTCCGTTTGTTTGAAAAAAACAGTTGAACTTCACCCACCTCTTTATTTTGATAGATGGAAAAAAACGATTTTGACAAAAAATATAGGTAAATAGTCAGTTAATATGAAAATGATATCATCGATATATTTTCATTGGGCAAAATTCTATAAAAATCCTAATTTTCTACATGATGTTGATTGTTACGCCCCCTAGCGACCATTTCAGAAACTTGAAAATATTTTCCAGGTTTTTCTCTTGCCCGTTTTAGTGATAAATTTATTTGCCGCAAGCCTCTACGATGAATAGTTTACGAGAACTGGCACCCTGTCGCTGAGAATTAATCACCCTGTACATGATTTCCTGTTTTTGTTATAGGTATAGAAGTGATAATATGAAAGTTGTAGAATGCGGACTTGCAAAAATGCAAACTTGTTCAATTTTTTAAAAAATTTATAGATTCAAATTTTCTTTAGTAAGTTCGAAATCAGGGTAAGAACTAAATTTGTAGCAACTTTTTTATTCATTATTTCACGTGATAAGCCAAAACAATAGGACTCTTCACTCGTTATTGATTTTGTTTTTGCATTTTTGAGACACCCTGTTTGATAAAAGTCAATTTTCTCAAACAAATAAAAAATAAAAAAAAAACACAGTCACAGGATACACCACCTTCCTCAGGTGAGTCTCATGTCAGTCTTAGTATTACTAACCTTAGTTTCTAGGAACTTAAGACTAACCTACAACAGTATAAATTGTCATTCAAATGGCTTTAAAACTTATACAGATTAACCTGCAACATGGGAAAGCCTCAACAGCTGTCCTATGTAACACGATGAACAAACTAGGTACACACATAGCCCTCATTCAAGAACCCTGGCTTAACCAGGGTAAGATTAGGGGACTGGGACTGGTAGGAGGCTCACTGTTTCATAGCCCCTCCAGCAAAAACCCAAGGTCGTGTATTGTAACAAGAGAAGTTAACAGTTTTCTATTGTCAGGACTCTCAACCAGAGATCTGACTGTCATCAAGATAATCACTAAGGACAATGGGATCCTCATTGTTGCATCGGCCTACCTCCCATATGAGAGGAAAAGCCCTACAACCGAGGTGATTGATCTTGTGAATTTCTGCAAAGAAAGGAATCTTCCTCTCCTTATTGGATGTGACTCAAACGCTCATCATTTTATATGGGGTAGTAGAGATATTAACCCACGAGGTAGAGATCTAGCCGATTACCTCAGCTCCACGGACCTCCATATCCTAAACAGGGGTGCTGCTCCTACATTCTCCAATGTTAGGAGTGAGTCAATCATAGATTTAACGTTATGCTCAACGAGTCTATATAGCAAGGTAAAAGAGTGCAGGGTGGCTGGTGAAGTCACACTGTCTGACCACCGGCACATCATGTTCACACTCGAACAAGAGTGCTTAATAGCACAGCCTAAGGTAAGAAATAGGAAACTCACTAACTGGGATCTCTTTAGAGAGGAAATAGAAAGAGGTGTCGACAACATTCTTACCAAAATAAGAATAGAAGAGGACATTGAGCTGGCTGCAAATCAGCTGCAAGAATGCCTCACTAATTCATTTGAGACAGCATGACCCTTAAGGGAAAAGCCAAACAACTCCAAGACGGTCTGGTGGAATAAGCAAACGGAGACTCACCGTCGCAAAGTTCGCAGGCTCCTCAGTAGAGCTAAAGAACTGCGTACTCCGGACAGCTGGGATGACTATAAGACAGCCCAAAGAAACTACAAGAAGGTCATAAGATCAGCTCAGAGACATAGCTGGCAAAGCTTTTGCGAAGAGCTGAACGACCTTCCGTCTACGCTCCGCCTATGCAAGATCTTAGCAAAGGACGCTGGAGCCAAAATAGGATGCCTAGTAAAAGCGGATGGAAAATTAACCTTGTCCGAGGAGGAGACGCTTAACAGGCTACTGGAAGTGCACTTTCCTGGATCGGGGCAAATCGCTGCACTCCCACATCATGTAAGAGCCCGCACAGCTCCCGACTTTGAAACTGCAAAGAGGATAGTCGACTATGAAAAGGTAGAATGGGCTCTCGAGTCCTTCTCTCCGTACAAAGCTCCAGGGATGGATGAGTTTTTTCCGGCCTTGCTACAAAAAGCTGGTAATCGTGTAACCGCATTCCTGGTGAAGCTCTTTTGTTCATGCCTTGCCATGAGCTATATCCCCTCTAGCTGGAGGGAAGTGAAGGTGATATTTATCCCGAAACCAGGGAAATCAGACTACACCAACCCCAAGTCCTTCCGACCGATTAGTCTATCAAGCTTTTTACTCAAGACACTAGAAAGACTTGTTGATAGATACATCAAGGAAACGCATCTGTTATCCATGCCACTGCATAACAATCAATATGCCTATCGACAAGGTCTATCGACGGACACGGCGCTACATCACCTTATCACCAAGGTAGAGGGAGCGCCAGACGGAAATAGATCAGCATTGGGTGCTTTTGTGGACATTGAAGGCGCATTTGACAATACCTCCTTTGAATCGATCTGTCGAGCATTAGAAGCAAGGGGCTCAGAAAGAACACTGACCCAGTGGATATCAAATATGCTATCACAAAGGATGATATTTGCCGAATTAAACGGACAAAATGTCAGAACTATGGCTGCCAGAGGCTGTCCCCAGGGTGGAGTCCTATCCCCTCTCCTTTGGAGTCTTGTGGTGGACAGCCTGCTGAAGCAGCTGAACGATTCGGGATTGTATACACAGGCCTATGCTGATGATCCGGTGATCCTAACGACGAGTAGCCACATTCAGGAGCTGAGAGCACCCACAATGCGAGCCCTGAGAATTATAGAACAGTGGTGCTCCCTTGAAGGACTTAGGATCAACCCCGAAAAGATCGAAATCCTGTTATTCACCAGGAAATACAAATCAGGACTCAAACCAGAGATTTCCATCTCAGGAAGAGTCCTGGAATACAGGAAAACGGTCAAATACCTAGGAGTAACTCTTGACCAGAAACTGTCCTGGAAAGATCACATCGAAGAACGCTCTAGGAAAGCCATATGCTCTCTATGGGCATGCAAAAGAGCTATAGGGACAACATGGGGACTGAAACCCAGAATAGTTTACTGGATCTATTCTATGGTTATCAGACCTCTGATCACCTACGGAGCCATAGTATGGTGGCCCGCAACTAAGAAAGCATACATCCAAAGGCAACTGGATAAGGTTCAAAGGATGGGATGCATCAGTATAACAAGCGCAGTACGGACCACACCAACGAGAGTGTTGGAGGTAATCCTGGAGCTACCCCCACTGCACTTGTTTGTAGAGAGTGTTGCACTCAGAACAGCATACCGTCTTTACTGTCTGGAACATCTGAAGCGGAGGAACAAGGGACACTCGGTCATCGTGAGTGAACCCCAGATAAAAGATGGAGTGCTGCTTATGCACTCCGACAACATGACTCCAATCTTCTATGCTGGAAGCTCGCCTGAGCTGATTATTCCTAGACCAGAGGATTGGACGGATCAGAACAGACCAGTTCAAACACGAGAAGGGTCGTGGTGGTTTACTGATGGCTCCAAACATCAGGGAGGCACAGGAGCAGGATTCTGCAAGAGCGGGAGGGACAATAAAATGACCTTCTCGCTCGGGATTCACGCTTCGATCCTACAGGCCGAGATCTTCGCCATAACACAATGTGCATATACCATTCTTGAGAGCGGCACAAATCACAGAACTTTCAACATTTGTTCAGATAGCACTTCAGCATCAAAGGCTGTTGTGAGAAAGGCAGTATACTCTAAAGCAGTCCTAGAATGCAAAGAGGCTCTGCATAAGATAATTCAAAATAACAACAAGGTGAGGCTAATTTGGGTCCCGGGCCATAGCGGTATAAAGGGAAACATTGAAGCTGACAGACTTGCCAAAAGTGGTTCATCGCACAGGCCGATAGGACCCGAACCAATGATTGACATCTCTAAAGCAATAGGAATGCGCGAGGCGAAGAAACTTCTACTCGAAAAGGCCACTCTATGCTGGAATAATGCCCCTGGTATGCTACATGCCAAGGCAATGATAACAGGACCTGATACGGGCAGAACCAAAGAGCTCCTAAATATGAGCAGAAAAGACCTCCGCACAATGATTGGTCTATTAACTGGTCACATGAACCTGAAGGGTCACCTCCATAGGATCGGGATCGGGGAAGATTCAGACTGTAGGTGGTGCCTTGAAGACGTAGAGATCGTAGCCCACATCCTAACGGAATGTCCGGCTCTTCGTAGCATTGGGATGGAACACTTCGGAGCTGAACTCACAACACTTCAGGAATTGGAAGGGATCTATTTGAGGGACCTGCTGAGCTTCGCGAAAGCGTCGTGCCTTCAATAATCTCACTTCTATCTATTGTGGGTTGCAACGGGCCCAGGAGGCCTAAGCAGGTTTTGGCGTGAGCCACCCACTGAAACATCTACATCTACATCTACAACACAGTCACATTCGATGAGCCGATTTCTATGCACTTGGTGTATATTTCATGAGTTTAACGAAGAATTGATAGAGCTTATTTCTCTATTTTAGAAATTGATATTTTGATAAATTTATAATTTATCTGTGGGACATGTACAGGGACATTCTGTATACAGGGTATCATGAAAGTCAACGATAATACTGAAAGGGGTGATGGACCAGCTCATGAGCATCTAGAAAAACATACTATGACCTTAGTAAAAACTCTATGGTTTTCGAGATATTGCCACTAAAAGTTCAAAATATTCAATAAGAAATCTTATTTTACAGAGAGATATATTATTTTTATTTAATTTTTTACTAAGTACGTGGACATTTTTGTGACTAGCTTGAAATCGCAAAGCAAAAGATGGTGAGGAGCAGTAAAAAAAAAAAAAAAAATATTATGTTTTTCTGGAAGCTTATGAGTTGGTCTATCACCCCTTTCAGTATTATCGTTCACTTTCCGGATACCCTGTATATTGACCCATATGCTAGCGACGTTATCAATGAAGATATAAAAATGTTATGAAAGTTTTAGATATTCCTCTGAATTTTTCAAAAATCCTATCAAAAAAATCAGGAGACTATCGGAATGTCAATATTTTTCCACAAGTAGCATTTTTTTCAATGGAACTCATTGTTCATTATCATATATTATGAAGGAGCTTATTTTTCTGGTTTCAAAAATTCATAGTTTGATACCTTTGTGATGAGTCGTTCCGTAGATATTTAATTTCAAATATGTGTAAAAATTAGTATTTAAATCCCGGTTGCCATGGATGAAGTTGCACAAATTTATTAACTCGTGAATATTAAGAATAACATCTAGAAAATGAAGTTATTTGACCTCATTTTCTATTGATTTAATCTATATAATCAAGATTCTATCATTTCTCCATAGCAACAGGCATATGAATTTAAATTTTTAGACATATTAAAACTTGAATATCTCCTGAACGACTCATCTGAAAGGTATTAAACTGTATATTTTTGAAATCAGGAAAATAAGCTCTTTCATAACATATGATAATAAACAGGAGGTTCCATTGAGAAAAAATGCTACTTGTGGAAAAATATTGACATTTCTATAGCCTTTTATTTTGAATGGATTTTTGAAAAGTTCAGATGAATATCTGAAACTTTCATATTCACAAAATCTTCATTGATAACGCCGCTAGCATATGGGTCAATATATACGGAATGATCCTCTACAGCTGACAAAATAGAAAGAATTTCATAAAAATATAGTTACAAAAAAATAAAAATGTAAGGAATTTTCGTATACAATTTTTTTAGCGGACAATCTGGGTTAGTTTGGGTTAGAAAAAGTTTGAAATCAACAAAACAACAATTATAATAATATTTGTAGTCCAAGAAAAAGCAAAGCCCAAGTTTGTCAAAATCGGTTTATCCGTTTCGAAGATACAGGGTGTTATTTATGGAAACCTTTGAATACATCTTACCACTTAATTTTTAGGAAAACATCAACAAGTGTCAAACAAATAAGGTTCAGATTATCCTTACCTTTGAAGATCAGGAATTTTTTCATCACATTAATATGGAAAAATTCACAGAAACATCAATTTTTAGATTCAAGATCACGCCCCTAAGCGAATCCTTCAGAATTTCAGAATCTTGAAAATATTTTCCAGCTCTTTCTCATGGCCGTTTTAGTCATATTTTTTTCTACCGCAGACCTCTACAATGGATAGTTCCCCAGATACAGTACCTCGCATTCTTAGTTGCCAACCGACAGGCGGAATGTGTGAATATGATGATTTTTACCCTCAGACTTTCTGGAAATGAGTTATATCAATAATGTGCATGATTTTGATCGTGCAATCCAGAAACAAGAAACCAATAAATACATACGTATTCTGCTATAATATTCTTGATGAAAAGTGCATGTCTTCTCATTTTTAAATGCAGCAGTCAATCTCGCTTTTCCATCATTCAACCGATTGTGTGGTGCCATTTGGAAAATAGGATGAGAACTTTCTGGAGTTCTGATGGATAACCTGAATCGCCTAAACCCAAACTGTAATATAATGTGTGATTACACATTGTTTGTTATGTTTATTATGGTATCATGGTGATATAGTTGTGTGTAAATAATTATATAGGTATCACGATGAATGAGTTCAACATTTTCATCATCCAGTAGAACTGCATTTTAATATCAATCATCATTATTATAAGTGCATGTACAGCGAAATTTTTAAGTGCGTATAGATTCGGAAAACTATACATTATGAAACATAAATAACACGTGCATTAAAGGCACAGTAATCTAAAATGAGATAAAAAAGTTTCATTTTGAATACGTAACCAGGTTTGCATGGTGAAGTCAAACTCCTTTTTTTTAATACTTTCACTTTTACTTTCGACTAAACAGTCATCATCTGGGCAAGCTTGTGCGTTGAAACGAGATTGAAGAAATGATTGCTTATCATTGTCAGTGTCAGTTTCAAATAAATTCTAGATTTAGGCGCAAAGGCTATTCATCAAAATACACTGACAGGTTACAGGTTTTAAAAAGTCAATTTGAACACAATAAGTTCTTGAGGTACACTCAATATCAAACTTTACTTGATACTTATGAAATCCATTTCATTATAAATAATTGAAATGAATCAATTGATCCACAGGAATGAAATATCTTTGAAACATAGTAGAATAATTATTATTGTCGCTTCAGAAATTTACTGACTACGTTCCTAGATTCGTAAAAGCTCTTAATACATTTTGCCTGATTTTGGGAAAAAAAACAGGGCGTTCGTCTAAAATCGCAATACTGGGACTTTAGTATGTCCAGTTTTTTTCCTTGTTTTGTTGGTTGAGGAATTATAGAAGTTGTGAGCGGGATCTTTGACATGAGTCTCAAAGGAGGATTTGTTCAGGTACTGAAGCGTTGTGATTTTTGATCTTGAGTGGTCAGAGATTCCTTGTTAGAAGGATCCTACCCGTTTGGCTCACCTAAATATTCACCGTTACAAGAATTACAGACCAACTTCTATAGGGAGTATTTTATTCAATCCGAGGTGGCAGAAAAGGGTTGATAAATTGAGAAGGATAAGTATTTTAAAAAAATCTCGCAATTCAAAGAGGAAGACTTACCCACTAGCCCACCCATGAAAGGGTTCAAAAAAAGTTTCCGTATTTGAAAAAGTTTTTTCTAACAAAATACTCTACAAGCATTAAAATCATTGACGTTGTCCTTTGTTAAAGGTTCGCTGGATTACCTCTTTAAGATATCCGTTAATAAGAGGCATTTTTTTTTATTTCTTTCATTGGTAGTCTATCTGTTTCAATGACGAGATTTCTTAAGAGGACTTTAAGCACTCAGCTGTGATCACTCTCCGCGCGGAAACACCACGTTTGCTACTGTCTTTTCAAATTGCGGGCATACCCCGCGTCGCCATACTTCTCCTATCAGTTTTTTGACAAACGACTTGTGTGAACGAACCACAGATTTGTAGTGGGAACGCCAGAATTCTGGTATTGCGCGTATACTCAGCGGTAGTAGGAGAAAGTGGGGTAATACGGCACAAATAAGAAGAATTAAATCAACATTTTTTATTGTGAAATGATCAAATACTTTATGGTGGCACATGGGATCCACAAAAATAAGAATCCACACAAAAATAATCAGATTACCAAAGATCTCGCATGATGTTCAGTAATACCACTCGTTTTAATGGGGAAATATGGAAAAAACTGGTCCAGCTCTGTCGTTATCTCTTTCTTTGATAGACTATTTGTTTTCTAACTGAAAGTCCGTCATTTATGTATGAAAATCAAAAGTAGATACAGGGATGATATGTTTCCAAAATATGCCACGAAATATTCGTATACAGAGAAAAGATTAATACTTTGAAGATAAACACTTACCTTATTTTATTTCTTTAGTATACTCACCTCACTTTCCCCTACTTAGTGGCTAGAAGAAGATGTCATCAAAATTATAGGTACTTACCGTGCGGAATCCGTTCTGATCATCATTTATAAAACCACTTAAAGTCACAGATATATGATTATCTACATGATGCGGATTGTCTTTTGAATGTTAGTGGAATTCCTTTGAATCGCGAAATGCTTTCTTCAAAATAAAAAATCATAATCTTTTCTTAAGAAAATGTTGGACGGAAATCTTCAAAGTTCGTTTCGATACTCTCACGAATCTCAAGGGAGCGTATCATCATAGACCAATGAACTCTATGGAGCGGATAATTGGATAAGGCTGAATTTTGTTAAAATCGTCACTTGGTCATATTATATTGTATATAATTGTGCTCTCAAAAAATTTGTTCCAACCCCCATAGTACCGTCTCAGAACCAGTAAGCTCCAGTAGCCCACATCATTTTTGACAAGTAAGACATTTGTCAAAATTGACTAGAAAGAACCGTTCTGAAACGGTTTTTGTGAGTGGTTGGAACGCACCTCCTTGTGTAGAGCGCCCATAACAAGTAGGAGAAATGAGTTTTGACAATCACGAAAGATAAAAAATACTTTTATTAGTTTCCGGAGATGTATAAATAGCAATGATCGAGGTCACAATGCACAAAGGATGTGATCAAGCATGACTTATTTCATGCAATCAGGAAACACATTAATATAGCAAAAAATATATCAACCACTGACAACTGAATACCACATTTGATTCCTTTTGATCTCCAACTATAAATCTACGCTCGATCGCTCAAAGCTCTTTTTAATTAACAGCCCTCTAAAACAAGTTAAACAAGTCAAAACCTATATTCCGGAAATATGCAAGAGCTCGGAAGAAAAAGAAATAGAAGAAAAAAATATAAAAAACGCCGAACACGTAAAAGTGAATCAATGGAAGGCGCTTGTGCAGGTATTAAGGTGTGAGACGCCGGTCGAACGAGTTCGTGAGTGCTTTCAAAATATCAAAAACGGCCAGAAATTTAAATGTAATTGCGCGAATGTTGAAATGTTATGCCCGGCGAAGTCCAGGAGTTTTTCAAGTTGGCCAAGGAAATTAGGATGGAGAATGTGTAATGCCTCATTATCGTAATGGTCTGCTTATGCCTTCCTGTGTATTCAATGGTGCATGCTGTTATAAGAAACATACAAGAGCGTATTTTTGTATGGAATTTTGCTTAGGTATTTTATTCATTTCTTCACAATATTTATACACTTAACACTCATCCAAGTTTTCTTCATGTTGTTCGAGAAGATTGATTTGTTGAAGTATTTCATCTTGAGACAAGGTTATGGTTCTTGAGGCGGATTTCCACCAAACGGACTCGCTTGCGACTAGTTTCAGTTTCAAAAACAGAAACAAAAAACTTGCTGTAGTTTCGAAAACAAATTCGAAACTTGATTTCCACCAAACAAACAGAAAAGTTAGTTTGTTGCGTGTTTTGTTTTGAAGTGTTTTCTGTCGTTTCCACTACACGGACAGTTTCCATCATGCCTCCTCCAGACAATGTTTTTATAATGGCGTGCGGTTTTTAATAATCGGCGCAGGCGGATTCATGCTCTGGACTACTCTAGAGGGTCCTCAAAACCTGCCTGTAAAAGATTTTTTCAAAAATCTCAAAAACAATAGAAAACCGTATACTGCATAAATACCGAAATAAAGAACAAATCAATAAATATACCCTGGATAGTGACAACAAACCACAACACTTTGATAAAAATGTATGATAAATTCACAAAGTCAACATACCGGAACAATATAGAGAACTGTTGTCGCTGACCGTTTCCACATAGCGGACTTTGTTTACAAAAACACAGACAAAACACGAAACCTTTTGATGTTTTCCGCCTGGCGACGGGACTTGTCGTTGTTGACGAAAACACGAACTCGCGACAGAGAGTCTTCAAAATGTTGCTTATTTTGACAACAAAAGTTGTTCTTTTGTCGAAATCGACACAGTTGCTGTTTTGTTGTGGTTTTGCCCGTTTGGTGGAAACCCGCCTTTATATTACAAGACTTAGAAACATCTCTACACTTCTGCTATATTATGATATAATAATGGATGTTTTGCTGAGCGAGTTGTACGGTGAATAGTTTTAGAAATAGCTGAAAGAAAAAAATAGATCCTCACTTGACAAAGCACGATGCATGATGATTAAAGCTAAATTACCATTAACATTTTGGGCCAAAGCTATACAGCTAATTATTTGATCAACAGATCGCCATCAAAAGCATAAGATGGCAACACTCCATTTGAAAAATGAGTTCATCAAATACCATCAGTCAGACATCTTCATATATTTTGAATAAGAAATCAAGTAGAAAAAAGTTTTCTCCACGATCAGAAGAAGGTATTTCCATGGAGATACGGACACGTCAAAGGGATAAATGTAGAATATGGATTCCATATCCAAGAAAAATTGAAGTCTCAAGAGAATAGATGTCAAAATACTAGACGAAAAATCAAGTGAACTTTACGACAGAGACAACAATAATTACGATATTTTTGATCATGAACTGTTTACAAAAAATGAAGGAAAAGGAAATTAAGCAGGCAAACACAAAATTCAGAATATTCTGTGCACCTAAGAAGATCCATTTATGAAAATAAAAAATAAAAAAGAGGAGAAATTGAGATAATAGAAAACCCGGAATGATTTTCAGAAGTACAAGAACTTATCCACAACAAATAGAAATGAAAGAATTTGAGGTTAGACCAAGAAAAAACATACAAGCAACAAAATGGACTGAAGACTATATTTCATACTTCATTGGTGAAAAAGATGCTAAAGAAGACAAAGCTTTGATAAGAGAGATTTGGGTGTTTTGAATTGAATTATTGTTTAGGAATAGAATCTAAGCAAGACAATGGCACGAGAATAGAGTACCTACAAATAATAATTGTTGCACAGAAGGTACGATATGTTTACTGAAAAAAAAAATATTTTTGTGAAAGTTGAATTGTTAATTTTATCGTTGATTGAACATTTGGAAAAGGTTCTTTTACATAATTCAAAAACCGCGTGGACTTATTACGCTAACTAATCGCACAGCTTTGGTTCACTGACCCAGTTTTCTGTAAAGATGATTTTCGACAACCTACAGGAAAAAGATTCTGTAGTCAATAATTTGAAATCTTAAATAATCTACATAGTTAAAAAAAAAACAGAAACATGGAGAATCCTATCAGTAGTAGGGACAGTCCAGCTCACCTGTTCAAAGATCTACGATGAAGTTCTAGTAATACGTTATTTAAAAACACCAAACATCACCCTGAGCCTTTCCAACTCAACATGGCATAAATCAATTCCAAATCCATACAACCCACATTGTACAATGCAAAAATCCCTTGATTGATAAGTTCGGTCATAACCCCTTACCATCCCACCCCCCGAATTACGGCTAGCAGAGTGTCTGTCGTAACACGCGACTGCAACCCCACTCGTCACGTGACTGGCACGCGTAATATCCTCCAGTTGATTAAAACCGTCACTTTAAAACGAGTGCCATGCTGGAGAGTGCATTAGAACAAATGTCATATGCTGTGTGCCAGTGGAGATCATAGGAGGGCAAATAAAGGAACGACCATGGGACACTAGGTGAAAGACAAAAAGGGTAGTGTACTTGAAAGCTAGTTTCACAACTCAAGTTTTCCATAAACATGACTGAAAGACTCAATTTGATCACCAACAATATGATATGAATGTCTGAGCTTGGTATTATGAGTCTGCTCCAGACTTGTATGTTAGCACTTATTGTTCGCAACTTTCTTTGATTGATTTTTTTCAATGATCTTACTCAAATCCTTGGTAGTTGTTTTACTTTTATTCAATATATTATTGATCAGATGAAGAAATCTGATGTATCGACAGGTTTGTCCAGGTATGGTGATCTCGATGCTGATATTGTTCGGGACTAGTTTGCCGTATGAACTTTTCGGGTATGCTGCTGAAGTTTGACTTTGATTTGATAATGTTGTGTTCCTCATATGGTCATAAATCGCTGCTTGAGAATGTTGGCCACTGCTAGAATGATAATAATTGTTTATTACTGAGATGGAGACATAGGTACATGTTGTTATTTGGAAAAATACAGATTTGAAGTTTGACACAGCTATACAGATGATGACTGTGTGGAATTCTAGGAACCGCAAAAATATCTCAATTGATAGAATTTCTCTAAATATTTATGTTAGTTCAACTAGATGGAGTATCAATCCATAACTCAATAATTATTCGTTATGGTTGTTTCAAAAAAATATTCTATGGATATGACGAAGCAGTCCTCTGAAATTGTGGCTGTGGAGATCTCCCGATATTACACCACTCGATTTGTATGTTTATTTTGAAAACTCGAAAAGAAAGGAGGGCGATCTTTATTGATACATGTAAGGTCTACATTGAATTTCACTTCGAAGTGGAACTGTCAAATTTTAGCTTGCCAAACGGGAATCATAACATAGTATAATAAACAACAAGTAGCGACAGCTCCATATACCTAAAGGTGGTCAAATTTCGTCTATCTCTATGACAAAAGTTCGCCTCATTTATAAACTGCTAACCTTATGAAATGTAAAATAAATCCATACTGTAGCCGATTCCATGACTTCAATGACACTGATACATAGGAGAATTATCTATCAAGTTATACAATACGATTACCCACCATGCAGTATGTCCAAAGATTAATGCGAAGTTTCAAAGTCTTGATTTAGAAAACAGTTTTACATTACAAAATGTTAGCAGGGTATAAATGAGGCGAATTTCTGTCATTGAGACAGAACGAAATTTGACCCCAGATATATGGAGCTGTCGCTACTTGTTGTTTATTATACTATGATCATAATATGTTACCATCCACATTGAATTTGTGTTCAAAGTCACGCTCATAATGTAGATGGTATTTGGCAAGGGGAAATCTGTCACTTCCACTTCGAAGTGAAATTCAATGTAAACCAGGCAATAAAATTATTATCTGTATTATGAAAATCATGGTTTTTCCACTAGTGCAGTTATTTCACTGACCTTTTTTAAAAAATGACTATTGGATTGATAAAATATCAAGTTTTCACAATCCATTGCATTGTGATCATCAAATTATAAAGATAATTATTATGTATTCAAAAAATGTGGAATTAACTATTTAATGATAACGGAAAATTGAGAATTCGAATTTTGACATGTTGGTCGTTATTTGGACTGAAACAATATTCTGAACTTCTTCTCATGACTGCAAAGTTTTAAGTCTGTATATTTTGTTGATTTGATATATGGAAATATCTTTATTTTAAATAGGAGAGTTAATTATTTTACAGGGTACCACAAATTCCAGTGTATGCATGGGGATCTCCGTTATTATAACATACAGGGTCGGTGAAATTGCACAAATTTATGTTGAACAAAATATAATTTGAAAATTTTAGAAATTCCAAGTACTTCAAAAGATATTGAAAAATACAAATTTTTATAAAACCCGTTATATTTCCTGAGAATTTGAGGTTTCTTTTCCACATTTCCACTTTATTTTTTTAAATATGACTCTGCATTTGCTATTTTAGTTCAAGTTACTTTTGAATTCCTAAAGAGAATGGAATCAGTTGCCTTAGCAACCTCAATATTTTTGATCATTATAGTTTGATGTACAGGGTTATTGATTATAAATGCCCCCCCTCTAACTTTTTAATTTGACGGTTTAGAAAAAGGTGTTCCAAATAAAAGTTTATTGGTTGAAAATGAACTTTATAAATAACCTGTTTTCACATATACAGGGTGCTCCAAAAAGTCTGAGCGGGGTCCAACTTTCTTATTTCAAACTGATACCCTATTTTTTTATTTGATATTTGGATTCTCCTTTTAACTCTAAATATTTTCTATGTTGCATATCCTATACCTAAGTTTAATGTATAAAAAGATATTTGATATTCATTAATTGAATAATAATAATTTATTGTTGTGAAAATGTCAAATATATCTATGATTTCGAATTATTGATGCTCGTATTGACGAAAATGTCACGTCATTGAGTGCTTTCAAAGTGTTAAAGTATCAAAGTATAAATAATTTTGCATTTGATTCAAAAGATTTTCTTTTTATACAGGGTGCCACAGATTCGAGTGCATGCATGGGGATCTCAGTTATTAAAAGAGATACAGGGTCGGTTAAATGGTTGCAAAGTTGCACATTTTTATGCTCAACAAAATGCCGTTTTAAAATTTAAAAAATGTCGACTACTTCCGAAGATATTCGAAAAAAATCGAAATTTCGCAAAAACGTTATTATTATTTCCTGAGTTTATTTGGGAAAATATTGTAAAATGAATCACACTGTCTCATTGCCACTTTTTCTCCTCTACAAGATGGCGGTATCAAATTAAAAATCTGACGTTTCGTCTTTGAGCGGCCATCATCAAGTTCATTTTTTTTAAATACGGACCTGGATTTTTTATTTTATTTTTAATTATCTTTTGACGTCCTTAATGTATTGGGGTATCGCAATCGTCAAAAAAAAATACTCATTTGAAAAATAATACCAGAGAAAATTAGTTAGGCAACCCTTTTCTCCCTAGCTCATAGTTTGGTTCAATAATCCATCTTTATTCGACACGTTATTCTTATAAGAGAACATGCACAACGAAACAAGCCTAATTGACCAAACCAAAATCGAAATAACATCCAATAACGATATACATTTGATGAAATTTTATTTAATCCACAAATGATATGGAAAATAAAAAAAAACATATAAAAATCTGGATTGATTTCTGCAAGTGTTCAAGAATATTGCCATTTTAACAAAATTTTGAAAATAACAATAATAGGTGAAAAATAATTGAAAATATTGAAGTTGCTAAGGCAACTCATTGCTCTACACCCTCATCTAACTACCTCAATGCCTCAAGGACGTCAAAAGATAACTAAAAATAAAATAAAAAATCCAGGTCCGTATTTAAAAAAATGAACTTGATGATGGCCGCTCAAAGACGAAACGTCAGATTTTCAATTTGATACCGCCGTCTTGTAGAGGAGAAAAAGTGGCAATGAGAAAGTGTGATTCATTTTACAATATCTTCTCAAATAAACTCGGGAAATAATAATAACGTTTTTGCGAAATTTCGGTTTTTTCCGGATATCTTCGGAAGTAGTCGGAATTTTTCAAATTTCGAAACGGCATTTTGTTGAGCATAAAAATGCGCAACTTTGCAACCGTTCAATCGACCCTGTATCTCTCATAATAAATGAGATTCCCATGCATGCACTCGAATCTGTGGCAACCTGTATAAGACGTTATTTTATTTTTTGTTCATTTTTTGGGTATCAATTCGAAATTAGAGAAGTTTTGGTATATCCCACACACACAATTACGTTAATACTTCGAAACCATAGATATATTTCACTTTTTCATAACAATGAATTAGTATTATTCAATTTTTAAAATATCAAATATCTTTTTATGCATCAAACTAAGGTATAGGATATGCTACATAAAAAATGATTAAAATTTGAAGGAAAATCCAAACATCAAATAAAAAAATAGGGTATCAATTTGAAATAAGAAAGTTAGACTTCGCCCAGACTTTTTGGAACATCCTGTATATGTGAAAACAAATTTTTTCAAAATTCAATTTTCAACCATGAGACTTTCATTTGGACATTTTTTTGTAAAACGTCAAATTAAAAAGTTAGAGGGGGGGGCATTTATGATCAATAACCCTGTACGTTATTGGATTGTTAATTTCGATTCTGGTTCTGTTTAGTTGTTTTAGTTATTCAGAATAATGTGTCAAATAAAGACGGCCTTATTAACAAAACTGAGTATGTGCTAGAGAGGCAACGATGGTTTACTAATTTAGACAATTTTTTTCCATGATTGCGATGCCACAATGTCTTGAAAGTCAAAAGGTGATTAAAAATGAATCAAAAAGTTCAGGGCTAAATCTAGAGAAATAAAGTTGATAATGGGCGCTAAAAGACAAAACGTCAGATTTTTAATCGTATACCAACGTCTTCTAGAGAAGAATTCCTGGCACCCTGTATATTCATTTATTTAAGCATAGTTTAAAATGAAAAAAATAACTCGCACACCAAAAACTTTAAATTTGAATAATTGAAAATATATATTTTGTATCATAACGCCTTCATCCACTTAGCAATTGTTTTTCCATCAATGCAGTTAGTCTACTGACATTTTTGAAAACATGACTGGTGAATTGCTAAAGTATCAAGTTTTCACAATCCATCGCATTGTGATCATGAAATTATCAAGTTGATGATAATTTACTGAAAAAAAACGATAAATGTCTTTCCACTGATATTTGGAAGATCTAAATGAGGGAGAATTAAAAAATAGGATTTAGTCATGAATGTCGTGATTTGGACCAAAATCAATATTCTTATCTTTTTCTCATGACTATGCAAAATCTCAAATCCGTATTATTTTTTTTCACCTAGATGAAAAGCAGACTGATACTGAAAGTATGCTCTTCAAATATCAAGGAACCTGAAAAAGACCCTCTGTAAATTATACACACACACAACAAAAAAAGTTTTGCGCCACCTCATTCCACAGACCTATTTAGCGACTACTAAAACTGAGATGATGCGATGCATGAATATCTTCAAATGCATTCTCTGTTGAGAATCAAGATAACCGTCTTTCCAACTTTGGATCCGGAGATTTAAAAAAAGCTTCATTTTTTCAATTGAATATATCAAACATGTTCAACTTTTCGTTTATTCCAAATACCAAATACCAATGGAGAACACGGAATTTAGTACCACGTTGTACTTTCTCTCTGGCAAGATGAGTACCCCCTCACCCTCTCTGGCATGATCTCAACCAGGTTCTTTGGTTCATTGGTCTATTGTGATGTAACTGGACGGCGCGACACCACACTGCTGTTTCAACCGATCCTCAACATTGTCAATAAGATTTATGTCTGGTAACACGTCTGGCCCTTCTAGTTTTTACTCTTGAACAAAGCGAGGTCGTTATGGAATCATTATTATCTTGCATTATGAATTTCTGGCCTATTCCCTGATGAAGTGGAGCCGGTGCTACATTGCGAATAACAAAATCATATCTGTATTTTGTAGATATTATCATGTCTTCAATATTAAATCTCCTCCTTGATGAACTTGCATATGCCAGCCGTTCATTGTTGGCAGATTCTCTTCAAACGTGCCCACGATTGTTATCTGGACATATTATGACTTCATCAGTAGAAAAGCCGTGACGTCATCGATCAAGATTCCAATTTTCAACATCTCTGGTCTGAAGGTTATCATTCTGCACGCTTTCTTGGTGAACAAAGAAGTATACTCCATCAAAGTAATTCCTTACTGTTTGTGAAGACTCAGATACAACAGTCGTTGGAGATACTAGACACTTGAAGACAATCAAGCATTTTTATAGATATCTGTATACGTATACTTATCGCAACAAATTACGTTAATGGGAAAATAAGCTCTTAAAGCCTTTATCATCAATTTAAGTACTGTTATTATTTAGGATACATTTAGGCCTTGACTTCGGTTAAAAATTAAAATAAGTAAGTTAATAGTAGATTCAAAATAAGGTGGTAACACTTTTTTTCTCGAAAATATTTTTGACATTTGATACATCCGCTTCCGAAAGGGTACGTATCGAAACGTAACTCGTTACACAAATCTGTCAGTGCAGCAAGTCTACCCATGCGCACATCGATCCGGATACAAACACGATTGTATTCTTCTCTCAGCTCTAAGTGTTCAATAATTATTGTCTTTGATACTAAGTAGCATTTAGTTCTTGATTTGTTCGCAAGCAATTTTCAGCGGGAGATATCGAGTGCGGACGTTCAGTACGTTGCCTATCGTTCACAATTATCACAGTATTCAAAAGATTCCATCTCCAGGGACATCACTCTAGTGCCTCTGAACTTCTTCTGCAAGTGCTCTTAGTTTTATGACATACTAGGCGAGAAACCGAAGCGTTATCCCCGGGTCTCCGCCTAGTGTGTGAAATGACATAGTAGGCGGTAAAACGCAGTCTTCTGGCGCTCAATTCTCCAAATAATTCGTATACGAATATGCATTTTATTTTCTACACCATCCGTATACGGAATTGATTGTAGAATTGAGCACCTGGTGTTTTCCGCCATCTATGTCTACTTATACGTTTTAATAGAGAATCGTCTAGTATGTTATGGCACAAACAGACTGGCCCTGTTGCATCAAAAGCGGAAACACAGACATCCAATTTATTCATAGTGTACGAAAAAATGTGAGAAATCCCTTGGCTTCAGGTAGAACATGAAAACATAAGATGACAAGTTTCCATAAGGTTTTTCACTACAGGCCCTCAATATCGATATATTATGCCCCCCTAAAGGTCGTCGCTGAAAATCGGTTTTTCTCAAATAACTTTCAAAATACTTATTGCAATTTGATGAAAAGTTCATATTCTGGACACAATAAAGGACCTCTTTTCCAGATATTCTCAGATCAGTGATTTGCACTGGTCGAAAGTCAAATCAAATCATCAAAGTATTTGTATTAAAGATACCTACAGACAAGACCTACAAGGTGGTGTAACTTTTTTGGTGTGTTTAAGGTTAAGAATCAAAGCATGAGAATAACTGAACTATTTTCATCGTATAGTTTAACGAGAACAGAAAATTATAGATACCTGCTGATTTTCGTAAGGTCCTTGTCGCCATTTGATGAGTTTTCATGATCTGGGTCAGTCTTTTGTGTTCATGAACCTGGAAGAATATGATTATATTATTATTATTATTAACAGGGTATTATTGTATCGATCTCGACGAGCTGGGTGGATCAAACGAAAGAAATCATTGGTTAGAAGGATGGAGAACTACGATCCGAGTAATTGAGTTATGTTGTCACCATACTCACTCAAGAGTTAAAGGACAAGAAAAAGAGATCGTACCCATGAAGATATTCCTAATAATTGAAATAATACAGTATTATATTTAGAAATCTTTTTTTTTTTTCGATAATATGAGAAAAGTTTGTGTTTATATCGATCGATTTTTCAAAATTATTGATGATTTTTAGCAAAACTATCCAGTTTTTGTACCAAATAATATGATGATGGAGCGACAATCTTGTTGAAATAGTTAATCCATCATAGTAAGAATAGATCAAACGATCAAGTCAAGACAGATGTTGCCGCAAGAAGTTCACAAAACGCGCTTTGATTATTGTCATCCACATCAAAATCAAACAATAGATGCTAAAACATAATTGGCTCAAGGTCGATGACTTTTTGATAAAACACTCATTGAGAATCGTTGGATCGCCGCCAAACCGCAACAGATTGCCCATCTAATCAAAACAAAATTGAACCACAATCTCCGGAACTGACAAAAATAATTAACTAAACCCGAAAACCATTTCAATAGAACCATATCCTCTCTATACGTAATAACAGCTCCGCATATGGCCGTTTGGAGGCAACAGCGTGTGATTAGGGGGGATCAGGGCAGGCCGGTGATAACGAAGCCGATTACGTAGCCTAAGCTGCTTCCTCTCATACGTTTTCGAATCTTTCGCAACCCTCAAGCAGATTTGGCTACCCTTATTAACTTATTTTCTGCCTAAAGCCTTGTGCGGTAAAACGCAATTACCGGAATTGATAACACAATTAAAATAATTTAACCGGGCGGAGACGGCTGGATCAAACTGTTGCGAAGCAATAGCCAATTAGTAGGCATACACTCACCATTCAGTTGCTGTCTACTTCTTTATAATCGGCGATCAGGGCACTGAGATCTTCACTTGCTTCGGTAAACTCCCCTTCCTCCATTCCTTCTCCTACGTAATGGTGTACGAAAGATCTTTTTTTAAACAGGATGTTGAATTTGCCAAGAATTCTCTTCCAGGCAGTTTTGATTGCCGTGGTGTTGGCAAGCATAGTTACTGCTCTTGTTGTTGCTGCCAAATCGCCTATAGTTCTAAATGAAGTTAGATCTCCGTCAAAACAAGTACGATACATACCTCCCGGAACTGTAGCTGGTGGCATATAGTTGATTCCAACCTTGAAGCCTGTAGGAGACCAGTCAACGAACTGGATCGACCTCTTACTTTTGATATTCGCTATAGCATTGTTCACGTCATTGGGTGATATATCTCCTCGATACAACAAACAACATGACATATACTTTCCTCCTTTAGGGTCACATTTGACCATCTGATTTGCAGGTTCAAAGCAAGCGTTTGTAAGCTGTGCCACGGATAACTGCTCATGCATAGCCTTAGTGGCAGACGCAAAAGGAGCATACGTTATTAGTGGAAAGTGAATACGTGGATATGGGATTAGATTAGTCTGGAACTCATCCAGGCTAACATTGATGGAGCCTTCAAACCTGAGCGATGCTGTTGCCGCGGATACAACCTGTCCAAGTAGTCTATTGGGGTTGGTATAAGTGGGCCGGGGAACATCAAGTTTTCTGTCAAGGATATCATACACTGCTTCGTTATCCATAATAAAACAGACGTCCTCATGTTCCATGCAGCCATGAGTGGTCAATACAGCATTATATGGCTCCACGATAATAGGGGAGATCCTTGGAGAGGGATATACTGAAAAGTCCAAAATGCTAACTTTGCCATAATCACGTCTCAAATTTTCTAGGAAGGCGCTGGTGAATCCGGACCCAGTGCCACCCCCAAAGGCTCTAAATATAATGAAGCCTTGTAGTGAGTGACAATTGTCTGCTAACAATCTAGTTCTATCGAGAGCAAGGTCTAGCATTTCCTTCCCAATAGTGTATCTGCCTCTGGCGAAATTGTTAGCTGCATCTTCTTTACCTGAAGTTCACAAATATTTACCAATATCACATAGGTTTAATGTACCAGTGAGAAGACAATCTGGATGGAATAAATGTCTGTAATAGTTCACTCTGATTTCATCGATAACAGTGGGTTCAAGGTCTACCATGAGAACCCTGGGAACTGCTTGCCCAGCAGCTGCGATGCTGAAAAATGCATCGGAGCTGTCATCACTGTTGCGTCCTTGGTAAAATTGTCCATCCACTTGGATGCCATGTTCTGATCAATTGTAGCAAGTTGCATGATTATATCCTGTTGTTATCTTGCCCTTACCTAAACAGTAGAGTTCCCAGCAAGCGCTAGCAATCTGAACACCAGCTTGTCCAATATGGATTTGTATAATCTCTCGTCCTGTCATTGGTTAATGATCATGATGGTGCTTGATGGAACATTTGGTGAGATATTCACTGTAATTTTGATGATGATGGGGATGAAGAGAGATGATTTGTTAAGGAGTCACTATAATTTGATATGAAGGATGACTGACATTGTCAACAGGTGAAGGCACGTACTGAACGCCATTTTTTTCTGTGATAGTCCGATAGTAATCAGTAGGTCGGACACAATTAGAGTCTACGACCCTTACCCTTTAATCATTCCGCATTAATCACGACTAATAGGTCTAAATCGGAAAGTATGCTCGAAAAGACGTATTTATTTCAATTAGGGTACACAATATTGATCTTCGGATAGAAGATACCATGGGAAACTGTAATAAAATCTGATTGAGTGTTGGCCCAACATGGATTAACGCATGGGCCGGCACGCGGCGCGTACGTTTGAACGATTCACGCGTGATAATCGCACTAACACGATACAGTTCCCCTATGCAACGTAAGGATTAGGTCGGCTTACTGTTAATGTTGTCAGATCGGGACATATCGGCCCGATAAAGACACTGGAAGGAATGATCAATCTTAATAAACGTCAAAATTAAGTGGGTGGGATGGAGATGGTAAAAAAATTCATGATTCGTTTGAGATGATACGTTGATGAGACTATCGACTCCAAAGATTGATTGGTTCATTTCTTTTGGTTATTATAGGCTCATTGGGCATTTTTTTGGAGGGTGTATTGTCAGTGCTTCTCTACATCACACATTTTTGGAAACTAAGTTGAATCAATAGTCACATTAACTGAACTGGCGATATAATAATTTCTTCCTACATACAAATTGATAGATCCGGAGAAGATACTCTGAGAGCTTGTTTCTGTTTCATCATCATTCACGCTTTCGAGTTTATATTGACTCCAAATAAACTCATATCCCATGGTGAAATCCCCAAAGGAAAAGTGTTTGAATTTGTTACAAGCAAATAGGACTTCTAGCAGTTAAATTTGGTCAGGAGAGTATTTACTGGAATCACATAGATTTTAGGTTAGCTGATTTAAGTGTATAATAATAATGCTTGAAAACATTTTGAGGTCATGTTGTTTGCAATCTTATCATTTTCATCGTCATTTTTTCAGACAATTCTAAGAAAAATGGCTTTGAAGCTTGTTTTTAAGCTTTATAGTATTGATGCTTTCTTCGAGAACGGAACTAATGCTTGAATATATGTTGAGGTAGAGGTACAGACTGTTTTGTTTTTGTTATGAAAATTCCAAAATTATGATATTTGAGATTTTGATAGTTTGTGACGTCAAACTTATCTTATCTATTGGAAAGTGTTTTGCCCATAAACGCAGTCTACCTTCAACTAAGTACTTCATTACTCTACGAAAACTATAAACAATCATGTTTGAAGAAGTAGTAAATTAAATTAATATAATTTTAATCAAGCAAAACAAAGTAAATGCTAATCTATGAATCAAGTTATCAACACATACATGCACCATTAAATGTCATTTCTTCTGCCTGTTTCATGACATTGTTTTGTATCTTTGTTTAAAAAATATACCTTACAATTTACGTTAATACGAATTGACCAAGAGTAGGTACCCATAGCATTAAATATTAAATGTGAATGATCTCAAAATAAAACAGTCTGAAGGTATGAGATCCTCAACTTATGTTCGGGTGATTCATTTTCAGTCAGGGTGCCAGTTCTCGTAAACTATTCATCGTGGAGGCTTGCGGCAAAAAATTTTATCACTAAAACGGTCAAGAGAAAAACCTGGAAAATATTTTCAAGTTTCTGAAATGGTCGCTAGGGGGCGTAACAACCAACACCAAGTAGAAAAATATGATTTTTATGGAATTTTGTCCAATGAAAATATATCGATGAGCTCATTTTCGGATTAACTGACTATTTACCCACACTTTTTGTCCACAACGTTTTTTTCTATCTATCATAATAAAGTGGTGGGAGAAGTTCAATTGTTTTATTAAACAAACGGAGATTTCTCCCGTTTCGCTTGACCGATTTAAACGAGCTTGGGCTCATATGAAAAAGCATGATCTGCACTTCAAAAAACTTTTTTAGTTTTTTAAGAGAAAATTGTCTCAAACGTTTCAACTATTGAGTTAAAATAAACTTTTCTGCTCAGCCAAATAGTTGATATGTCATGTAGCAATGATTATTGATGCATGATTTTTTTTATTTCTTTAAGCCGTTAATTCTTTCATTTATTTCACCAATCTTCTGATTACTTAATAGGTAAAATTGTAAAGACTCAGCCATTTGAAAAGTTGTCACATTTCACAATGAAACAGATGATTTTTTATTTTTTTTACGAGAACCTCGCATCAGACGAGAGAGAATCGATAGGCTCCATTTCTCCAGATATAAAAGAGGATTCTGAAACTGATTTTGATTTCCTGTATCTCTTATGATAACTGCAGATACCAGTGCATACACCCGAATTGGTGTCACTCTGTATATTCATTGATTTTCTCATAGTTTAAAAGGAAAAAAATCTCGCACGCCGAAAACAAATTTGAATAATTAAAAATGTAAATTTTGTATCATAACGCCTTCATCCACTTGTGACATCAATTGTTTTTCCGTCAGTGCAGTTGGTTTACTGACATTCTTGAAAACATGACTTGAATAGATAAAATATCAATTTTTCACAATCCATTGCATTGTGATTATCAAATTATCAAGTTGATAATTATTTACTGAAAAATAAGTGAAATTACTTTTTACTGATATTTGGAAGGCACAAATGATGGAAAATTGAACCTTTGATCGTTTTCTGCGCAAGATTTCAAATCTGTATTTTTTTTTTACTTAAAAGCAGAGCAGACTTCAAAAAGCTTCAAGTCCATTTTCTTGAAAATCGAATTTTGTCCATTCGGGGGTGCACTTTCGAGAGAAGTCAAATCAATTTTCAAAAATCAAAAATAAATAGCCAATATCAACGGTGGTTTATCGGTATGATAACAATGGTAACAACAAGAGTACCTTTGAAATCATATTGGTATTACGTTTTTTACGATTATTCAAAGTTTGGTTTTCTGAACGGAACTCTTTCTGAAAGAATGCTCTTCTAATAGGAATGAGACACGTGGAATTAATAAAAAATTGTGGTTTTTGAAGAAAACTACCAGAGATAGATACAATTAACCGTATATCGCCAGAAAGCTATAATAGAAATATACATCCGATCGCTTGAAAAAAGTTAGTTAGTTTCGTTAAAAAAAAAAGTTTTCTAAATTGATGCTAGTACATACGGCCTACATTAGGACATTTATTAGTTAGCATCCCCAAAAAAATCCCAATTCTCTAACTCCAATGATCAATGCGATATTAATTTTTTTTCAAACTTCAAATTTTTCAAAAAATAGCGATTTGTGGGTGAACGGTTCGATCGAGATACCATGTCGTGTGGAACATGAAATCAATCTGAAATTGACTGAGGAATCAAAATAAACGGGATTCCAATTAAAAAAATGTAATTTTGATATGAATCACCTTGTATACGCGGGTCTGTCTATCATGCCTCAGCAACGAATTTCAAAAATGTGCTTTTATAATCCGACAATATCCCGTCCACACTAACTCATTTTATATAAGGTTTACAAAAAAGGTTTGATACAAAAGTTGTTTGATTTTTACTCAATTTTTTAAATTTAGCAGTGTCTCCCAAAAGCTGTCCACAGCCTCTATTTTTAAAATTTTAAATGAGGCACCCAGTCTTTCATTTTATTTTCAGATAGTACCTTGAAGTCCAAGTCAAATTGGTGAAAGATATTTGTCTATCTTATCTTTTGCAGCTTTCGAGATGAAGGCTGTTGAATTTCGTGAAAAATTCAAAATTCACTACATATTGACCACCACTCTACAAGGTCTTCAACAAGTTGAAAGGTCTTTTTTTTTCAAGTGGCAAGTACTACTACTGTCATATTTAGAAGTTTTTTTTTGAAGAAAATTGTTGCAAATAATCATTTTAGTGATAATAAATGATCATTTTTTTTATGTTTCAAATCTGTATTTCACTGTTACGTTTGGGTTTCAACTTACATCATGTTTTATTTCAAACGTTTTATTCCGAAGTGATTTGAAATAAATGTATTCTTTGTTCTATCAAATTTATAAAATAATTCAAAAGTTACAATATGGGTAATATCAAACTATTGAGAAAAAAAAACTGATTTTTCTACTAGTATATTTTTTTTTTTTTTAGTCATACAAAGGAATTCTTCTAGAAAGCAAATTTGTTCAGGAAGGATGACTTTTCTTCAAAAAATGAAATTTTTGGTCCATTTGTCTTCTTGTTTACCTCATCGCTGGACATAGGTGCTGAATAATATATATTTTTTTCAAATCAAATACCCTGTATCTCATAAGTTGGGACTTTTAGAACGTAGATTCATATTACGACCTCAAGAAGCGGTTCATTCAAGATACACTGTACAAAAATATTATTACGATAATGTTGTACTAGATACAACAACAAAAAAATGGTGAAGAATGAAGAGCAATTTCACTTGAAAAAATGTTGTACATGCTTTCAATCTTTTTTGATTTAATTTGGGTTGAAATAAGGAAAACTAGGTCTAAATTCACGCATATGTGGAGTGGAGCGACTCCACTCGCTCGCTGGTTCAAAAAAAAATAGATTTTAGAATTTGAAAAAAAAAGTTGTTTCAAAATCTTGTTCATTGTGGCGACCACCATGTTTGAACGGCAGTAGTTATAACCCTCTCGATAACCATTTTTCATTTGTTTCCGAGATTGGGTGTGTGTAAGTACGAATCCGTCATGCCGATGCCTCACTATTTTAACAAGTGCTGATACCTAAGCTTTAAAAGCTTCATAATAAATGTATCTAAAAGTCAGATTCGACTTTTGTTTGGACTAGGTATCTAAAATATGCAAATTCCAAAAACAATCTCACATTAGCACGTGTATCCCTTCAGGGGTCCAACGTGCCGGCATTTCTCCTGTCTTATCGGCTGTCCGTCAAGCGAGCGACGAGACAAAGGCTTTGGCAACGCAACGGAGTAATGGAGCGGAACCTCACGATAGCTGCCGCCGACAGAAGCAGCAGCACACTTAGTCGCTGTCAACGCCGGAACAAAACATCCCCACAACATCGATCCAAAGGGTTAGTTATATTATATGTACGTAGAGACAGCCGGAAGAATCGGGATAACCCACTCTTTGATAAATAGTTGCTGATGAGATGAACTTTGTACTTTGACCAATTACAATGGATATCAACCTTCCAAATATTAAGAATCTAGCTGAATCTAATCTAGATCTAGAATCTAGAATCTAATTGACCCCCAGGTCCGTTTTTAACAAAACTTGGTACTGTCTTCATTAATTTTTGTGATGACGTTTATACATACATAAAGAAGAGACTAAAGACAAAAAGATGTCCACAGACTTTCTTGTAACGATTCTCCTGCCTGATTTGCTTCTGGTGTGTATCCAAATGAGTCTTAAATCAACTTGTGCAGACCATTTTTCTCTATCTTGGACCGTTTGGGTTTTGTATTATGTCAAAGATGCAAAAATGTCATTTATGAAACCCCATAACTCGAAAACGACCAAATAACAATTTTTGGTCAAAATTAAAGGAAGAATTGAGATATCCATAAATATACAGAGGGTTTCATTCAGAAAAATGCAACTCTGGTCTGCCATCGCTATATGCCCGACCCTGTATATTCCAATTTTCCACAGATATGTAGATTTCTAAAATCCTCACAACTTTTATATAAGATTTTTTTTTCTAACTCGTCTATCTTTTGAAATAATTGACCTTTCTGGTAATTTCCCCTTATCCTCCATATAATTCTTTGCTTTGATGCTTTCGTCCGCTAAAAAAATGTGATATATCAGGACCGTAATTACTCTTTTCCCATATTTTAGTTTCAGTCAATTGCTTTGAACTAAAGTGAGCGAAGGTTTTTTGCAGGACATAAATGTAGAAGTATTTTTCCCAATGGTTCTATATGTTTTTTGTTCTACTGTATCCGAATCTGGGGTTAGTTTGGGTTAGTTTGGGCTAGAAAGGTAGCCTTCTAGGCGTCGGCTTCACAACGAAGATTGCAGAAGACCTTAAAGAAATGCTTAGTTTTCGAGTAAAACTTGATAAACTGAAATTAGTGCCGAAATTCTGAGGTCGTTTCTGAACCTTGGATCACTGGACTACTGGACCAACTAGGGATGGCTTCTAGCTAAAATCCAGATAAAACCAGACCAGATGCGAAAGCCTCTATATCGCCCATGACGACCATCCGACTCAATAACGTCGTTCGACAGGCCGTCTGGCAACAAGTACGAGTACTGATGTTATCATCACGGTAACGGTATATCGCCCGACTTTCATATAGTACAAGTCTTTTTGTGGTTTCGATCAAATTATTGGGAATTGAGCAAACGGTTTTTTTTAATCATTATTGGGCAAAAACGTACCTCATCAACCGTGTGCAATATTATTAGACATTTTACTTTGTCGCAGTGAGGATGTCAGGATGTGAGTAGTGTCTATACTGTCTATACGTGTTTTGTTCTAACCGAGATGATGGAGCAGAAAGTCTTTCTTCAGATGCCCCAAAAATCAACAGAGGTTTTGAATATCGACCTGTGTCCTCGTAAGCACTTGAGTCCACTCAACTTATCTGTCGTGATTCAATGGATAATAATATGTCGTGAAAACTATTTTAGAGCACTTATATATACCGCTTGAGGCTTCAGAAAGAGCAGATCGTTTAGAGAAGGATTACAAGAAGTATAAGCATCAGATGAAAGACTATACAATGTTGCGATTTTATTAATTTTCCATGGAGCAGAACGTCGTCGTATCACTGAAGCAGCGTCTGATTATTTTGATTTTTTTTTAATTCACGCTAAATGTTCAATGTCTAAAAACACTGTATTTTTATATATAAAATATAGAATTGCATTGGTGTGGACGAGTTTATAATGAACTAACCCAAACTAGCTTTGGTGTAGGTAGCTCAAATCTGACTCATCATGGCTATTGATGACTGACACTATTTTGGACGAACTTGCGCATCTGGTTTGGTTTTATCTGGGGCGAAAACCCGTAAAGCAGATTATTGGAATTTTGTTGAGAATATTTCTTGTATTTTTCCTCGTTTACCCTTATATCTATCCATGGATCGCCTTGGAAACTCATTTGATGACTTTGACGGACGCAGGTTTGAATGAGTAATCTGGTCACCTCTTTGATTACGGAACCGGGATGTAGTTGGACGAAACTTTGCGTTTTTTCATGAAACTACAACCAATTTTTCTTCGGAACATAATAATAATATGAGAAAATTCATGAAGGTAGGTATAAGTCTTATCTATGATATGAGACTTCAATTTCAAAAAGAAAGAAAGTTTTTTCTTGGAAAAGTGAGTGTCCATTTTCCTCGCAAAATAGGGCGAAATTGAAAATGGCTGTGATAAACGAAATTGGAAAAACCGTTGAAATTCCTTATTATAACTAGGTGAACATTTTAATCACTTATCTCAAGGTATATCTAACAATTTTTACAGCAAAAGCTTTACTGAAGTACCCCGAATAAAGACCGGCCTGTGGCTAAATGTAAAACCTTCATCGCACTACTGGAGCTGGTTGGAGAATATACTACCCGTTGTCCAACTTCAGCAGCACTGTCCAACTACACCCCAGTTGACGATACCTTTCGATGATTGGACCTGACGAGAGCAGTCTTTCAGTGCAGCAGGAAAATGGTTGAACAATTCACAACGTTCAAACAAAATAGACTTGCGAATCAGTGGAGATGCTGGAATCTGCAATGGCAGGTTAAGAGCACGTCAAGTATTGAAGGGTTGGACACTTGACGCCTATCTTAACAGAACACATCCTCTCTAGAGTATGTCTAAAGACAGACCTTCATGACTCTCTGCATTGAACACAGTAGATACAATGTATCGCCCTCTTCTGGATTATAAATAGTGTATTCAGAAAAGAAATGTTGAAGTTTCTCCAAAATGTTATTCCATACTGAAGATGACACTTGACCAATAGCATCCAGAAGGTGCCTTTTTCAGAGCAGCTGAATGTGGTCCCTATACATTTTAGTTGATCATCAATGATCAGACCCAAAAATGTAGTCAAACCGACTGACAAAGGCCACCTCTCCCACTCTCACATTGATTTTTAGTTTAAACAGATAAGCATCTAACCACTTCTTAACCTTTATAATATCATACCCATGTCCTCTGCATCGTCACATAATCGAGGTATCATCCACAAAAGGGCGGGGACGTACAAAAGGAACAAAATCGGTCCCCAGACTGACCCCTGAGAATCACCATGGTTCGCAGTAACATAGCTTCGGTATGAGGAGACTCTCTGCTTGCGATCAGATAAAAAAGATTTGAACTACTTCAAAGAAACTTTCCGAAAACCGTAACCTGAGAGCTTATGCAAGTAGTCTATGTCTAACACAGTCGACGGCCAATGTTGAAAAATCGCAAAAGACTGTCGTCACTGCGCCGCAGTCATTAACTCGAAGGATTGATATGTAAAAAGGGGCTGACACCCAACTCTTTCTCCTTGTGCAATGGAATCATCATAGTATTTTTCAGCTGCCATCAATCCACGATCTACTTATGGCTCCTTCCATTGCTTCAGGGACCTTTGTCTGCAGTGCAAAGAAGGCCTTTGCAAAGATGCCGTCCTCATCAGGAAAATGTATGTTTTTATTACCTTTATAATTTGTCCGCATTCGTGAGCATCGGCTGTAGTCAAAAATATTGAATGGCCGCACCTCAAATTGGTCATGTAGTTGGTCGATGATGCGTGACATTTTTCTGTTCTGGTAAAGGAGTGTGCTAAAGTGCAATAGTACTTGTTGAGAGTGACTGGATGTACTTCCGGCGTGGATGAAGCAGATTTCTTGCCTATTGACCAGCATTCACGCCGGTGACTGTTGGATTTTACAAGGCGATTGGAATAGTACAACCTTTTTGCAACTATTATGAGCTTTCTGTGTAAAGAACGGCATTTCTTGAAATATTTCAGAAATCCCTTGCTATTGGTGAATTTCTTCAGGGATAGTAGCCATCGCAAGTTTCCAGTTGACGTCTGTAGCTCTTTCCTTATCCAGGGTATTCTCGATTTGTCTCTGATTATCTGTCATTGAAGCAAGTCCATGCACATATAAAATTCATGGGATGGTTCATCTACTCATCTGATTCACAATTTGCGATACATTTGTTCAAGTTCTCGAAAGTGGATGGGGTTTGGTTTAGATGACTAAATTCACAGTCCTAGTACAATCAATTTCATCAGTCTTAACATTGGAACAGAACTAGATAGGACGAATCCTTACTTAAGCTTGTTGGGAAATGGACATGCAAAGTAAGATGGGTCTGATGTTAGTGTAAACTTTGGGTTGATACTACTGGGATGAGGCATCTAGAAAGTTTATAATCACCCAACAAGCAATAATATCGCAATAATTATCTGGAACCAGGAACTCTAGAAGCTCTAGCTTTGCCTGAGAACAACATGCATCTGAAGGAAGACAACAATAGACACAGATTGATCATATATTTGTCAAGAACCCAAAAGACATAAATCTGAAAAATGCACATCATTTTAGTCAAACGGACGTAACTGGATCATATCCCGATGATGGCCTTTCTTCAAACACAAAGGAGAGATTCAAGCACACGTCATACGGAAAAAGAAACAAGGAAGATTGATTAAGAAAAACTGAAGAACCATTTGGTTCATGAAGACTAGGAAGAAATATGAGTATTGCATAAATAACGTCGATGAAAGTTTTCTATCAATTTTTAAGGACTTATGTATCATCAAAAATACAAAAAGTCAAACAGAAGAATAGTTAAAAAACAATAATTGATTACTAGAGGCCTATTGAAGTGTGTGATTCATTTCCTATGAATGCAAATAATGTACAAAACTTACAAAAATAATCTTTAAAAATTGGCAGAGGAAACGAAGATCAATTTTTTTAGGGATGAACTGATGGGAAAGTGATAAAAAAATTAACACAATTAAAGTGATTGATGAACCAAAAAGAGGGCCAGGATATGATCATATAAGAGCAGAAACGCAATTAAAACATTTATTATAAAACCATTAACCTTCTTGACAAATAAAATTCTTCGAACTGGTTATTTAAAGAGAGGTATTGTGAAACCAATTTTCAAGAAAGGCTACTGTATGGACATGTTCAATTATAGACCGATCACATTAATTTCCAACGTAACAAAAATTATTGAAAACATTATCAAGTCTAGACTGACAACATTCACAAAGAAACACAATTCAGTAATTCATCATCACTGATGTTGCCGTATATCACCTAACTAATGAGATCTACAGAAAAATGGACAAAAACAGGAAAAATTATTTGTGTTTTTTTGAATTTGCAAAAGCTTTTTATACCGTAGATCACTATTTCTTGATTAGTCGACTGAAAGATCTGGGGGTCATAGAGCAATGTCAGAGGCATAGCGTTGGATGTTTTCAAATCGTATTTTACAAATAGATGTCAATCGGTGGATATTGATAGTAACCTTAGTAGACCAAAAATAATTAACATTTTTCGAAAAGGAATTCGTAAAGAATAATTCATCAAAAATGCAAAAGAAGGTTAAGTCGGAGATCTCCGAGGAGATCTCTTGGATCGTCATAGTTGATTAGCTCAGTTTTTTTCATAATTTTTATTACTCACAATTATTATCGACAATTTTCTTTCCATTGCCAACAATTTTCGGTATTTTTGTGTCTATGGTGATTTGATAAAATATTCTTTCATTCAAAAATTTTCGAAATTATTTTTTGAATTACCCCATCCCAACTAAAAAAAGTTGGTAAACAAAAGGGTACTCAGTTTTTGAATTCTGTATATGTTGTTATATTTTTCATCATGAGTAAACTAAAGAGAAACTTGATGAAGAAGGCTATCTAAATACATAGTTTTAAAATGGATACTGAAGTTGTTATAAGCGAGTTGCTGATCCGGTGGAGACGTAAATTGTTCTTCAGATATTCAAATGCAGTTAAGAATCTTTAATGACACCCTGTAGCAATCTTTGATCTTCAATTATATGATACCAACCATTAGATTTGATATAAATCCTGAAGGTTTTTCACTGTTAAAAGATGAAAATTCAAACCCCATTAGAGCGTACGCTTTATGAGGTCTCGTACTACTCACCCTGAGAAAAAGAAGACAGCATGATCTCACATCCTGTATATCAGAAACAATAACTGTAGACAGAGGTATCAGTATTGATATCAGAATGAACAAGCCCATAAGTCCCTAAAGATAAAAAGAGAACCAAGAGAAAAGAGAACCATCAAAACCATATCTTTCAAGCTTTTTTAAATTATAACATGATCCTGCTTTGGAAAAACTGACATCAACGAAGACCCTTTAATTTGGTTGAAATCTTTCGATTGTTCAAGGGAAGCTGTAATAGAGGTAGATTAAAGCAGGAGAAAACATGAATTCAATCGGAATTTCCATTTTCAGAAGAGTGCAGATATTCAAACAATCCCACCGACTTTTCTTGAAATGATGTATGCATGATCAGTCTATTTCTAAAAGCAACAGAAATATTGCCAACACTAGGTGTGTCCAGAAAAGATATTTTTGCAAAAATATTAACTATCCATTTTGACTTTTTTTGACAGAAAACTGGGTTGAGTTCACTTGACACGCTGGAAAACTTTACATATAATAGTGCTCATTCAACAATTCCACTTGGGCAATTTGTTCAGAATAATCTTAGTATTCACGCCTAATACCACAAATCTTTACACCTCAATTTGCGTTTAAAGTACCGCACGTAGAGGGACCCCAACTAACCCCGGAGGTAATTCATAATCATCGTCAAAGTTTCTTAGGCAAAGTTCGCGCGAGCGGATGAAATTAATAAGAGCTCGCGACAAATTCGGCATTAAAACAAACAAGAATGTTCAATTAGGCTGCCAACAGCCAGGGGCGCTCCCATATAAATCACGTTAAAAATTATTCAAAGTGCATTAGCGCGGGTCTCCGGACCAACCCGGAAGCGGAAGTCGCAGCAGCGTGCGCTGTCTTAATGATCAAATGCAGACCGGGTACACGGCCCTAACAGCCTACTGGTTTTCTATCATTCTTAACTTTTTTGCGCGTTCCTCCAATTTGAGCACTAATGAATGTTCATTATTTTTTGTGTTAGGTGGACATCAGTGAAATATGACTTTGGATTTGTCGATCGCACTGTTTCTCACGAAAAATCACTCCCCGGGATAATTCGTGTTGCAGATATTTTAGTTTTCCATGTATTTAATAAAAAAAAACTATATCTAGAAAAATAGGCCTGAATTCTGGTACGTCCACCATTTTGTCATGACTACATTTTTGTTACTATATGTGATGTAAAATAGAATAAACAGAAATGCATATATTCTGTGCCTCTTTTAATCAAAATTTGTTGATCTAGTTGTTGCAGCTGATCAATTTAATTCAATATGCATATGGCTATGAGAATGGTATTACCTAGGCTTCCATGAGATATATATAGTATCGCATCAAAACCAAGTATCATAGATACTTTTTATTTTCTTGGTGCAAAGATCCCAGTACGAACGCTCCACATGGGATTGTGGGTAGTGTGGGACATGCACCCATCTTGCGTGTATGTTCACCCAATAAAACTCCCCCTCAAGGTTGCTCAAAGGTTTGAACTACGTATTGCCCACCCAATTCTGTTGTCCCCTTATTAGTACTAGCTCCACAGTTCCACGTCCGTCGCTTCTGAAAAGCTTTGAAGCTGTGCTGATAAAACTGATTTAACTTGTCTCCTTTTTGTACTTTTTCTGATGTTCCTCTTCTGATGTTGCACACTTCGAATCGTCCACATTCCCATTGTGCATACATGTTTTTTGAAAGGAGCATGGCCTGTAATACGACATATCACTTTCCTGGTGAAAGTCTTCCATGATACCTGCATGCTTTCCTGCAGATGGAGCATCTAGAAAAGCCCCTTGAATGTATATTTTTTAGATAATTGATCGGCCACTCTTTTCTGAACATAGAAGGGTATTATGATTTTTTTCCTGGAACCAAAAATAACGAAGTTATGCGTATTTTCCTCCACTAAAGACTCGCTCAACGAAAAATTGAAGTAGAAATAAGTAGGTACATGGCTTTGAATTGCCTTAAAAAATTACCAATAAAGTCTGTAGAGTATTATAAGTTTTTTGAATCTGCTTCTATGGTGAAGGCCCGCATTGCAAATATTATGACTTCACTGAAGATTATATACAGGGTGGGCCAACGAAAACTTTACACTCCCATTTTCTGGACTTTAGTTATTTCTGAAGAAAAATCTTCGGACCCGTAGACTTTCGATTTGAGGGGAAATAATGTATGTGATTTTTTCATTCCCGTGACTACAACCCCCTCGCGGGGGTCAACACCAACCCCAAAATTCTAAATGAGAAGGGGGGTCGAGTGGAACCTTATTTTGAAGGTTTTTCGACCCTGATTGATTACAACTGCCGAGTTTCAAGCCTCTGCTGTAATTTCTGTTGATGACAGGTTGTCATTTTTTTTTTTTTTTTATTTCACCCGTGGGAGACAACTTTTCCAAACTAAGAGGAGGGGGAAAGAAGATCTTCAAAATGAGCTATTACCCAATCATTCATATCATCAAGATACTAAAAAAATATTGCACTATGAAATGTCATAATATGCTTATTCAATTTTTATTCTGGAAAATACTTGAGTTAACGAAACCAATTAAATATAAATAATAAATAAATAATGAATACATTTGTTGTCCCAGTAACTATATATACACAGACAAAGAGACTAATTTATAATACATATTTACAAACAGACAAACGGCCGAGTCTCAGCTTCTCAGAACGTAGGTACTGAGAGCTGTTGTAGCCCTTTAGAAAAATCGAATATTGCATAACTACAATTAAAATGATGGTTAACAATAAAAAAAATAATGCGAAACACATTGCTATGTGTATCTTGGCAAGAGCAGGCTGGATATCACACCAGTTAACAACATTGATTTCGCTCGGTTGTGTCTATGAGCCACTACTTCGCGCAAAACCTAGGTGCTTGGAGTTTTATATCACCTTCAACTTCAACTGAATATAATAATAGGTCTGTTCGTAGAACAGTCACAAACCATTCAGAGCCAATCGGTATTTAGCATTTGCAGTTTGCAAACTATTTCGGATTATTCTGACCAATCGATGAAGCGCTGATCGATTTGTGATTGTTCTACGAACAGACCTAATATCTGTTATTGAAACATTGTTTTATTTATACTCACTATTACCACAGCAGACATTGAAAAATATATTTATTTTGCTTTGTGACACCAAATATTGGAGAACACCTATTAAAAAATTTCGAGACCGAGACTAAACGAGACAACACCGAGACCGAGACCGAGACCATCCATGGTCTTGATCTCGGTCTCGGTTTCAAGACCGAGACCATGATTCATTTTTCAAGAGCAAGACTGAGACTACGTTAGTCTCGGTCTCGCGAACCCCTACTGGCATGACAAAATTTCATGTTGGTTTTTTTTTGTGACAAAAGAAAGCACAACTAACTGGCCCTGGGGATGCAAATATAACTTTGCGAAACTTTGGCCATTCATAAAAATGGTTTTATTTATTCTCGATCCCAATACCCTCTCATAAACAAATCTACACTGTTGGCCAAAATGAGTTAGAACATAATTTGATCCAAGATAACTTTTTTGCTTGTTTATGGATATTGATGATTTTTGGATATAAAAGATATTAGTCAATATTTTCTGAATGTTAGTTCAAAATTATTGAGCTTTCGGTTTTGGACATGACCAGACTTGCGACGTTTTTATGAAATTGGTGCATTCAAGCTCGTTGCAAAAACGAACTGCGCTTTCACAGACCAACTTATATATTTTTTGAAAGGGGCATTTATGGAAAGAGTTAACGCAAAAATATGAATATTTTAGAACCATAACCTAACAAACGATATTTTTTTAGTATGATGGTGCTTGTTGGCATTAAAACTGATTCACTTCACTTTGATCAAGGTTTCTTGAAATTCCAAAGCAACGTTGCTTGTTGGTTGAAGATTTGTCGATTTTTTGACAATTCAGAATTTTAAAAATAAAAAAAAATGATTGATAGATTTTTTTTTTCAAATGAATGAACTGAAATCGAACAGGCAAACCCAGATATCTCATTTTTTTTAAAACTTTCAACAGAAAAACTCGTACAAAAAAAAACACAGTCTCTCAAGATATAATGCCCTTCTCAAAAAATATATCAGGTGGTCTGTAAGTACTGCAGTTCGTTTTTGCAACAAGCTAAAGAGGCCCCCATCAAGTTGAACAACAAGGCATCTTGTTGAGACGATAACTTAACGAATTTTGATTGAATATCTGATCAAAATCAGATATTCTCAAAAAACTATTACAACAAACTATGGGATGATCATTTCTTAATTCATGTGTGTTTTTATTTTTCCAAATTTCCAAATATTAATTGAGTTATCGTTTCCACAAGATGCCTTGTTTTTTAATTTGGGTTAGTTTGGGTTAGGGGGCCTCTTAAAAAAGCACCAATTTCATAAAAATGTCGTGAGTCCAGTTCTGGACAATGTTTGGAGGAGAAGTAAACATGGGTTTTGTAAGATTTTCTCCCAACTCGATGTTTTTGAAACATGAAAACAGGGCTAATGCAGATGAAGAAAGTGGGTAAAAAAGTGATTTCTTTGAACATGTTGAGGTCTTATGTAGAAAAACACCACTGTTTGTAGATATCATAGATTTTGGAACACAAAATTGTGCAACTAGAATTTTCATTACACCTCTAGAGCCTCCTAGGTTCATTCGCCTATTTATTACAATAGACACAATAGTTTATTGTAGTCCTAGGCGATAAAGTGACATTTTTCCAGGCTGAAACAAGAACTGCACAGCGAGGCCGGACACTTCTTGAACTGACACAGAAAAACAGTACAGGACTTATCTGTATCTGCAACAGCTTTCCAAAATCCAGCCAGTTCAGTTTGCTCTTTGGTAAACATCATCATTATCGTAACTCATGCATTACAAGATTTTTATAAAAAGTTTTGTCTGGGTGAAAATAAAAAAGAAATAGGCTCAAAGATATCCATAAGAAAAGTGTTGGATAGTATAGCATTTTCTTTTTTGAAGAAGAAATACTGGCTTTGCTAGCTTTTTTTACAATCAATTATTATAATTCAAAAAGGCAGCATTACAACTCAATTCTCGCTTCCAACAAATAATATAAGAGAATCAAATATGATGCTTCCTTTCCTCATGTCATTTTGAAAACTTGATAAATCCTTCACTGATGACGCCATAAACAAAAACAAAATATACCATTTTGCCAAAACGACGACGTACGTCTCAACTCGCCACCGTCGTCTGGTCATACATAAAAGATTAGAAACCGGAGATCATAAATTAATTCTGTCCGATAGAGAATCTAGAGGAGAGAGAGAGGACCACACCGTGCTTCTGTTCGGGGCCCGTGGAGCGACCGTACACACGGCGGGGGGCCGTTGCGGCCCCACTCCGCCGCTTGAGCACACCTGGGTCCATTTGCATCACAATGGAACACCGAACCACCTGGACGAAATCTTGTACGAGACCGCGTTGTTTTGATTGAATTTATTTCGAGAGATTTAGTCCATATCAATAATAGCGGCTTGTGTTTGTTTGGATTGCGTAATTAGAGGTTGGGTGTTTAGGCTGTAATTCAATCAATATTAGATATGGTTTTCAATAAGGCTTCTAGAGGAATGCAACTTTGTAAACGTGATTTTTCACTGAGCTTATCATTGATTGTCGATGTTATCAAGTCTTATCTTTTGACGTAAATAATTAAAGAATAATCACAAGGCATTTTGTTTGGATCCTCATTTTAAACCTCTCACTGAAATGTAAACCTTTATCTATTTAAAAACGTTTACAAATTCCAAATCCACTTCAAAAATTATTATTATATAGATAATTAGTTTCATTTATTATTTATCAGGAAAGTTATTGGCGTCATACTTCTCTGAAAAACAAAAGGTTAGGAGATTAGAATATTGGGAATTGAAAACCAATGCACCAAAAAGAAACTCAATCAATTAACATCTAGAAATGAAATAGGTTTCAAGAGAAGTCAAATCTTTTTGGAAAAGTTCACAAATATCTGGCGAATTGATTTGTAAATAAAGTAATATTATATAATAGCATTAATTGCCCTTATGGACAGGTCCTCTCTTGGACATACTCCAAGTAGTGAAAATGGAGATTTGCTTGTATCAGTTTCCCCGTTATTGAAGCCGAATTGATAACAGATAGGTAAACTATTCGGATCTGATGGTACTAGGATTCTGGTCTCAGATGTTAGAAGTCACAGATATCTTGATTATTAGACGAGATGCAGATGACGATGAATCGAGACAAATTACCAGAAGTGTCTATGATGATTCTTAACATCCCTCTTCGATATTTTGAACATTGATCTTCTAATTAATCTTGTTGCAGTGAAAGAATGGATCCAAAAACTAAAATCAAAATTAGGGTAGGTACTAGTACTGATGGTGTTTCAGATTGTGTCCTTTGGCAGTTGATGAAAATATCTTGGATGGCGTTTCATTCACTCCCAACTGCAGACTGAAAGCTGTTTAACAAATCATCACTTATAGTGATAAACATCAGACCGCTGAGTAAATAGGGTGTTCAACAATTATTAATGGTGCACAGCAAATTGAGAGATTTTTTAACAAAAAAAAAAAGGATTTGACCCCACTAGGGTCCAAAAGTTGATGATGATCAAGCTACAGGGTGTCTAATTTAAAATTGTATTCTCTTTTAAATGTAAAGAAAGAGGAAAAATAGCACGAAATTACAGATTCGGAGGTTTCTCGAAGTTAGAAATTCATATTCTTTCATACAATTATTGACGCCACTAAGCACTTTGAGCTAACAACAAAGAACATAACTATATGTAGCGGATCACCATATCGCTTTAACTATCAAAGATATCGATTCCTGTAGTTTTTCTATGTTAAGTTATTGTAATTGATATAAAACATTATAAAATTTCAAATCAACACATTTCTCGATTTTTTCCAGGATCGCGACCCACCGAGGAAAGACTGGGAAACTGCTGACTAATTTAAGTAGGTATGTATTGAATTTTCTTGATGCAGATAAAAAGGTGAAGGCGCCATCATAATTCTCACAATCCAATCCGTAGTCAAAGATGTTGATAGTAGATATGAAAGAACAGTGTGGTGTAGCATGTCAATTTCAATTGTCTCAAGGCTATCAATACAGTCAATTTTGTGAAAACGAGATTTTGTTTATGTTTGTAAAACAGTTCTATTCTATTTGAAACTAGCATGGCTAGTTGTGAGTGTGTGTTCGTTTTGTTTTTAAAAAGGATGAAAAAATATATATAATTTTTAATGTTTAGTATCGATATTTCATTTTAATTTTCATAAGACGTAGAATCTATAAGAAAACATGATTTTTTCTCGTAATGCGACCCATTTGTTTTCGAGTCACCCTGAAAAAAATTTATCAATTGACCGATTTGGCTAAATTAAAAAAAAACCACATTAGCGATTTGTTTAGAAAAAAAAACAGTGTACGTCACTGGATTTGGCATCCCTCAAAACGGGATTATGCCAAATTTCACCAAAAAGTATCAAGTAGTAATTAGGTATTTCGTATAAGAAAAATAGATTATTTATTTGTTTTCAAAAGTTCATATTTGGTCATAAAAAAAAATTGACACTTCCTACTAGGCCACCATTTTTTCCAATACACTTCTCATTTGTTTCGCGAATATTGAGAATTATTACATTCCGTATTTGCTGTGAAGTAGTTTCTGCTCAGACGCGGATTAAAAAAAAATGAACAAAAATATATTCTTCTTCGGTGAAATCTGATATACAGGGTGTCCCGGATAAAAGTAACGCACTGTATGGGGATATTGGCCTACTATGTTGCGTCCAGCCAAAGTCCAGTCTGTTTTTTTATGGCACCCATATTCTTCAAAAGCATTTTCAATGATTATTTATAGAATGGAAAAATCAATGTGGCACCCATTAGAAAAACGAAAGTTGACCTCTGCCGGGCGGAACAAAGTAGGCTTACAATTTTTTCGATGCCGTTTTCAGAATCGTCTTATCCTCTTACCCAGAACCAGATAAGCAAAATATTGTGGTTTTTTAAAAATGGACACTTTCCTTTTTCACCCTGTATACATAACGGCATCGATTCAAAAAAGAACAAAAGTAGAATATTTTTGAGTTACTTTTATCTGCGAATCCCTGTATGCCCGTTTTGGATGTCGAATCCAGTGATGTAAATTACTGAGAATAGACTTGGTAAGTAGGTTGGTGAGTAGATATAGTTTGCCAAGCTCTTCAATTAAAAAAAACTTGGTAGATCGGTCAATTGATCTGATTTCAGGGTGACCCAAAAACAAATGGGTCACACTGAAGGTCTGAAAACATTTTTTTCGTCTATAGCGTGTGCCCAAATTTATTTGGACAATGAAAAACTTTTTTACTATCGATTTTAGCAAAAAAAAGTATTCTTCATAAAAAACCTGATTCAACAAGAAATTAAATTTGTAAAGAATGAGTAGCCAAAAATTGCAAAAAACGTTAATTTTACCTTGGTAAATCCAGTAGAAATGAACTACCTCTAATTCAATGTTTAACGAAAATTTTATTCAAAAAAGTTGTCTAGTATACACAAATGATATACGAGATTTTATTTTGAAATTTCACTTTTTTTCACATTCCAAGGACCATTTTAATCTTATCCATAAGTAAAAAAAAAAACATTATTTCTAGATGAATCAGGCATTTCGCAAGCAAAACTTTCTTTAAAGAATCCTTTTTTTCGCTTGAATCGATAATAAAAAAGTCGAAAAAAAAGTTTTCCATTTTTGCTAACTAAACTTGGTCACACGTTATTGTATGTGACTCTAAACAACTTTTTTAAAATTTTCCTGAAAATCTAAAATTAAAGAAAGTTTGTTCGTAGGTAATTTTGTTTGCAATTTTTGGCTACCCCGTATACAGGGTGCCACAGATTCGAGTGCATGCATGGGGATCTCAGTTATCATAAGAGATACAGGGTCGGTCAAATGGTTGCAAAGTTGCGCATTTTTATGCTCAACAAAATGCCGTTTTGAAATTTGAAAAATTCCGACTACTTCCGAAAATATTCGAAAAAAACCGAAATTTCGCGGAAATGTTATCATTATTTCCTGAGTTTATTTGCGAAGATATTGTAAAATGGATTACACTTTCTCATTGCCACTTTTTCTCCTCTACAAGATGGCGGTATCAAATTGAAAATCTGACGTTTCGTCTTTGAACGGCCATCATCAAGTTAATTTCTTAAATACGGCCCTGGATTTTTCATTTTATTTTTAATTATCTTTTGAAGTCCTTAATGTATTGAGGTTTCGCAACCGTCGAAAAAAATACTCATTTAAAAAATAATACCAGAGAAAATTAGTTAGGCAACCCTTTTCTCCCTAACTCATAGTTTGGTTCATAAATCCATCTTTATTCGACACGTTATTCTTATGAGAAAACCTGCACAACTAAATAAGCCTAATTGACCAAACCAAGATCGAAATAACATCCAATAACAATACATTTGATGAAATTAAATTAAATCCACAAATGACATGGAAAATAAAAAAAAAAAACATGAAAAAAACTGAACCAATTTCTGCAAGTGTTCAAGAATATTGCCATTTTAACAAAATATTGAAAATAACAATAATAGGTGAAAAATAATTGAAAATATTGACGTTGCTAAGGCAACACATTGCTCTGCACCCTCATCTTCTTACCTCAATGCCTCAAGGACGTCAAAAGATAACTAAAAATAAAATAAAAAATCCAGGTCCGTATTAAAAAAAATGAACTTGATGATGGCCGGTCAAAGACGAAACGTCAGGTTCTCAATTTGACACCGCCATCTTTTAGAGGAGAAAAAGTGGCAATGAGAAAGTGTAATTCATTTTACAATTTCTTCTCAAATAAACTCAGGAAATAATAATAACGTTTTTGCGAGATTCGGTTTTTTCCGAATATCTTCGGAAGTAGTCGGAATTTTTCAAATTTCAAAACGGCATTTTGTTGAGCATAAAAATGCGCAACTTTGCAGCCATTCAACCGACCCTGTATCTCTTATAATAACTGAGGTCCCCATGCATGCACTCGAATCTGTCCTGTATACAAATTACTCGATTTCTGGATGAATCATCAAAACATTCTATGAAGAATATTTTTTTTCCTCAAAATCGATTTTTTCTCATTAAAAAAGTATATTATCTTCGATCAATAATGTTCTTAGATAGCTTTTGGAAAGTGGAGACTAGAAAGTGCCTTGGAAAGTGCAGACCGTTTGAGTTAGGTGGCTTGTCAAAGATTCAAAAATGCATTTATAAAACGCGATTTCTCGAAAACGGCTGAATTCAGGAACATTTTATGTATTACAATTCTTGCTCAAAATTTAGGAAAGAATTAAAAGGGGGTTCCATTTAAAGAAAAGCAACTTTGTTGTTCCACGACTTAATGACCGGCTCTGTAAAATTCTAGTTATCACCAACTTATATATAAGTAAAAACCCTTCAACTGTTGTGTTTATTTTTTTTCCAGAAGCTCGTAACCCTGTATAGAATTATCAATTATTGATTAATATTTTTAAAAAATTCTACGTGATGTTTATTATCTTAACCATAGACTTATAATAACAAGTCAAGAACAAGACATATAACGCCTGTACCTTCTAGCATTGAATGTTTTGGTCCCAACACAATGATAAAGAAGGCCTGTTTTGTTTTTGTTCACTTCCCGGAGCACTGATAAAATGTCTGCCTAATTTAACTTTCTGTTCACACACTACAGACTTTCTAGGCATTGTTTTATCAATAAAACACTGAATAGCGCAATTTATAATAGAAATCAATTCACAGAGCTAGGTTTTATCCTGAGAAATTGATTAAACTTCCCAACCTCACAAAATGGTATTTTGTAAACAATACCTTCAGAAAAATTGGCCCTAACTTTACGGCCAGATGTTGCCAAGTTTCAACATAGAACGTAAACCTCAATACATGAATGTTTTTTGAGGACACAAATCACTTTGTGGCGAAAAACTGAAGATAAATGGAATTATGGATGTTTGGGATTGTTGATTCAGAAGATTAGTAGTTGAATCAATTGATTTTATTTCATACTGTACCCTGAAGTATCATTTACCTGACACAAAACCAGTCCGGTAAATGACACTCCACATCATCAGAGACGGTAAAAATGATTACTTGACCACTCCAAAAATGACATTTTGCATCATCAAAGACTGTGAAATTGCATTGGTAGCATGGTTTGGCTGAAAACGTCCGAATCATCAGAAAGTCAATTCCATAAAAAATCAAAAGATATAGCTGCATATGAGTCATATGACGTAACTGATTTTTTATGCAATTGACTTTATTATAATTCAGATGTTTTTTTTTTCTAATAATGCAGTGTGTAAGAAAGATTTTTTCTCTTTTGAAAAAAATTGCTAGGATAAGTGGTTATGCTATAGAAAAATAGATCAATAATAAAAAATCTGTGCAGCTAATTGAAAATATTTTCTTTCTGGCACAACCACTTATCCCAGCGAAATCTCTCAAGAGAGAGAAGAACTTCAATACATTGAACTATTAGATAAAAGCATCTGAATTACCAAAAAGTCAAAAAAAAAAATCAAAACAAATAACTGCACGTGACGTCACGTTTATTACACTTCCGGTTAATTACAACCAGTCACTATAGAAACAAAAAACGTAATTTCATGGTCGACGAATAGGTACCAAAATTTATCAAAATCGATCTGCACGTTTTCAAAAAATGTAGGAAAAACCATTTTTTTTTAAATCTTTGACGGCCTCTGTAGGCTTAACGCAGCATTTTTGGATATAGGTTTTGCCTAGAAAACCTTGTTTTTGGTTAAGGAATTTGTGGTTAAACGTTGTACACTCATTTCAGGGACACTCTGTATAGAAATGTACACACTTGCCGAACGTTTTCTGAACATGGATTTCCATTGTCGTCTGGATATGGCATCATAGAAAATATTAGATCCAATAGCATGTGTGAGGGTTTTGTCATTCGAATTCATCGTAGTTGTGCTTTTGAGGCATCATCTACACTACCTAACTTTGAAGGTATGAGTATAGGGCTGATCTCTGATTGGCAAAAAGGTTCTGGAAACATTTCAGCGCACGTTATGCAAAAGGTCAAATCTGCAAAATGTTCCACCCAATTTAATCCAGAACTATTTCAAAGCTGTTCCGAGTTTCAGGTGTATCCATTCGAAATCAAGCGATTAAGCGAAAAGAATAAAATAGATACAGGTAATTAAGCACATTAGGATGGCGGGGAGACAATGGGGGGCTAATGAAATTGGCACATTCCGGCGGCGGCGGTGGCGGATTCGCACAAGAAGAACGTGTCCCGGCCGACTCTCTTAATTACCAGAGTCGAGAATGGCGCAAAAGTTCCACCCTTCATTTAATTACCCGGAATAATTGTCAAGCCTTGTTAGTTAGGTTCGAAATACACAATTTGCGCTGCTTTTACCTTACGGCCAACTTTCCCGGACGCCCAGCACGCGGTGCAAATGACAAGTTAGTTTAGAATACCGCCCCCGAAATATATTTATGGCTTTTGGGGTAGCCGGTTTTCAATCTAACGGCTTGTTATTCACTTTTCAATTGCCAAGCTTGATGGCTTTAGATGGATTTCGCTCAATTTTTCAATGGTTATAGAAGACTTCCAACGCTACAATCAACTTTAAAGAATTTGTTTGGCTTTAGAGAATGACGAGTGACAATCGACAACTAGTAGAAATCAACGTGACATTGTTTTACGACTATATAAGCTGTGATAAATGCCGAGATGGGATAAAGAAGTATGCGGAAAACAAATCCAACCAGTGTAGAAAAGTGATTCCAACATCATCTATCAAGCTTCAACAATCTAAAAAACGGTATCTATAACCAGCCAAATGACATCGAGTGACCTACCGATACGTCTTTTATGAACTTTTATCGAAAATCAATGAATAAAGGCCATTGTTGTGTCTATTATGCCCTAAATCCGAGATACAAGTTGGCCCTACACCTTCTCTTATCTAAGTCCCTACATTACCTCGTGTGACGTCGTTCCACGATACATTTTATTTTATGGTTCCAATCTGTGTGGCCATTTATTTAGTGATTCAGGGTCAACCAGAGGGTGAAAATCTTGATATAAAGGGTGGTCTTAAATATGGTAATATGATATCGTGTAGAGTTCCGATTTGGTTTGATGGCTTAATATTCAAGTGCGTCCCTCATATGACAAAGAGTATTCCTTATTGCTGATCTTGATGATACATTTGAGAAATAATGATATAGGTTTACATGATAATTTGTTAGGAATAGAAAATTTTACCACCCATGATGCCAGGTTTACATGCTGTGCTGTTAGTTATGCTTCCAAATAATAGTCAATGGATGAAGTATAACGAAAAGTTGATCACATACGCAAAATCCATCATGAATCTGGTAATGAGAAAAACTGTTTAACAATGACTTGGTAGCTGCAGCTCTGATAAGATAATAACAAGGTACCTCGAACTTATGCATAGGCTTGAGTGAAACTAGTCCATTAAATCAAAAGAGAAACTCATGCAGCATAACAGACATGGATTGAACTGCAATTTAAACAAATCAAATACTACTGATGTGAAACTGCTGTGACCCTTCAATCCTTTCAAGGCTTTCCAATGGCGATGTAGTCTTTTGCTCGGCACTACTACAAAGGGAAAAAACTTGCCTACAAAAACTGCCGAAGTCATATCAAAAATTTTGATTGGGTGCTTACGAATATGACCATGTAACACCTTCATTTGAAGCCTCTAGGTGTCCGTCATTGATCAGAAATTCACTAAGAATATATTGAGAAAAAACATTTTCTGAGCTCTGATCCAAATGCGCGAAAGTCACTCGAGAACCGCCGACGTCCTTGAAACATGCCCCGCGTCCCCGCTTTGCGGAAAAACGGACATGTTCTCATTCATCGTTCCACGCATAAGTTGGCGATATAAGCGTGAATGGTGTTTTTCACTTTGTCAGTGAATCTGGTAGTTTCGTATCAAAAACATGTTCGCGTGGCTACGCAAACGATTGGCAATCCGCCCGCGACCCGGCGTTCTGTATGTTTGGTGGTAAAATGCTCTTCCTTTATCCGTTAAACAAAGTCCTTTTTCACCACATGAAAAAAACACTTGATACAATATCAAACAAGATATGATCACAAACATCGCCGCATGGAGGACAGATTTTGAGGTTAAGTTTGTTGTTTAGTGCCATCAGTGATGCGATTGATGCGAATCATTAATTTATATACAGGTGGCCCAGAGAAAAGGTCGCACCCCTATTTGTGACTCTCTTGGTAAATTTTGGAAAAAATGCTCGGACATGTCCCATAGTGTGCTATATCAAATTGATACATCGACGTCCTTCATCATTCCAGGAAAGCATGACCAACTTACAATAATCACCCTGTATACACGGTGGCCCAACGAAAAGGTCGCACTCCTATTTGTGACTCTCCTGGTATATACTTGAACACGTCAATTTTGATTTCCAAGGGGACCTCTTTTCATGCATAGCCGTACAATACAGGGTGATCCAAAAATAAGATATCGCGATTCAGATTTTTAAATGGAAAACCCAATGCGCACTTCCCAATAATGATGCTAGTTGATTCATTCTGTCTCCCAATGACGTCTTGCGTGGTTCTGTTCGGAATTTGTTTGGCAAGTGATCATGTCTTATTTGTTATTGTATCATGGATGCAGTATTAAAGAATGTTTGGCTTCCTTTTCCTATTATTTTCCTCTGTCCTATCACTTATTTAATGTTTACTCTGGTTCACTTATTAATCTATGTCCCTTTCTTTATTATTACCTACAAGATAGAGTAGCGTTAGCTAGATCTGGAGCTATTTATTCAAGTGAGTGCTTTCTGTATTGAAAAAAAAACAATCATTATTATTATTAGTTTATGATCAATCACGAAGTCCATGAATACCGAAGAACTGCAAATCATCTCCACTGAGATTGTGATGCCCAAACTCTTATTCCAGGAGCAAAGGTGAGCCTCAAGTACCTCAAGGTCACTCTGCCGATTTCACCCAGGGAAAAAATCAAGCCGGTTAGGGATCTTTGTGTTTTAGTTTCAAGAAAATTTAGATGTTGAGAAAATTAAAAGCAAGAGAGCGACACGGTGTAGATTATGTGTGCCGTCTGTGCCCAGAGCAAAGTTTACTTATAGAAATAAGTTGCGTCACTTCTCGTTGGCATTCTGATAAATTCATAGCACAAGATGCCGCGCGGTGAAGCCGTTCAAAGCCATACATGCTGCCGACAAAGAAAATCAACGCGTTTCCGAAAGAGTCTGTCCAAGTATACCAAGAGCGGGCTAAGGAGGAAGGGTCAGGCGTTTTCGAGGGCTTCGAGAGTGCAATGCAACTTGAATTATTTTAGTAAACTTTCCCCAGAGTTTGGGAAAGTGATGAAACTACTCGTCTAAGAGGTCTGACAAAAAAAAGATCGATAATTTCCTCTATATTCTCCACACCTGAAGTGCTACTGAAGTCTCATAGGTCAGCTTGTCTAACATCTTTTCAAATGGGGGTAATATGCTCGATTAAATGTCCACGTAACATTTGTTATTCATGCTGTGGTGCAGCTAGCTGAAACTAGCTAAAGACGAGAAGGTTGATTTCACCATCTTCGTTGGCTTGGAAGAGCATTCGACAGAGCAGAATGGAGGAAACTCCAATGTATACGATGTTTGTTTTAAATGTCCGTGCAAATTTTCGTGACTGGCTTATACCTAATTGGGAGACTGCTCCCCACCACTTTTGTTCTTTGTTTCAAATGTAACGAATTCAAGTCGTATTCGAGTCCGGTAAATATTTTAAACATCATTTTAAAAGATTGATGTCAATATTGCCACACACGGTCGCTATTGCAAGACGGAAGGAGCTGACCTAAGAAACTGAAAAAGAAGAAAGGTAGAAAGCCCCTGCCACCCTACTTAGTGAGGATTTGTCCTAGTTTTTGAATTCACCAAGATTGCAAAACTGCACAATGCAAGATGTAATAGATATTCGCTTCTGATCCAATCTCTCGTATCTGTTCATGATTGAAGAGCAGTTCCTACACATTCATAGAACCTGGACCTTCGAAAATGTAACTTATTGTTTGGACACCGATGTCGAATAAGTTATCACTGACAGTACAACAAGACGTTAGATATCTTAGTCCTAGGATCTGAACATGCAAACCCCATATTGGAAAGATAGTAAGAAAGGCGATAGTTACAATGTAGCTGCTATGTCGGGTATTGGGTAAGTGGTTCATACCAAGTTGTTTCATAAATGGAAGAACATAGACCCAACGATTGATTCCATTGCACATTTACAAACAAATTCTGACTCCAAACACGGGATTAATATAACATGTAGGCAAGACCGAGAGTCTTTCAATAAACGATTAACGTCCTCTTGCAACTTTTGAACATCTCTCATTCGTCCAATCACTGAGTGCTAGATAGAGACCTGCTTTGACTAGTCACCAACAGATGATTCCTTGTTGAAGAAGACGGAGGAATCTATCCGGTGTTGTAGCTTGAGGAGAACATTGCTATAATCCCCAACATTTTTGATCAACTTCTTGCCGGTCATAGAAGCTCTATATTATCCCCCAAATAATTATTCCTTACGTACGTTTGTATTCGTATGGGGTGTCATAAATGTGTTTCATGTCACATGATCAGAACATTCCATCCATATGACACTATGAGATCACTGAAGAAATAACTTTTCACAAAGAAACATATAAATTTGGAGGTAGGAGAAGCAGGCATCAAAACAAAACAGTGGCATATTTCTTTAAATTATCAGTAAATACTTCCTGTCAAATACAGGGGAGTGCGGAGCGCTAATATAATCACGTTCTTATACCACCCATCAAATCCAAATCTCCTAGGCTCGAAATAATAAAAAACAACACGCCAAATAAAATCCGATCCAAATTAAATCCGCCCTTCATAGAATAAGCATTAAAACAGATATATACTCACCCCCCGCGGCTACCCTCCGATAGGTATGAGCGCTTTGAAGTCACCGCGAGGGGTTCTAAGTCCATTCATTGTTTCGGAATTCTTCAGCCATTCTTCCAGGTTTCGGCGAAAAAAATCGGTAACCCTCCAGCGCTCAATTCTCGGAAACCAGGTAATATCTGTTCCTTGACGATTTGTGGAATGAGGGATGCTTTTGGCCGATCTGCGAGGGTAGACTTAGTGTCGGCGAACTTGAGAAGAGATAAAGCGAGAATTCTTTGCTATTTCAAAGGGTATTCTTAGTTGAAGATAATTTCTGATTTTTAGATTGTCATTATCAGCCAATTAAGGTGAAACCAAAAAAGACTACGACATCTAAATCAGAATGTATGTTGTGTGATTTTAGCAGACCAGCCGTTGTTTCTCTGCATGATCAGTCATTAAATGCAGAATGTTGAATGTAATAATGATAACCTTTCTTCAAATGTGCAACAGGGTATGTATTTTCAATTAGATGGTCCATCCAAAATTCAAGGAATGTTCATGAGCTGGGTTTTAGGAAATAATCTTATTGAACTGTGGTTTCCAAGGTTTTCCGATCTTTGACCGCTCGATTTTTATTTTTGCGAGATAGTCAAAGAAAAGTTAATCAAGTGGCAAGAAATCATCAGCATGAGGCAAGTTTGTGAAGAAATCATCTGAGCAAAACGCGCAGTTCACTAGGCAAATATGTATATTCTGATGACGGGATATAGTTGGGAGAGAACATTGTTTAATGAAAAATAATTTGATTCTATCTTCTAATTATTAATAATTTGATGTTTCACTGATATAATTTAACAGTTAAAAATGCTTATATACGAAAAAGAACAAGACAATCCTATTTATCCTTACCTTAGTGAAAACCAGCACCAAATGAATTAATTTAATCTGAACTTTTGTGTCGCATCCATAAATCACTACAAAAGTTTCTCATCCATGAAGGATAAAAAATCACTTATCAAAATAACCAAGTAAATGAGAAAACGTCTTTGATTTCGAACAGTAGAGCCTGAGAAATTGATTGGTAATTGGTGAGCTGTCAAACAAAATATTCTCTTATTCGGATTGTCACGATTACTGAGATTAAATGAATAATCATGTTATCTTTTCCTCCAAATGAAATATTCTATTTTTTCTTCAAATGTCGACAAATTTATAATTTATGCAAAAATATAGTGTTTTCAATTTGTCATGAATATAACTTCGGGCGGCGGCGCCAGGCTCACGTTTTCGTTGTCATGGTTACTTTCCCCTCCGGCGGATGAAAAGTGAAACTTTGCGGCCGATACTCAGTCAAATAATGTCCGTTTTACTGACGTTTGAAGAAAAAAATGTTTGCAAATTTACACTTACAAAATTTTGCATTTTTTAAAAACAAATTAATATGCCAAACATTCTGTTAGAATTCTAAAAGGACACCTTTTTTTAATTTTGTTTAGTTCACGTTTTCTCTACTTGAAAAAGGCAATATTTATTAATTTTTGTATTTCCGAAATCAGCCTTTATAAGCTGCTAATCTTGTTTTTTTTTTTCTATAAAAATATTAATGTTTTGTAACTGCTGTAATAAGTAAAAAACAAATGTTTCAAAGTTTTTTTTTATTCCCCAGTCACATTTTATTGAGGTTTGCAATTTCTTTTATTTTTTCATGTGTCGATTCCTGATTGAGATTTGTACTTTTGCTATACTAAATCCAATAAATCTACATGTTTTGTTGGATTTTACCAAATTTATCAATTTATTTTTGAATACTTGTTTTGAAATAAAACAAAAATGTTTTGTTGCTTAAAGACTGACAGATCTTTCATTTAAATATGTTCCTCTTTTTAAATACTGGTGAAGTATTGGTTCTTCCAGTTAAAAGGTAGAATAGTATATCTATATTGTCCAATGTCAAATCATTTTCATAACTGACGCTTTTGTAGACGGTATACAAAAGTCAAAATTGTTATAGCTGAATATGTTTAAACTCATTAATCTTTTGAAATGTTAGGTTAGGTTAAGTTAGGTTGTGAAGGGGAATGCCCTGCCCCACAGTTTCCTGCTTCGCATTGCTTTCACTCGGAGGCCAATTTTACACAATTTGCCAATTTTTTTCCTCAGTATACTATTCTACATAATAAATAAATGAATAAATAAAAAAATGAATAAAACTGGTAGTTTTCCAATATTAAGACACCATAACAATTATAATTATATCGGTTAAGTGATGAAAAGAAAATGCATGTGCTATATTTTCGTTATCAATGATATACAGGGCGAAATTGGATTAGGTGCCTGACCGAAGACCGAAGTGAACCATGAAAATTTTGTTTGTGAATGGCATCATTCTCGAAAAATTAGCACAGCATGGCGAAAACCAGGAAAATACCCTTCAAGACCACTAGTCTTTGCAACACCCTGTGCCCAAATTCAAGTTGGCAAGATTAAGCTTGCCACATAATAGAGAAAAATATGATACATTATTTTTTTATTAAATAATATAAAATGATAAACTCTTTTTTTCACTCAAATAATAATACGTATTATTAAAATAAGAAGTTCTTGATATAATTATCAGGTACCAGATATCAACAGATATTTATCATTTTAGAATCCCTTTTATCCAAAACAGTTCATATACTAAGTAAGTATACCAAATTTTTGATGATTGAAGAATAAAAAAAATTAAATTGAGAATTGGCAAAGACGTAGCAGGCGGGTTTTAAAATTAAAATTCCAGCTAGATATCATCAGTAAGTATGACTGTTCAAAATTTCGAACATTAGAATTTGGTAGAAAAGATCTAACCTTGATGCGCCTTCGTTTAATCTTTATAGTCCCTGACTGCTATTTGAATCTGGCTACGGCCCTGAATTGGAATCACTATTTTTATTTCTCAGTTTAATTCTGAGAGACATACAATTACAGGGTCATGCAGTGTTATCAATCAACTCCATTTTAATACAACAAAGAAAAAACATAAAGTCCAAAATAAAAAGTCGAGCACTTAAAACGCCATAAAATGATAGGAAACAAACCCAGTGCCATACCGATATATAATCCAGCCACCTTGAACGCGTTTTGTAAGTTTAAAACTCCCATTTACCCTTAGCCATTGCACGTGAACGTCGAAGGGTCCCAGGACATGAACAATAGAATTTGTACAATACAACTGGCCTGATGAGTCTTCATTGGGGAGAGATATCAGTGTAGTGTGAACATTTTTGATGTCGAATTGGTCGACTGGGAAGTGTCGAGATTTTTGCACACCTGGGCTGCCTGATTTGAGACGGGGTACGTTTTCCAGTGATTGTTGCGTACAGGCCGGAACATAATACGTTGGGAGGACGTGGGTATTTTGCCTTGATTATGTGTCTGAACGGGCATTTTTCCTATTTGTATGTTTCGATTTAATTACTTGCAAAAGCGATTTTCCTCAAGGTTCTGCATCTTACCATTTTTAAGAAGAAATTCGTTCGTGCCCCAAGCTGCCATGGCGCTAGTTACTACTAAGCCGCAGTTATTTCTTTTTCGACGAACGCTCGTGTTTGTCCATTTCCTGAGCTTATTAGACGGATCGCACGGCTGCATTCTTATACCGAGATTAAGCCGACTTAAAATACTAATAAACATGTCTTTTGAATGTTCTGTGTTTCGAGTTCGGGACTTTTTTAACACCTAATTTCGATGCGGTACTGAACAGGCAGATGGTTATTGAATGTATGTCTTGGTCCATGACCATGGTTTTGTTTCAGAGATCAGTTGAAAAACTTGATTAGTCATGATTCATTTAAATCACTTTTGCTGTCAGTGTTTGAAAAATTGTCCTACAGCGCCATTTTTTGGACGGGTAATAATGCATTAGCAAGAGTCAATAGAGTGGTGGATTAATTGGCAGTTTATTCAGTCAAATTTAGTAAACAAACAATAACGATGGCTTTTTTAGCGTCATGTGTGAGTTGTGGAAATTGCATTGCATAGATCAGACGTTGTTTAGAAAAACACTATTATGCGAGCTTCTCTAGTGTATGTCTCCAACATGATCAAACAATTTTAAAATGTGGTCATGGATAAAACCAAAATAACAGATTTATTTTATTGGATTGATGCCTGATCGAGTGTCATCAGATATCCCGATTTTAACCGACGATTTTCTATTTGGAGTTCAAAAGGCCAGACTGGGTCTTCTAGGTCAAAACATGACAAATTAGATGCGTGATATGCGTGATATGACGATCGCTTTGATGTGTTCAAATCTACAGACACTGCTGGGAAATAGGCGATCTAGTCTCCCAACAGTTCATTCATCTACATTCTTCCCATCCACACTGAGCGCTGTTCGGGGAACCAGTGCGGCGCACAGTGCTTTAAGCGAATGGGATAACTGGACAAAAATCATTACTCTTGTTCCACTCAACAGATTTAAAATGATTCAAAACCGCTGAGTCGCTGATGCGCTAAGCTACATTTGACACATAGTTGGGATGTTTAGAAAAAATGTAAATAATTAGCAATAAGTTCATTCACGTATTATGCAATGAAAGTTTTGGTATTTCTCGATTTAGTATAAAAAACTAGTAATTTTGATTATTTGGATGTGACTTATTCATTTATTCTTGTGAATGTTTCTTGTACTTTACGTATCATTAATTATCAAAAAATGTTCAAACACAAAAATAAAAATCAACAATAAATCATGGAGGAATTAACAAAAAGAAGCCGAAAGTATTGAGAAAAGACACTCATAAAATAAGTATTCGATAATATGTATGTAATTAAAAACAGAAAACGTGCAAATTTAAGATAAACACAAAGTATAAAAAAGATAATATTAATTTTATACTCTTACAAGTTTTCATGTCAAAAAATATAATCCATTATTTTTTTTAAAAGTTAAAAAAAAGTTTTCGAACCAAAAAGTGAAAAATAATTTTCAATTAACAAGCCTTGGGTGCTTTGTAAAACATCTATAGACTAGGAAACTCTGTATTTTGAAATAGAAATAAGTGAGAAATTATAACAATTGATAACAAAGTACTCCGCGCTTTTATTGCAATGACATCAGTTTTCTCGTTAATCATTTTATTCTTAAATTAAAAAATATTTTTTCCTTTTCAGTTTAAAAGCGTGTTTTTTAGTTTTTTTTTACATTTAATATTGACTACCTACCTATAAAGCGTGTTTTTAATTTTCTTTTAATTTCAGTTATTTAAACTATGATTTTTTAATTAAAATTATTGTTTTGTCATGGGGTCTTGACAAGTGGGCAAAATTTCAAATCAATCTGCATAGGCATTTGAAGTGGGTAGAAATCGACTTCCAAGATTCCGTTACAAACATACTAGTGAAACTAATATAAAGCGTGTAAAAATGACGATTGTTGGCTTTAATTTTTAACTAATTTAGTTTTGAGAATGAAGATGAGAAAGAGTAGTTTTGCATAGCATCGTCCATTCCTAAAATCGAAAAAAAAAGAACGAGAAAAATAAAGAGATTAGAAACTTTCAAAGGGACAATCTTGAGCTTGCATCACCTTTTATTTCAAAAACATTATACAATTTGAGGGTATCCAATATCCATAAAAAAAAATAATTTTCTCCAGTTTAATTTTAATCTTGCGTCTCGACCACCTGTATTAATAGGTATTGAAAAAATCCAATGGAGTATTTCCCTTTCAACAAGAGAATAAATATAAAATACTTTCTAATAAAAAAAATGTAAAACTTAATTACAGAGTACGTAGGTACAATAACAAACTTGATTTTTTTGTCAAAAAACCCGTACATTGATGTCCTACTATGAGTGCCTAGAATAGAGAGTCCAAAAATCAACTGATTTACAGAGTGGCCCATTTGAAAGCGAGCGGGCCACCCTCATAACTTTTTAATTTATTGATCGATTCTGACGACTTTTAATTTGAAATGTAGAGAGGGAAAAAGTGTATTTTGAGGCCATACGTCCGTCGTCCAGTTTTTTCCAAAAACCAAGGCCCACTAGAGCTTATTTAGAGGCTAAAAATCCAGAAAACATATCAGCGATTTTTTTAACGCCACTGCATTTTCCATCCCCTGAAATGGGTCTGTACCAAACTTTATGAAAAAACAGTAACGTTTTGTCCGTCTCGTTTGTTGGTCTTTATTGTATTTTGACATGAGAATATCTATTAAATGTTTATATTTATTTTTTTTCTGTTAGATTTGCTATCGCAAGAGTTTCAAGGTAAAATACTTCTTGGTGCATAAAATAATTAATCGTTAATTTCTAATATTTTTTCATGAAATTTGGTACAGATCCATTTCAGGGAATGGCGAATCCAGTGACGTAGACAGATTTTTTCTAAAAAAACCGCTAATATGAACTCTGGATTTTTCGGCCTCTAAAATATGATCTAGTAGGCCTTGAATGTTGAAAAAACTTGACGCCGTCTGGCCTCAAAATAAACCTTTCCACTCTCCACAAATAAAAACGTTATGGGGGTGCAAATGAGTCACTCTGTATAGGGTTCCTATTCAAAATAAGCAAATTCACAGCTACCTCCTGCATGCCAAACTCTTGAAAACATGTTGTCTTGATTGCTTCCATATATATGTTGGTATAGTGTCCAATTAAAAAAAAAAACTATTCAAAGTTTCGCATCTTCCCGATATCGGACACCCTCTATAAACAGGATAACCACAGTCAATGTAACCAGCTCATCGTCATAGATCTGCCACGTCTTGTGATGGCTGTTTATCCAGTTATATACATAGATCAGTGGTAGGTATTAGGTATCAAAGTTTGAGTGGTCCAGAAATTCACGAGAAGGTAAGGGAAAGATCTATTTTTGATAGGGAACTGAACAAATTACAGATCCAGAACAACATCTTAGTTTTTCACAATTTCATGAAATCTTTGCAAACTTTCGGCAATTATTCTGAAAAATTTGATAGTTAGTGACCCAGTGGGTATATATCTTGTTACGGCATCGAACTTGAACTATATGAAAAGCTTTCTGCACAATGAAGTGAGATGTTCCAAGTGCGTTAAATTTGGGGCGGGTTTGAAAATCAAAATGATAGAAGAATGTAATTATGATTTTTTTTGGAGACATAATGTGTTGAAATAAGTTCATGGAAACTAACTTTTGTTTTTTTTTTCGTGAATATAGCATAATTTATCTATATGATCATAACCCCTAATAACCCTGCTGATTGCCTTGAATTACTACGAAAAATTGGTTACATTAAGGGAACAGATTAAAACACCTGATCTCTTCACCATTTCCATTATATCGTCTTTTTTTATGGTTGATTTCAAGATAATATATTTTTTATTTTTTTTTACAAAATATTATCAGTCCTCACCTCATATTCTTCACCTTTCTCATTCTCCCACCTCGATGTAACTTCAACGTTAACAATTCTTCAGGTACCCTGTGGGGATCCTCTTTACCATCAACCAAAAATTTTATTCATTTTTTGAATGCATGAAATAGCTTTTGGTCGTTAGTGTATCTGCTCCATTTTTGAACTCCAGGGAAGGTGAGTGGGCAAGTCCTACTTCTACATCTACATTTATGTTCTTTATGATCAATAGTTCAGGAAAGACGCATCTTATTCAGACTGTACAATGATGAGAAGATGAAAACATGATTTTATGTCTTCAAAGACTTCTGGCAAGATAACAAAACCTTCTGCAAAGGCAGTTAATCAACAACTCTAGAATAATGAAAAGATAGCAAAAAAAGATCATCAAATAATAGACAGTACCCAGCTAGGTACCCAGTGTAGGGGCTTCATAAACAATACAAGATAAACTAAAAATGGGAGATGAATCAGCTTCATACGAATTGCAGAAGCGTACTTTGAAGTCTTTCCAAATACCCCAGACAAACGATTCGTATAAACTTGTTGAAGTGAATGTCATTTTGAATATGATGAAACATAATGATACCATCCTTTGTGAGTAAAAATGTATGGATTTATAAAATATTTTACACATGAAATATCAAAAATACTTCGAATTAAATAAACGTATTGCTGGTTTATTATGCAATGTACAATATATTTCTAACCGATCAATAACCTACATATCACATTATGATTATTCAATCATAGGAAGGTATTACCGAAACGATAATGGCTTTCTCACATCTCAATTCAAAATAACACAAGATTATTTTCTGACTGGTAATTCAATCAATTACCCAATTAAGCTAATATGGTCCAATCACATTTTATGATATGTCTAATTGAATAATTGAACGGATTCAAGACTTAACTTTCCGAATGATCAGAGATTGGTTGTTGACGATGTCAAGAATGATAATCATGTTGGACTTCAGATGCTCTGTCTTCAATATAGCTATACAGGGTGGTCCATGGTACGTCCATGCAAGGCATAACTGCTTGGAAATTAATTTTTCAATAAAATCCTAAAACACGTCAAGTTTGTTTGGTAGTGCGACACAAAAATCAGTGCCACGGACACATTCGTGAATTTTCAAAGTGCTTGTTTACCACCATTTGAAAAAATAAAAGAAAATAAAAAAATAAAGTTTTGTCTTCACAAGCTTCTAAAAACATCAATTGTTTGAGTGGTCTTTATCATGGTTCGAGAGGACATTATTTCGTAGTCTTTTAGAATTAAACAAAAAGTGAGTCTCAGCTAAATTTGGTTCATGGAAAATGTAATTTAATTGTTTCAAATCAATGAGTGTTAAAAAATCTCTGAAGGTGTATATCCCGAAACTGACAAGGAGTTAAGAAATGTTCATAGAATGAAAATTGTTCATTTTAATTAGTAATCTAAATTTAAAATATTGCGGATAAAATTGGGTCACCCTGTCTAAGAAATATTCATTTGATATCTGTATATATATCGGTACCTCTTGAAACACTTTTGTATAAGAAACTTGCTGCGGAAATATATATAGTATTTCTCTCATTTTACCTATTTCAGAAAACCCGAAATCAGTTACACTAAAAATCGTTTGTTTGTTGTTGTTGTATTCTAAAGGATTTTTCAAAAATTTTTATTCAAAAAAATCGCGGAAATGCATCTTATAGATGAATATATTTTACTGGGTTAGTTTTAGTTAGTTTGTAGTGGTTTTTTGCATGCCTATGTTTCTTAAAACGTTAAGAGTGCAAGATGGTCGCATGTCATCATGTAAATTACGGTTTTTCTAAAATCGATAAGATGAAAATGATGCATTTCCGCTGAAAATTTCTTGTACAGTTTTGTTTCAGGAGCATTTTAGATGCTAAGAAGCATAAAAAAACATTTTTAACTAGTTTCGGGTAAAGTAAAATGTGGATTAGTTTGGGTTAGTTAAATGAAAATGGCACCGCAAGAAGCGGTGGCGCAGCGAGAAATTTTATATTCAGTAGAGGTTCAGTCGCCGCTCATGTTTAAAGTTCGTATCGCCAGCGAAACGCCGGAGATTCATGAGTACGTCTTTGAGTTTCACAAGTAATCGACTCTGAGAAAAGGCCAAGTAGCGACTATGCCATACATACGCACCTATGCAATACACATTTCGACGAGTTGCTGTTGGATTGCTGACGGATCGCTGATGGCGATTGACTATGCATACGAGTGTGTTTCCTTTGCTTCCTCTGACTTAAAAATGTTTTTAAAACCACTTGACACAAAAAATCAGGGTGTGTTACAATTCGATAAGAAAGAATAAAATAAATAGCTATATAAAATACTTTTTCTTTTATCGACCTTTCAGATCAGCAAGTTTTCCTGCCGCACACTGTATATTTATCAAAAATAGGTTTTATTTCTATGGTATAGTTCTTCACTTCATAGGCTCTGGGGAGGGGATAAACCTCCAAACCCCCCCCTCGCTGTCTTACTGGAAGAAGTGATTATGTCTCTAAAAATGTTTAGAGTACCTACAAGACATTCGCATGTTTCCATGTAGATGATTTCGATTTTTTTTAAACAATAAAATGAAAATGAATCACTCCCGCAGAACATTTCTTGTCCAGTTTTGTTTCTAGAGCGTTCCAGTTGCTAAAAAGTTTCTAAAAATGTTTAGAGTGCAAGACAGTCGCATATGTGAATGATCTCGGTTCTTCTCAAATCAAATCAAATCAAATCAAATATGCTTTATTGCCACAGAAAAGCTTAAATAAAAAAAAAATAATTAAAAAAATGCATTTCCGCAGAAAATTTCTTATACAGTTGTGTGACTAGAGCGTTCCAGATACTAAAAAATATAAATATTCCATTGGAAAAAAGTAAATGTGTATAAACCTTGAATTTTTGGGACACTGTTATAATCGCAAGAGTTCTATATCATTTTCTTCAAGGCTTATTACTTTCATATTGTGCACAATTTGTAAGATGAACTATTCCGGGACTTTTTGCAAAAAGTTCCTACGTTTTCATGGAGTATTCAAATCGATTCATTTTTGTCAACTGTCACTGTCAGTTGTGTTTGTTTACGTTCTATTAACAACAGTCACCAGAGGATTTCCCGGACACGAACCTTAGAATGTCAAAACAGTGAGAAGCGACAAAAACCTGTTTTCCCCATTGCTTTTGCTTCAATGGGAGCGCATTTATTTGGCCTTGAAATTGAATTTTGACAGTTGACGACTTCTCGGATGACGCGCGTTACGTCTAGGTGAAGTCCAGGCCTTGTGAAAGATTGCGACCCGACGAAAAATTTTTTGGCGGAAAAAGTTTTGTCGCTTCTCATTGTTTTGACATTCTCAGCCCGAACTCTGGGAGTTTTCACGAATAAGAAGTTTCCGATTCATTTCAAGCACTTATCCGATCCATCAGTCTTGTCTTCTTTGATAAGTTCTTTTGGTGCCTCTACCGTGAGCTAAATAGTCATAAACGATAATCAAAAAGACCATAATTTGACTACTGTATATCGATGGATTGGACCGATCTTGTGGGACACGAGAGTATAGGATCAAAAGTTTGACGCCTGGAATATTTTTTTCAAATGGATAGTTTGTTAAATTGATTGACATTCGAATTCGACTGCACACTAGCGGACGAGCATCGTATTAGCTACATCGAATCTTCTTTCCCAGACATGTGACATCATACGTTCACACAATTTACACGATTGCAGAGAAAATTCCACCGAACTCTTCTGCGAGTCAGATGGAGCTTTAGAGCTCTGAATAGGGACTTAAGATAAATTGACCCCGCAGAACTATTTCTCACAATTAAACTCAATTCAATTTGCAATTCGAGCCTTATGTAACCTTTGTGAGGTGTTGGTATCCTTTTCCTGGAAAGAGAGGCAACCTTAGGAAACAAAAAAAAGGGCTTATTGGGATCTATTACTTTGGATACTGATTTTTTCAACAGAGATCACAGGTTTCAAAGATTTCAATCTATTTTAGTTCGACTTCCACAGAACACTCAGTACCTATCCAAATAAGTAAAAGTCCACCTATTGCAAACATGAATTTGAATTCTCTCTATAAAGAAAATGCCTTTGTTAACGAAATCACTTCAACACTGACAATCATGGTTCCTTTGACAATGTTCATGTTATGTTATCTTAACTTGTTTTTTGTAAGATCTATATAATTCAACCGTCTATAATAAAGCCCCACAAACACAGCGTTTTTTGGCACAAATCCATCACAATATCTTCAGATCGATAACAAATAAAACTATTTTCACATGGAAAATGACACCGTCACTGTGACGGATCTATCAACGTCATGGCATATTTTAAATAGTACCCGTTGTTATAGTATCAACTTCTTATTGTAAAAGATATCAGGAAAACCGTTCCAGTATTCAACGAGAAGTCTAGTAGCGATTAAAAAAGGATACATTCTCCATGAATATTGAAGATAAATTGGAACACTTATTCGATGATGGTAAACTTCAAGTCATTGTTATTGAAAATTGGTGACAGAAAATCTGGTGAAAGGAATTTCAAAGATGTAAATATGGCAAACAAAGCAGCTTGCACACCTACCTAATGTCTATCTGATCACCAAAAAATTGTTTTTGTTTTGAATTTGTTTGTTTTGATAACAGGTTTCGTCAATTTTTATCTATTAGGAAAATAAGAGAACATGTTAAACGATTTGTGTTCAACTCCAGTTCAACTCAACTTAGATGTTTGTTTGCTGTGAAGAAAGCCTCGTCAACGAAATCACTCAAAGACTGACATCATGGTTTGTTTGGTTTTGACACCGAACATTTATTGGTAAAAATCCAGCCATTGAAATGTGTTTCGTTTGACTCTGATGTTACTTATTTCAACTTATTGGTGATGAAATCAATACAATCAATTCGTAGATTACGAGGCTCCACAAACACAGCACTTTTCTGGCATTGTAATTGCAACATAGTTCAGCGTTGCCGGAGTGTAAATAAAATCCATTTTATCAACTTCTTTCTGTAAAAGTTTACGAACAACCGTTCGAACATTGAGTGACAAATGAGTAGGTAGTAAATTGTAGAGTGTAATAACGATGATTGAAATGCTTGATGTTCCTTTATTCATACAATTGTGTAGAAATACATTTATCTGTTGGTAGAGGATTTCAAGTTATTATAATTGAAAATTGGCCTCGGAGAATCCGGAAAAAGATCTTTGAAGAAAGTAAATGTGGCAAGCATCCAATTATCAGTCTCATGATGATGCTGATGCACATCAACATATTCGTTCAACTTCCCAGAGATGTAATATATTATTAACTTTTATCTCGATTTTTTTTTCTCAATCGTATATTTTTACCAAACTGGTATTCACTTCCAATAAAAATAAAATCCACAACTTCCTCATTAGCCAGTCGCACTTTTCCAGATACGTTGTTCTCGTCGGCGTCTGATCCGAAACAACATGCCAAGTAACCGTTTCGCTGTAACGAGGAGAATCAACTTCACGTCCAATCTGATTCCGTTTAGTGGAGGGGCTCCCCTAGCTCCTCCTTTCGTCTCTATAGGCGGTTCGGCTACATGTTACGCCTCAGAGATGCATCAGCGCTACAAGCGGCCGTTACACGAACTAAACGCCAGAAGGTGAGATGCTGTTTTGAGATGATGTGGTGAAAAAGAGCGGATTTAATGTTTATTTAGATGCTTCTTGAAATTGGTTTTGTTGCTATAGTTGCAAATTTTTAATGAGGGAAAAAAAATCAATCATGAAAAAGACCTCATTCAGTCTTATGTTTTTGGAGTATTGGCAAAAAAAAAACACAAATCGTGAGATTCTAAAACATTTATTGTTATCGGCAAGACAATTGAAAGAAAATATTGCCCAACTTCGAAGAAACTTACTCAATTTATCTCCACGACAGATTGATAATATGGAACAAACATAATAAGATGTTAATAATCAATAAGTAGAGCAAAATTGTTGTTTATCGTTTTGGATGATGATTGAGATTCTTCTAGAACACATGATAAAATTCTTGGCAAATCTCATAAAAGTCATGTCTTTAGACACTCGACCAATAATTATCAATGGTGATCACCAATGATTTTCCAATTATCGTCAACCAGCAATAAATACTGCGGAAGATTTATTACGTTATTTTCTTCAAATGGATATCCTCAAATAACGTGTTTTACGATAGAAACTACTCTGACTTATCACACTGATAATGAAAAATTATGGTGAGGTGAACAATTGAGCCATAGTTTTCCAATTCCTGAATTGAAAACCAAAATAAAATCCACATTTATCACTGACCGATCAAAAGTGCAACCGATAACTCTCATCACTTCACCAAAATGAATGGAGTGTTCAATACAACCAGAAAATAATGTGATTAGAAAAGGTATAAAAGTGAATGAGAGAGGACAGTATTATACAGGAACAAAAAGCTCCACGCCGCACGGCACCAGACATCTTTTGTATTTTGTTATCAAATAATTTTGTTGTCCGTGAAACGAAGCCCGGCAACAGGTTGCTGTTGTGCTATTGTTGCCAATACACTTAATAGAATTACCATAATAATATTGTCATTCTTAAACACATAATGGAAAAAAAGCCCGGAATAAGAGTATAAGGGTTATTTCGGTGTGTGCGCTATTCGAACGATTGTCGACTCGTGACAGGTTTCTGGTACACACAATGAATATTATTTGCGCATTGAATGAGAGTAAGCGAATTTTGGAGGTATGAAAAGGTATAGATAGGTCAATTCTTGAGTGGATCTGAGATTAGAAATATTCAAGTAAGTTAGTAATCTGGAATTTAACATTGATCCAATGTACTTATGTACTAATGGGTTCATTGTCATATTGAATAATAGAACTTGACAGTATTCAGCAACACAATGACTGATGTAGCTCAATCCCTCTTATTGTGAAATTTTGTGGATTTTGGGGATTTTATCAATTTTGAAATCAGTACTTTGTCATTATTATTTTCCCATTATGACTTTCTGTCGGAAATTAAAATTGATCTGGTCGTTAGCTTTGATTTTTTTTTTGTAGATTGATTCAATATTTCTTCATTAACAGACTTGCATGTCTTCCTTATAAACATGTGAAAATGTTTTATTCCAAAAGAAGTATTCTAGAATGAAGACCTCGCAACCATTTGAAATGTGTAGGTAACACTTAAAAAAAAAAAAAAAAATGATGCCCAGCTATAATCGTTTTATTTATGGATATATGTTTTGGCTTGCTTCTCCTTGTTAGAATATTTAATCTTTATTTATTGTTTTTCAATACTCCTACTTTTCAGAATGGTATGACCGTACTTCAAGAAAAAATGAAGAGGAATGGTCTTTAAAAAAGGAAGATCGTGTACTTCCATAAGTTCTTTTAGAAGAAAATCCATTTTCTATAACCTTTATTCACGTGATATAAGATTTCCTTCATTTTCACAACATTTTGCAATATAGGCACTCAAAAGTAATGATTCCAAAAATGATGACATATCGTATAAATTAAAAAAAAATGAAAAAGTATAAATTGGTCGAAAAAAAAAGAGGTAATCTGTTATAAAAAGAAAACTGTAAAAACCTGTCGGAAGTTCTAATTAGAAACATTGTTAATTATTTCAGGAACATTTTTTTGACAAAATCATCTACAGTAGAAAAAATTGATCAAAGAGAAAGATAAAACAATAAGAGTGATATTGTTTCAGATTCTACGCCTAAAGATAATGAGATTTCATATACCTACATAAGAACATAATGTCCTATTCAAATATTATAATATGAAGATTAGGAAGCATTCACAAGTTGAAATGGCTCCAGCCCCCCTAGAAGAAGAAAATATTGAAATTTACCCGTTATTTTTGGTTATAAAATCAGCTGTAAAGATTTGTCCATGTGATTTTGGGACATCCTGTATAGAGTGAATGACGAAATAATGTTGATATTTTGGTTAGATACACGTATACAGGGTGTTACTTAATGGTATGTCATAATTTCAAGGGGGAGTTCCTGGATACATTTTTTAGTCGAAAAGGTCATATAAACTTGAGTCTAAAAAAAAATAAAAAAAATAAAATAAAATAGAATAACATAAAATGAAATAAAAATAAATAAATGAAAATAAAAAAAAGTGTGTTCCCATACCATAATATCCTGTAGCAAAATTCAGTTCAATATCTCAAACCGTCTTTGGAAAATGTATTAAAAACTGAAAATAAAATAAATCTTCAACACCCTGTATCTTAAAAACCAAGCATTTTAGGACCCAAGTTTATATGAGCTTTTCGACTTAAAATGTATCCAGGAACTCCTTTTTGAAATTATGACAAACCATTAAGTAACACCCTGTATCATAGGTTGTAGAGAAGTCACTACAATGAACAACTAGGCTTTTGTTTTGGGCGGCTTCTCTATAGGGCCAGATGACCTCCCAAACGAAGAGATAATCTTATACCTTCTTTGATTATTTTACTCGTAAATAATCAATTAAATTTCGAAATACACCTAATATTATTTTCGCCGCCCCTCGTAATAGTAATTGCACGCACGCGGGCAAAGTAAGAATTCAGAAATACGCTTGGACTGCTGGCCGGATTTGTCCTTATGGCGATAAATCTTGGCGAAAATACCCAAAAAATATACAATTTCCGAGCGTAGTCGAACGCCTTAATGAATTATTGGGAAAGTGAGCCGCGACTAAAATTTGATACCTATATTAGCATCCGGCGTCATCGATCCTAGCCGCAGTTTCAGCAAAACGTATCGGCTATAACGATATTTTTTGGTTTTGTGAGATTAGTTTGACGACGCTGGACTTGTCGATAGTAAGAATACTTAGTTATGTGAGTTAGTTTTTGTCAAGTTGAGTTAGTGTGGGTTGGTTCGTGTCAAGTTGGTTTAGTTTGTGTCAAGTTGGATTGTTTTGTGTCAAGTCTGGTTAGTTCGTGTGAAGTTGGGTTGGAGAAATTGAAGTAAATTTCCCCATAAGTAACTGCCGATAATTGACAACAAAATGCTCTTAAGTAACTGCCGGGGATCGAAAACTAGTTTCCCTTTAGGTGACTCTCCCTTAAATAGGTGACTGCATGGAATTGAAAACAAATCTTTTCTTAAAAAATTCCTCCTCAAGGAACTGCTGGAGATTGCAAACAAATATCTCCTCAAGTAATTTCTCCCTAAATGACTGCCGGGAATTGAAAACTAGTTTCCCTTTAAATAACTGCCAGGAATTGAAAACACATCTTCTCTCAAGTAACTTTTCCTCAAGTAACTGCCAGGAATAAAAAACAAAAATCCCCTTAAGAAACCCTCCCTTGCATAACTGCAGGGAATCGGAAGCAAAATTCCCCTCAAGTAGCCTCCTTTTGAGTTACTGCCTGATGGAATGGAAAACCAATTTTTGTTCAAGTAACTTTTACCTAAGTAACTCCCAGGAATTAGAAACAAATTTCCCTTAGTAGCTTCCCCTGAAGTAACTGCCTAGAGCTGAAAAAAAAATCCTTCAAGTAACTTCCCCTGAAGTAGCTGCCAACAATTGAGAAAAAAATCCCCTCAAGTTACTTCCCCTAAGGTAACTGTCAGGATTTGAAAACAAATTTTCCTTTGAGTAACTTCTCCTGAATTCACTGCCAGGAATCGAGAACAAATTTCGCCTTAAGTAAACTTTCCTTGAGTAGCTGCCGGGAATCAAAAACAAATTTTCTCTCATGTAACCTTCTCTTGAGTAACTGCCTGGAATTGAATACAAATTTACTCTCAATGAACTTCTCCTTGAGTAGCTTGAGGGAATTGAAAACAAAAAAAAATCACTCAACTCCGCCCAAGTTCTAACTCTACTAACTAGCTCTCTGTCGACGTTCATCCGATGACTCCAGTGTTCCAGGGAAAGTATGGTTGCAGAGCTGAAACTTGAAAAAATTGAATCACAAGATTGTTTAAATCGCGATATGAATGATAAGATATTTATACTTGTGTTTTTGAGTAATGCTGTTAGTTTCGTGACTCGAGCGGACAGAATAATGTTCAGGAGCTGGTGAGAGGCAGTCAATAATACGAGGAAGGCTACTTTATGTCTTCTTCATTTACTTTCAAGCTTTCACGGAATTATTCACCCATCATCAGGAAATCCACGTTAATGGTGAAGGATACAAATAATTAACAAGGCAAAAACTTAAGGGAAAACCAAAAACACTCACCGAATGTGAAGGACCACCACATAACAGGAAATCACAAATTATTGAAACATACACATGGCGAAAATTGTAAAAGCGAAATAAAATAGTTAAAATAACACACTTGAACTTTCACTACACTAAACATGTTAAAATAGTTAAAATGGTTAGATACTAATAAAAAGGGTTAAAAAGTTTAAAACTGTAGAGGGACGCATATTGACAAGTTTGAAAGGCAGAATACAATGACAATTGACTTCCCAATATAATTAACCACGAATGACCACTGGATATAGTTAGATTATCTGCCTATTATCTGATTAAACAAGGTCGAGTTAGTTACACCATTCATAACTCAAGAAGCGCTGGAACGATTCTTATTATTTTTGATCTGTTGGATTTATCTCCGAATCAAATAGCAGATTGACATCGGGAAAATTCACTTCAGCTATTTATTAAATAAAATACGACATGAAAAGCTGCTTTTAATCATGTGACAGAAATTCAGCAAGGATTAAGATTTGAATATGGGAAAGTAGAAATCTTGTCATAAATCAACACCAGAACACCCAAACAAGTTCAATAATCAAAACGATGAAATTATCAAAAAAATCACACAAAAAAAGGAAATAATTATTCCTTGCTATCTCTAGCACTACAAAAGTTGATTTTTGAACAAAAAATTTCAACGGACGATCTCGGGCGGGTTGTGGCAAAAAAAACAAAACTAAAAGAACCGGGAAAAAACTGGTTAATACACATTAAAAAATATATATCAAGGTTCAAAGTGTCAGAGTCATTGGGATTCCCACTTTTTCTATAGATACATAGATACAAGGCGGTTCCAAAAGGTCGCCCTCTTTCTAACTTTTGAACCGTTTGGTATATGCGAACGATGTTAGGACACGCCATATGTGAGGACTTTTGCAATTTTTGACATAGTAGTGACGGCTGGCCATTTTCAAGAAAAAAATCAAATTGAAAGGGGATATCTTATTTTGAAGGCCCTTTGACCCTGATTACAACTGCCAAGTTTCAAGCCTCTGCTATCATTCCTGTTGATATGACAGCGTGTCAAAACGGTATGTTGCTTATAACAAAATATCAATTATTGACTTGCGCATATAAAAGAAAATGTTTTTATTGGGTATTCTTAAAAAAAAAATACGGGGCTATTGCGAAAAGTCCGGGAGCTTTTGCGAAAATATGAAATGGTAAGTTAACAAAAATAAGCTTCATGTTTTGTTGGATGCGCCAAACGAAAAGTATCATACAACGAAAGGTTTTGTAACTAAAAATATTCATTTTCCAAATTAAATTGATAACAAAGAAATCCTCACAGATGCTCAGATTTTTTTTTCTTTTTCTTCTAGACGTAAAAGTCGAAGTGATTTTTTAGGAAAAAACTTATAATGAAGTCTAAGTTATTTGATTGTCTTTTTTATTTCTAATCAATTTATTTGAATAAATGCTAATACAACCAACGTGAGCTGATCAGTCTCAATCAATCTTCGATACACAGATGAATATCAATTAAAAACTAATAAATTCATACTTCTTACCTATTTGATAATCAAAGTACAACCCACCGCAATCAATCATACCCCACACCAACTAAACCCCTTTAATCATCATTTTTGTCGCGATACAAGCAAATAGATTTAGACATGGTCTAAATCTGAATTTGACAAATGCTACTCAGGAATGGATAGAGAATATAGGGGTTGCATGGCGACAATTATTTTGTGACCATGACAACTCGGGTTTGGAGGGATTAATTAACCCTTCGGTGGCCCCCAGGAGATGACGGTTATTAAAAGTTACACGCAAATGAATATGACTCATTGAACTATTTCTCAAGTGGTTTTTGAGGCAGTTTAATGACGAGGGGGGAGAGTGGAGCGGCCGCTGGGTTTGATACATGAATAACCGATTTCAAGGAGGTTTTTTAATATGTTCCGTTGAGTGGTGCGAGAAACGTGGGTGAGAAAATGGGTATGGTTAACTAAAGGGTATAATAGAAATAGAGTTCATGCAATGAATTGATCATAAAATATTTCAATGAGTTACCGAGGTTGTGAATAGATTCGCAAGATAAAACAAGGTTTGACTAACAAATGAAAGCTGTAATAAAGCAGATAATTATACAGTGTGTCCCAGGATAAGTGTACGAATCGGTAAAAATAAAAAATTTAAGAGCTGGATGTTTAAATTCCTGTAATCGCTCCTGCTTAATCTCAAACTAAGATGTGAATAATATCAACTCAATCACTTAGGATATACAAGGTGTATTCGCGATCGCCCCCATTTTATCTATTCCGAAAGTAGATATTAACAGAAATACAGGGTGTCAAAGCTGAATCTCAATTTTGGATTTATTTAAATAACCTTGAAAATAAACAAGTTATATTGATGAAATTTGGTATATGAGAGTTCAAATCTGAGCAAGGGATTTCTCTTAGTTGTAGGGTGCGCCACTTATACACTTTTTCACTCATTATAATAGTCATTACTTCTTTGTACGCCCTCGTACATTTTTTTTAAATTGAAAAATTGATTTTGCCATCATATATACATCAAAGATTTAAACTTTGTAGAAATGGCTAGGAGTGACTTTTTTCAAGATATTTGAACTTGAAGTATTCCATGCATTGTGGTTTCAAATGGATTTTTTTTTTTTTTTTTTGTTTTTTTTTTAATAAGAAACATTTAACATCGAAACACTTGTCAAAATTTTCGTGACAACGGCGTTCTTGATGCCCCCTATGTTTTTTTTTCAATTTTCCATTCGAAACCACATTGCATGGATACTTCAAGTGCAAATATCTTGAAAAAGGTTACCCCTATCCACTTTCACAAAGTATACTTTTTTCACGTTAAAGTGGCGGAGAAATCAATTTTTCATTAAAAACGAAAATGTTCGACTGTGTACAAAAAAGTTATGACTTATTTCAATAAGTGGAAAGACATTTAAGAGCCATATCAAGGCCAGATATGAATTTTGCATGTCAAAAAACCTCCACATACCAAGTTTCATCAAAATACAGGGTTATTCACGTTATTCGACACGAAACATTATAGCTGAAGTATCTGATTTTGAAGAAGTTTTTTTTTCTGGATGGATAGGGACCCCTCAAGGCTACATTTTAAAAATATTTTCCTGTTATACAGGGTGTCCCTAAAACACGAAACTTGTATTTTTTCAAATGGAATATGGTGTTAATGAGAAACCTATTTTTTTCTTTTGCTTCGCTTTACTTGAAAACGTGAGAAGTAAGCTAATAGGAACGTATAATAATAATTGATAGATAATTAAAATCTACATCTGTTGTTGACATAAAATACAGGGTATCCCATTTAAATTAAACAAGCTATTACCGTTTAAAGATATTGATTATTTAACCATAATTTTTAGACACTCTGTATAAGTTATTAAAAGTTTCATAAGTGTGACTCCAAACATCAATTGGTAGACTTGATTCATAATTTGGTTAAACAAAAGAAAACAACAGCTGAGAAATTAAGCATTAAAATGAATACTACATTTTCGCAAAATTGAAGATATGTCAAAAACCATAAGGTTTAGGTGTATTAAACCTCAATCAAACTTACCTTAATTTTGATCACGCAAACCAAAAATGAAATAATATACAAGGTATTCCATTTAACAAAATACAACTTTGATACGTTTCGTATATTAGGGGCACCCTGTATTACATGAAAATATTTTTAAAATGTAGCCCTAAAGGGTCCCTATCCATTCAGAAAAAAAATCCTTTAAAATCAGATATATACTTTACCCATAATGTTTCGTGTCGAATAACGTGAATAACCCTGTATATTTGAAAAAATCAAAAATTAAAATTCAACTTTGACACCCTGTATCCTTAATATATCAACTTTCGTAATAGACAAGTTCGGATCGTTAGAAATATTTTTGTTTGAGTACTCTGCTGTTACCGATTGTACCATTATTTTTGTTCCACCCTGTAGGATGCAGGAAAATTAAAACATTTTTCAAATAAAATTATATCAAAAAATGCTTCGTTTCCGAGATACAGGATGTAAAAGTTTAAAAAATGCATTTTTTTGTCATAATTTCCATATCACTTTTGACCATTGAATTACATTTTTTGATGTAAAAGTTTTTGAAAAATTTCTTTATTTTTTAGAAGTTTTTGAAAAATACTCATTTGCCTTGGAGTGATTTTAGTCTTTTGATATTTTTTCGTATGACGAACGGTTTTCGTTTAAAGAAATAAAAGCCATTTTGATGCATGGTGAAATCTAATATGGTGTGATAGTTTTTTTTTGTATTTTTCAGTCTTCGGAAAAATATTATTTGAGAAATTTCTCTTCTTTTATACAGTCCTATCTCATGTCAAAAGAAAAATTCCAGATTCAAATACACCCTGTATAGAGAGTTTTGAGCCGAATTTGAACAATCGGACAGAAGTCAACTGTCTTTATTTCAGGAGATATAACAAAAATAAGTATTGAGAAAAGTTTTTTAGAAAAGAGGCAGTTAAATCTAGATTTTCAAGTTACATATTTGGCAAAATTCTATTTTTTAGTGATTTTCCTTCTTGAAATAAAAAACAAAATAAGGTAGCATTTATTCAGGTTCACTCATCCTGAACTAGTATGAAGAAGAAAGCAATAAGTATGCTGATCGCTGGTATTTGAAAAGTGATCAATTTCATTCAACATTGAGTAGTTGGCTCGAGAAACCATCGATAAATATAAATACAGGGTGTCTTCTCTCAACTGGTCAAGCTTTCTATAGTATATTGAGGAACCATGGAGAAGTGGTTTGAGATGTGACACCGATGACCTGCGTAAGCGTCGTTTCCAAAATACAGGGTGTGTTTATTTTTGGAAAAAAAAATGTCACGTCACTGTTACGGCCCCTTTTCGTCTTTATTCAAAATATTTTGATATTTTTCAATGAAAAACTGATATTTTTGGGAGAAAAATCGGCTTACCGCAAATTTTGGAAAAGTGAATCATTACAGCGGATAATGATTTTTGTATTTGATGAGAAACTAATCCGACGTCGATCAAAATCGACAGCTGAACTCGAAACTGACTTTACTATTTTTTTCCAATAGAATTTTTGGTAGTGGTTTGACATTGTGAAACATACCTTTGTACTGTTTTGTCCGTGAAGTTTTCCTTAATTGATTGACTTTCGTCTTTGTCTACAGGGTTTGCCGAGGTAAGTGGCTTATCAGAATATCTCGGGAAATAAAGCGATCAAAATTTTGAAAATTCATAGAGAGAGATTTTTGGAGATGATGATTCAAATTAAACAATAATGACGTTGCGCGACTCAACTTTATTTTCAATGCTCAATAAGATTATAAAAATTGGGAGTTTCCATTTGGCAGTCTTCCTGATTTTAATTTTAATCTTATTTTTGGGCCACCCTGTGATAACATTTATCAAAATATTGTGAAAAATCCTCTAAACTAGGTTTCATTCAACAAAAAATTCTTCTACGTAAAATTTACTTTTAAACAGGAACCTACAAACTTCATTTTTGACATGAGAACTCAAATATTTTAAAAAAGCTTATACTTAGATAATATAGGACATCATACATAAAATTTGCCTAAAATTTCAGGTAGAATCCAAAAATGTAATAATGTATAGGGCGTTCTATTTGGCGTGTTCAAAGTGATATTTATCATATTTTATCAGTATATGTATATGCAAGATAAATACTTTCGACGTTTTTTTCTGTAAATCGTTATGGAAAATGCAATGGAATAAATAGTGAGGTTATGTTTCGAAAACTGACCGCCCTGATCCCTAATTTGAATTCCCAATAGAGAAACAACGTTAGAATACAGACATTCAGCAATAATTTTATTGAAGACATGCCAGTTGAGACTGTCATTATTAATTTCATTTTCAAATAACAGACTAGTGTGTTATAACTCACAAGTGAATTATGGATCATAACTCACGTTCTTCGTGGCAACCAAACAAACAACCTAATTTGACCAAAATGTAAAAAAGTCACTGTCAAGACATTCTGACATATGAGGTGCAGAGACGCAAGTAGCTTTGAATTGATCACAAAGCTTATGATTATTATCTCATAAAAAACGATTTCTTCCACTTGTTGGATAAAACATTGTATGCCATTCGTGTATTACGTTTCCTAAGTCGATGAGAATTTATACCACTCGGCCTCGTTACATACTTGTATACATCTATTTTGTGAAACTATCTATTCTGTATTTTGCTGACTCTCTTACTTGGTTTGTCCTAATAGGTTACTACGATATCTAAGTTCCGGAGACAAGCACTTATTCGAAACAGTGTTCTCCACAAGAGCTATCTTCCTAACCACATCTGTTGGTATATACAAGGTGCAGAGAAACTCTAAAAATATTGTCAATATCTTGAAAATGACTTCATATTTTTTCAACTAAGACTGAACATGGTCCTATAACGAATAACTCCTTATCATTCAGATATAAATAAACACGCAAACTTTTATTTCTCACTCTCTATACAGAGAGTCCCTGAAAGGTGCGGAAAAAGCTCTACCATATACACTGAAGTATATGTCGATTTACCAAAATTTATCTTAGTCCAAAATTGCATCGTTTCCGATAGAAAGGGTTGTGGAGCTTAAAATCAAAAATGGATTTTCATCATCATTTTGAATACTTATTTTTCACATATTGCTTTGAATTGTCTGGAAAATCCTATTCGTTAATGGAAGAAGAGAAACAAATACTGGGAAAATAGTTATGACCATTTTAAACCACAAAAAGTGCAGTGTAGCCCTCTAGCGGCAACAGTTAAACGGGCTTCATAATCGAATTTCTCATACCACAAAAACCTTGTATACCAATTTTCAAAGCAATATGTGAAAAATTGTCCAAAATAATGAGAAAAATCGATTTTTATTTTTAAACTTGACCACCCTGTATCTCGAGAATGGTAAAACTTTGGACTGCGATAAATTGCGTTAAATCAACATACATTAACCTCAAGGGTACATGGTTTAGCTTATTTCGCACCTTTTAGACACACCCTGTATAACGAACAACTGATAATTATTGATGATTCAGATAGGAAATCGCTCATGTAAGTATGCAGGGTGGGTCAACAGGAGCTCAAACTTTCATTTATTATGACACACCGTGTATATAATCAAGGGTACGCAGTGGTGTGTCACCTTGAAAAAAAAATTGGATCATCTTTAAACAATTTTTTATAAAATAAAACTGCCTTTTCTGTTGTTCTCAAATCCCTTTCACAAGAGTTACATTATTACTCTGTTGATCGTTCACCAACGATGCATTAAATCATGGAATAGTGCCCAAAGTAAAGATCATCTAGCGATCAATCTGTACTAAAATTTCCCCTATTTGACAGAAATGGGGGGTCCAAAAGGCCGGATTCTTGACCGCTAATATTTTTATGGTCGATCGCAGATACTACGGCCCATTTCTACTAATCGTTTCCGGCCATGCATCACCAGAACCAATATTGATTCGGACAAGCTGGACAAGGGATATTATGGTTTGTACTGATTTGTATCCTTGTGATAACATCTATGTGTCTGGAGGAATTGTGATGAATTGAGATGATGTAGCCTCAATTCATCTACAATAACCATCTTGTCTCTGCTCTCCGCAGCTTAATAAGCCATTACACTCGGCATATTCAACTCAAGACCTACGCTTTGTAATGTTAATACAATTCCTTTCATCATTTGTCACACAAAGAATACTAATAATTCGGAGTTTCGTTAAAACGCTATTTCCTTTTCAGGATTTATTATGTTTTAATTGGTGCCCATCCGACTGGCCAGACTTACATCTCAGTGACAATAATCGGTCTTTTGTCGGGTAACGATGTCAACGGTGCGGTGTCCCGCATACTGTTTTTTGTTTTCTCACAAAATCTCGCATATCCGGGTGCTCTTGACGTGAATTTGGATAATTGATAGGATTTATTTTTATTCTATTATTTGGTTTGTGTGGTTTCCTTTTGAAACAGTGGGTGAGATCATATATCATGACTAATGTGACTGTGTGTTAATTTCAATCAAAATGTCACTAAAATTATATTCATGGATATATTATTGGGAAGAGTGATATGAAATCTCGTCATTGTGTCACAATCATGAATTAAACCTACATTAAAGATAATTATCGTTATTTATTATTTTACAGGGTGTCACATAGGTCATGGATCCAACGCAAAGAGATGATAGATTAGGTAATTTCTGATCAAAAAGTTTCTATGACGAACTTATTATCCGTAATCGCGACTGGGAGTAAAAGCCAAAAACTCGTGAGCCTCCAAATAGCATAAATAAAATCCCAAAACAAACAATAATAGGTCACAGACCATTTAATTTTGCAAATGACCCAATGTATGCCTACAAAATATTCTCGCCATTAATCAAAAGCCGCTCTAAAAATATCCTAATCATCATCATTTTTGCTGCGACAACCCTGAACACAATCAATTTGATATGGTTTAAATTTGACGTGTGAGGGTCGGGTTGACATTCATTAATATTCACGATTGATGCAATACATACAGTATTGATATAACAAGAGCGGTTCACGTATTATTTAAGTGAATAAGAGGTGAACGTACAAGAATTACTTGAATTTTCAGATGAAAGTAGCTGCGGTTTATTATTCCTTTTAAGTACCCCAAATACCCAAAAGATGTACAGTGGAAAGCATATGAATTCGCACATAATATTATGCCAAACTTTGTCATACTAACCATAGATGAAAATAAATAAAACACATCAGTTTTGTCAAAATGACAAGTCATGAGTAAACAAAAGAGCTGGTTATTCGGTTTTGGGAATGATTATTTCAGCTTAGTTCAAATAATCTTAATACAACAAGAAGCATGGTTTCTGAAATATATTATCCAGTGATGCGAAGGGCGATTGAATTATTGGCTAGTATGTAAGATATTTATGTAGAAAACGAAATATAAGAAGGTTATCAAAAATGCATTAATTGCATCTCTTTTATATCAGATTACTATAGCTCAAACAAATCCCAGCGCAGATATACTACATTGCATTGGCTTGAAAGTCTTCGTTATTCATGGTTTGAAACCAAACGTTCGTACGTCTGAATAAACGTAACCCATCAGTGTCTATCCATCATTTGAATTCTTCGTTTGCAAATTATATCGTCGGTTGTAACTTCTATTCTCCCTTTCAGATTGGTGTATTGGTAATCTATTTTATACTAAGGTTTTTTTGTTGTTTGGGTTGAATCACTTCTTTTCACTGGAGAAATATGCAGCAAATTATAGCATTTATTTCATTAATAAAGATTCGCTTATGATAACGTCAAACGAGGCCCGTGAAGTAGGTGAACTGCTACTTCATCAAAAATAAATGATAAAACATACGAATATTTTCAATTTTATAAACTTCATTTTGTAACAAAAAAATTGCATTTCATAATTTACGGACGGCTGGTGACAACCACTGGAATACGATTCGAAGCAACACCGCCTTGAAATAGGTTGTGTTGAGCGGAGTCTGGCGAGAAACTGAAGCCTGTGTTGGAAGACGCCTGATTCTTTGCACGGTTTTTTTTGTCGGTTGCCATCACAATTAACGCAATTCACTTCAACTTGTGCTTCTTCCTCCTCTGCTTCTCTATATTGTGACAAATTTTGTTCTTTTCACAAATTCTGCTGATGTTTGAGTTCTTGTATCTGTTGGTGAAGAAAAAACGAACATATCTTTATTTTCTTCAACTTCTGCTTCTTCCCCCTCTACACCTCTATATATTGTAACAAATTTTGGTTGATGCACAAATTCTGAAGCTATTTGGGTTGTGTTGTATCTGTTGGTTTAGAAGAAATGGAGACATCTTCACTGTCTTTATTTGGGCTTATTCTTTCTCTACTCTTCTATATTGTGTCAAACTTTGTTTATCGCAGCTATTTGTGTTCTTATAATATCTGTCCCATCCCCTATCCAATGAAGAAAAATGATCCAAAGAAATCTTCAAATCTTTGAAAAATGAGCAGGAAGAATTGATCCTCAAAAATATAGCAAAAACCCTAACAAGATTTTCATTTGAGTGGATCGTTGCAATCTTTGGTAGACATAGAAGAACAGGAAAAGAATCAAAAAAAGTTGCTTTTTCATCAGCCTGGACCGCAAATCACATTTTTTTTTTCAAAAATAGTGTAGGAAACCCAGTTGGACAATAAGGTTTGCATGAATAAAGTAGAATGAACCTATTCCAGTGAAAAAATAAGATCAAAGCCGCTTTATTATCAGTCTGGAGAGCATTCCAGGTTCTGGAAATCACTATTCTTTTCAAAATTGATGTGAGAAACTCAGTTGCACATTTTGGTTTGCATGAATAGAGTAGAATGAACATACTTCCAGAAAAAAATCAGTCAAAAGCAGCCTAATCAGTCTAGAAAGCATTCCAGAGTCTGGAAATCACTTTTGTTTCTAAAAATGGTGTAGGAAACCCAGTTGGGACAAAATCTGCTTTTTAACCCAGTGTAGAGGGCATTCGAGAGTGAGTTTTGAAAAAAAATTTTTTTTCGCCGAATCTCTGCACAGTTTGGTGATGAATCAGTTCCACTCCGACCGAGGACGAGCATCAATGAGGCGTATATTCATGCAATTCGTTACCTATATCGGAAATGCTGTACACGTGAAAATATCCTTTGAATCGCGGGAAAAATAACTGGGAGGTTGCCCCCTTGCCGACGACGATGCTGTATGTGAATATTCATTCTGCCACTACTGCACCAATGGAATTCCGGTTCTTATTGGACTCACCCACGCGTAAGGGACGATAAAGAATTATGGAAAAACCACACATTGATGGCTCAGATCATGGTAATTGGCGTCTTATTGGCTTCAAAAACACTCAAATTTGTCAACTCTATGCCAATTTGCCTGATTAGGTTGACAATGCGATCAGGTAATCTTTGCTTTTTATGAGGAAATTGATAAAAAAACTATTAAAAACTATTTATGTGGGTGTCCTGAGTATTTCCATGATGGAATGGTAGATTATAAGCAACAAGAATGTCGTCTAAATTTGACTGATGACGCTGCTTCGAAAGTTTATCCCTATAACAATTATCGCAAAAGAAATCCTTAAGAGCTCGACGACGGCTTTCCGAATTTATCATTTTTATTAATTAATTCAGAAAGCAATTTTGTTTGAGTTTTAATATTGAACTTCCAGTTGAAAGCAAAACGATAAAGTGGATGTACAGACTGTGACAATTCAACTATGAAACTAACTTTAATCTATCGCGTTTTACAATGTGAGTGATTCAACTAAATATGATTCAACAAATATTAAAACATTAGAGTAAATTGGGAAATTTTTAATTTTTGTTAACAAAACACAGAATCTTTCTTCCCTTCGCTTCTATTCGAAACGCTTTTTTTGAAATGCAGGTACTTTATGTTCTTTGCGTAAATAACTTTTTCATTCATTATAATTCATCCACCTTGGAGTTTTCCGAAAAAAAAATCCACTTTTCCACAGTTCCACAGATAACCATCTCAGATACGCATCTCGTCAATAACAAGGGCCATACTTTGTATCAGAATGTACTCGAGCCCCCATCGCAACTCCGTATGATCAACGAACGGACGAAAAGGTTTAAGTTCGGCGCCGATAACAAACAAGCTGGGGCGAAAGTTGCCTTTACTTTTCACTCAGACTGTATTCTTTTGTTCTAAGCACTGATTGGTCGGCATTTAGGTCGCGAGGGTTGGTTGGACCTGAACGTAACAGCTCAGCTTTCGCCTCGCCTTCGTTTCTTCTTGGATCTTGTTTTGGCTTGTCAAGCGTTCAACTTTATTTTAGCGTGTGTTTATTTATTGACATAGTTGATCGGCTGTTCACGATTAAAGCCTAGTCTTTCAATATCCTACATTAAACATAGGAAGGTTTTGTCAAGTTGAGTAATTGATACCTACTAGTTTTTATCTGCCTTGATAATGACTGCCGAACACCTGGATTGCGTTTACACTATCACTAAAACATGCCACTCTTATTGTCTTTTTTATTAGTGAGCAATTATTCTACTATGAGTGAATTTCTAGACTCACGACAGTGGAAAAAGATGAACGCAAACTACGCAATGTTGAACTCTTTGACTGTGGAGAACAGTGAAAAGAGAGCTCTACAGGTACTTTCTCTCTTCATGGTAGTGACACTCAGCAGAAGTTACCAGGCGATTCAATGAACGACTTTTAGGTAGATTCCTATGATGTCGTCGAAGATAAGGGTTGTGGAGGTGGCCAAAACCATTCTTTCTCAGCCATCACTCTATATAGATCTTCTTCATCTTGTCCCTGTGCTCTTTGCTGACAATCGTCCCCGGCTAAGTGCTCTTCAGATAAGCAGCCAAATTTTGAATTACAAGATTCTCCATAATAATTATACTGGTACAACGCAAGATGCTCATTTTTGGAAAACGAGATTCTTCATTCTATGTTAGAAGATCTATCCCAAATTCTACTAAGCGTAAACGTATGTATAGGCTTTACAAGTGTTCTTGGATTTTATTCAGAATCAGTCATTTCCTTCACGTATTCATACTCATCCGAAGAACCATGTGACCACAATGGATGGATGTTTTGACCGATTCCAGCAGAGTTGTGAGAGAGTTTCTGGACAAGAATTATCCCAAACTTACGATTGGTAGAGATGGTAGATGGTACAGTGGCATGGACTTCGAGATCATCTGATCTGACCCCACTAGAACTGTTATTTAAGATTTACATTCAATTCAACTTCGAAGTGGAACTATAAAATTTCTGCTTGGCAAACGGGAATCATATGGTTACATATACATTGAATTTGTGTTTAAAGTCACGCTTACGCCAAATTTAATGTGGATGGTAGCATATGATTCCCGCTTGCCAAGCGGAAATTTGACAGTTCCACTGCGAAATGAAATTGAATGTAAACCAGGCATTTCTGTGTTGAACATTGAAACCTGATTTATACAGAAATATAAGAGAAAATAGAGATGTGTGATCATTGGATAATTAATTCTTAATCAATGATCTTTTGATTGGTTGACAAGATGGTCGTGAAGCTTTGATAATATAGAGAACTTTTACGCTACGAAAATACGTCACATTACGCACATAAGAACGACTATAGACAGGAGAACCCTATTCTCCTCCATGATACACGGTCCGTTATCGTATACCTACGTATACATGGTGACTCAGTTTTATCCGGCAATATTTAGAATTTAGATTCTGCCAATTAAAATGGACAATTTTTATTTTATGAATCTCGCCAGTTTCGAGATACACTCTCAAAGATTTCCAACATTTTATTAATTTGAAACAGTTGCATCACATTTTTTTATGAACCAAACATACGACCCCAAGCAACACGCACATAGTCGCAGGGGCAACAAAGATGACCAGCAAGTACGCTAGCCAAGTGGCTGCCACGTAGTGGCAACATAGCCACTCCTAAACTGGGTAGTGTAGTGGGTGGTCACAAAAACAAACGTTGCTACCATATTTCGTGACTATAAAGTGAAAAGATAGTGGCAGCGACTATCCTGCTATACGTAGCGGCGTAGTAACCCATGCGCGTTCGTCTGGTAACTGCTACTTCTAAAAAGTGTTCGTTCCTCTAGCGACCCACACCCACTTTGTGAATAAGTTTTTAAATCCAATAATAATATGACAGGACCATCGCGGAGTAGTCATGTAAAGTTAATAATGGCGTTTTATTGTGTAGTTCCAAGTCTATGATGAAAATAATGATTTTTGATCAAGTATTTTGGGTACTACCAGACCTATTACTAAGACGCACTTCACTTTAGTAAAAAATATAACCGATTCAGATGCGCCCTCAAATTGACTTAGCCTTATACAAATTCCGAAAGATCAAATAATATAAAAAAATAATGATTTCATGATGTGAAAAAAAGCGTTTGAGATCTAATTAAAAGACTGAATGTTGAAACCATCAAACAAATTGGGAAAATGAAGAGAAATTAAACTAAATGAACATATTGACCCTAGAAAAATGGTTGTAAAGTAGCAAGGACTGCTCATTTTTCACTTGGAAAGGTCTGCTACTTCCAGTGACTATCGGTTACTACTTTAGAACTTTTTTATCTTCATATTCCTGACAATCATGTTAAGCCTTTTTAAGTTAACAAAGTAAGTCAGTTGAAACACCGTGATTAATTTAAAGTGTTTTTATTTTTTAAACCAAACTAACCCTTTCCTATAAAAAGTACTTGAGTGTTTAAACGTTTTATTCTGCATCTTATTAAGGTAGTGAGTTTTTAAAAACGTCGTGAACATAACAAAAAACCCTTTACTTGGGTGCAGTACGTATGCTGTGTAAATACTTATGTGATGAACAGGTTTGGTAGATAATCGTAACTGCCACTTTATAGAAACATTTTTTAGTTCCTCCAACCTCATACTATCAAAATCTCAAAAGAGTATAGTGGCCGCAACTTTATAGTAACAGCTACTACTTCGAGACCAACAATACTTCCCAAATGCGTCGTACCTTCAACCTTCAAGGCCACTGGGACTATTCTGTGACTAAACTTGGGACTTTATAGTAAGAAATACTCAATACACGAATTTTTGTAACACAAGCTGTCAGCCGTTTCGGATTTCTCTCCACTATGTAGTTTTGGTAATAGACATAACATCATTTGCTACTATAAGTTTGAGTCTTCAAATTTCAAATGATCAGTAGCAGAGTGGTTACAGATAATATCCAAAAATCCTTTGGAGTGTCATCAAATACCCAGGAACTCTGTTTTGGTGGCGAGTCCAAAACTGAAGGAGTCCGGAACTATAACAGTGTTGCTTATTCCATATTCTTGATTCAGTAACTGGAATATGATGAAATCAATTAAACTGATTGAGATATTTTTGAAAAAAAACGGTTGATAAAGGATAGCCTGTCCAGTGGTTTTGTATTATAAAGAGAAACAATTGAATAGAGGTACCCATGGCAATATTCATGGTTTTTAAAATTAATTTATCTCTCAGGCCTCTACTTGAAAAAATACATTACGTATCAAGGCAGTAATATAGCTATGACGATTAAGCCACGAAAACATTCCATAGACGGTAAGAATGTTCTTGACTTGACGGTTACCTACTCGGTTCTTGGACCACTGGACCAGTCCAAAAATACCTCACTTAAATTGATCAACTTGATCGTATCCTGGTTACTATAGCAAAAATATGGAATAAGTCGTATTTTCAGATAAACAAAGCTAATTTTAAAACTCTTATGAATAACAAATATAATTAAAATAATCTCTTCTATAGTTGATAAAAACACAAACCTTCTTCTATTGAGATATCTGTTATAAATTGGGACTTGGATGAAGTCAAGAAAATTGAATAAAAAAATCTCATTTGGGAAAATAAATAAAAAGTGATGAGACAATCAGTTTCAAAGGTTTTTATTTTAGTTTATCTTGTAGAGATGATTAGTATCTGAAGCTTGAATAAAAAAAGTAAATCAACAAGTCTATTTGTTTATAGGAGTGTGGGTTTACCCATAAACTTGAAATTTTGAATTGAATCAGAATAAGACAAGACTTTGAGATAAGTAGCCATTAGATACCTCTAGGATATAGATAGGTAGGTACCTACTTTCAACACCAATCCAAATTGAGTCGATCGATTGAACGATAAAAAATCATAGGTAAAATATGCGGTGGATAACCGAGTGTGATATGTACACTGTTTTTTTTTGTACCTACCCACAAAAATAGGTACCTATTTAATTCAATATTCTATTGAGCAATTCGCATTACTATGAGTGTATTGTGGATCAATGAATATTGTTTGATATTGAGATCTATTTTTTATAGTACTCATTGACTACCTATTGGAATTGGAAAAGAATCCTACACGAATCGATGATTTTTTAAAAATCTAAATAATCCTCCGTTGATATTTCACTCTCATAGTTTTGTCTTTAGTTGCAAAACCTCAAAATCTGTAGGAAAAACATAAAGAAATGAAAGACTAGGTTAGAATTCGTTGAAATTCTTCGATTAAGCCTAAAAAATGGGGCGATCAGAGTTAAGCGACCGATTCAGGCTTAAGCGCTGCGGTGCATCCAAAAATTGGAATATAATCGCGATAAAGACTTCATCCGGATTAGATTTCTACGGTGCATATAGGTGTGAATCTAAATTTTAAATATTGCCGGATAAAACTGCATCACACTGTGTAGTAGAATCCATGTCTCAGACCATTAATACCAAAGCGAGTGAGAACCTTGTGAGACAAACTTTCATTATCCATTTATTGCTAATCATTTATAAATTTCATAAAAAGAGTTTTTCCTGTCTTCAACTAGTTAAGTGGGCAAAACCATCATAAAAGCAAGATCAAAATAAAATAAATCACCAGACCATCTAGAATGCCCATCATGGTGTGGTAGCTGAAAATCGTTTGCGCATTTTTCAACATTAATGATGATTAGAAAGGAAAGAAATAAGCTCATTAGCATGGGACCAGATACTTCCAGTCCATTTCTCGTGCTGATATTCCCTGGCATCAGTCGGGGCGGTTATTAATTCATCTTTTACAACTACCGAAATTAATTTTCAGAGTCACATCCATAACGGGATGACGTGAATGCAGGTCCAATAAATTATGCAGCGGTGGACGGAACGCTTATTACGCTGATACGCCGCTACGCTGATGACTGACTGTTGGATCAATCATTAACGCGTCGGCCCAACGTTTGTACGTCTCTGTTGACGGCCATCAGCAGCGGCCATTTGTAAGCTCATGCTGATGAAAACAGATTAGCCTAGCACTACGTGATTTATTAATTTCAAATGTCTGGAGTAGAATAAAAATTCGATTTCGCGTTCATATTAATGTATTTGGCTTGACATGGTCTATAACTTATGGTGATTTGAAACCTACATACGCATTCACTACTTACTCAATCGTTAATGAATCGATGTCCTAATGCCGTGGTTACGCAAGACCGTTATTATAGAAGAGCAAAGAGCAAAGTTTTCATACATTTATCTAATCACCGACTTAAATTATTGACATAATTTATCAAGTCAAATATTCGCAATATCTGACACCATTTCCTAAAATATTTTAGAACAATAAAATGTTTACTATACAGAATTCAAAAATTTGTGACGATGCCAAATTAACGATTTCAAGGTTAGGTGCTGAACTCGGTGCTGAATGTACAATTTGCACATTTTTTGGAAATATGAGAAATACAAGGATAAGTAAGTACTGATGCCATTGATGTTTGAAAAATCCACCCACGACCTCTTATAATGTAGTAATCACCGATTAAAGAGCGCCAATCAACATCCACTACGTCACAGAATACACTTTCTATCTCCGTCTGACGCATTGACTGAGATGACTCTCTCTCTCGGGAAAGTAATATGGCCCCACCCCTTTTGCGATCATGCAGTGAAATTCGCGTCTTCTTTTTCATTTATTTAGTATCTTTTTGGGTATTTCGGACAAAAAATTTCGCAGGTGAGTTTAAGTCTAGAATGTCTAGAATACGTATATAAAATTTCAAGTCATTTGAAAATGTATGCTAATTGTCCATTGTCATCTCAACAATCGACACTGCGCAGGCTCAGTTTACAATTCCACTTTGGCATTTGCAAACTTTGCCGATGTAGACGAAGTAGATTTCAAGCGCGAGCTTATGTTGAATTGGATGTAAACGTAGTTGTCTCAACTAATAACATAAACATGCAATAATTGACTACAAAATTGGTTGTAAATACACCTTCAAGTTGAAATGATCTGTCACAGCTCCTTCTTTTCCATTACGGTATAAAAAGTCATACCAATGGTCTGAAGAACATTAACGAATGATTGGTGACTACGTAATTGAAAGGTAAAACATTGAGATAGAGGCATGTGGCTTGATTAATTAAACTGTGAGTTATTATTCGGCTGAAGAAAAGAGTTACCTTTTTCTGTCAGGTTATATGGCTGGTATACCACCGAGGGGACGCCCGACCTTTGTTTTATCTTGGTGATCAGGGTGTGGAAAGATACACTAGTGTTCATGTGGTGGTCCAAGGTTTTGTATGACTATACCCTTGCATTGTGGTCGAGAGTTTATTATCGTATTATTACCTGGCGAATACAGTACGAAAAGTAGAATTATTGATTTAGCAATAGTTATTACCGAATTTGACTTTTTTTTGATTTTCACATTGCTCATATTGAAAACCTGATTCATATCAAATACACTGTGACCCATTTAGATTGGAAAGACCCCTGTAAAATTGTAGACTGTTAACCGATTTCAACATTATTTTTTTTTGAAATGTCAAGTTATGAAAGGTCTACTAGGGGAGAAATTTTGAACTGTTTATTTCAATTCTCAAGGATTCAGAGAGCCTCCAAATGGCTGTGAGCAAAATTTTATAAAAATATACTTACTAATAATAAAACCACGACCCACGACAACTTGAAATTGATAAATTCTCTAAGCTAACGGTCACGAAGTAATCAACAGTTGCTATGGAAATTGAATTTGTTTATAACCTGTAACAATAAACTTCAAATCAAATAACAAGAAGTTAGCATAACATTCAATATAAGTAACGGAATAACATTTGCATTACAATCAAGAACTTGTTGATTTTTTTTTAAATAATAAAATTTTGGTTTGATCATAATCGAAATTATAAATGAATAATTTTTTTTATTTTAGGTCACATTGACTTCAAGCTTCATATTCATAATCTTGCATGAGATCAATGAGATGTGTGTTTCGTCGTTTTTTAAAAAATTCAACCCTCATTAAGGGGGTGAACGGGGTGGGGGTGTGAAAAATCATAAATCAATGGAAAAAAATGTATTTTTGGTCACATCGACTTGAAACTTCATTATGATGATCACGAAAAAGTACCGTTGTATGCTCTAAGAATAGAAATAAACATTTCAAAATTTCCCCCTTAGTGGACACTCCATAACTTGACTTTTCAAAAAAAAAAAAAGGTTGAAATCGGTTAATAACCTGAAATTTTACAGGGGTGTTTCCAATCACACTGTACCACATTTTATGTTGACATTCTAGGTGCGTTTGGTTTGATGAGTGCCATTTTGATTTTGATAAGTGCCAATTTGAACTTGAAACGGCATAGACTCAAGTACACGAAAAAGAAACATGTCAGAATATACTATTTCAAGATGTCTGGATTTTGTTGAATACACTTCCCGGATCTCTTGAGTCATTTATACAGCCCGTGTCGTAGCTCATACCTGCAAATCTGTTTCATCTATTGCTAGTGTTCCAAGTCACAATAATTAATTATTGTCAAAAACAACATGAAAAGATCACCGTGTCCGCTGAGATTCCTGTGGTTCTAGAACCACCAATAATTCGCAGAACCTACGTAAAATGAGCAGATGAACTTTCACGAATGTTTCAGAAATGAATGATTAGAATAAACAACATAATATACCAAAAATTAAGAGAGTTGGTTCATACATTCCGAAGTTATGAAACTTGAAAAATTTGTTAAAATGGCCCACAGGACGGGTATTAAACAAAGAAAGTGCGAGTTTATCAAGTCCATAGTATTCATTATTTTCCAAACTAGTTTTTAAAATCTGCTTAAATGAAAAAATTATACATAATCATCAAAATAGGTTCTGTATTTTGTATACTATAGTGATTGTTTAACCAAAAATGAGGAATATGATGATTTTTTTCAAACGTTGTTTAATTGTCCAAATTGACTTGGAAAGTATTCTGTGACTAAGAAGACAAATATAATAATTTTTGGTGAATGGAGCTTGAACTAAAGATGCCACTTACCATCAATAACCTTCTAAATAATACAGCAACCACTCATCTTCAACACAATTCATGGACCCTCATCACAATAGAGTTTTCCTCATAGTTCGCAAACTGGCTTCAAACTTGTAACTGGTTCCTCCCATTACCCAAGTCTTAACTTTTCGATTTATCAAGTAACAAAAGTTCCGGCATACTTTATATTCCTGTGCTGTAGTTTTAGCGCTTATGAAATATATTTCCATATTGGTAAACATTTTAGAGGGGTAAGATTTATGATATTTAGAAGGGGTGGCTTATGGCTCGGATCGAGCCGTGACAAATTGATAAAGTTCGCGATATATGGTTCTACTGCGAAAAGTTATTGTGTGTCGACTAGCTGGTGTTGAGAATGGAAAATCATTGAGATTCTGATAAAAAATTTACTTCACGTTGAATGAGAACAAATAACTATTTCGACAGTCCCTTCGTTCCAAATGGTCAATAACCAAACTCACTCCCTTCTACAACCCCACTTTTTTAAGTGCCCCAGGAAATAATTTCCCTACATCACCACAGAACGCAATTCTGGGGCGCCGTCAATATATCAATCTTGATTCGGGTGAAAAGTAATCCTTTTGGAAAGACGAGGGTCCAACTTCTTGCCGTAACTAATGATATTTTTTTGCTGAGAGATGGCATGCTGACAATGATACTCCTTTCTTCCATTAAAGTGAGGCCTTGCTCTTTGACATTTTTCATTTGTGGAGGTGAACTGGATGACAACATACTACGTACTTGTGACTTAGAATTTTCTCAAATTTTTTGACTCGAACTTAATTGAATTTTTAATATGCAGCCATGTGTCCAACTAAGCGTTCATATCGGAAAATACGAAAAAGAAAAATACGTTTATAATTATCTGTCAGTAGTAGCGTGGCAGTGATAAAGGTCTTAGCAAAAATGTGAACATTTCATTTGAGCTGCCGCCAGAGAAAATTCCTTTTCCCCGGATTGGGGGTGACGGCTGCATGGCGCGAGATACGCTCGGGTTTCACTTCATCCGGGGGCAGGTTTCAAAAGACTCAAAATTACTTTCGGGATAAGAGAGGGATTAGGCCCTAACGCCGCTTGTTTCGTTCCAGAGGCATTAGGCAGGCCACTGCCAATGTCGCTCGCAATCCGAACCCCCTCACCCTCCATCATCCCCCCCGCTTCGATGGAATTTACTTCTTTTTTATCATCGGGCCAGATGGATTAATTGCAATGGGCGTAAATAGATTGGTGACGGAATTGATTGCATGAGGCGAAGTGCAATAATCTATAAAGTCGATCCATCCAACTTAATGATGGAGTTGGTTGTAGATATATATAAACGCTCATTTCACTATGCAAATTATATAAATGATGGAGATTTTCATATTTTCCAGACACTGTAGCCAAAAATCAAATCCAGAAGCCCATTAGCCGCATCCGAAGATACTTAACGATAGAGGTAATCGTTGCGACACCCCACTTACGCTGGTAAACACACTCGAATAGATTGAAAGTGCATGTGTAACCCTTAAAATAAACAGCACTTTGTCAATTAGCGACAACGGCAGTAGAACGTCCTACGACTTGCCAAACAAAGTCGTTTCCGCCGCCCCAGGGCCCCCTATTGTTATTCTATAATGAGAACACAATATAATATGTACGACAAACTTGGAGATTTTCCGATAAAACTATTTACCAAAATTGGTTGGATATAAACAATTTTATGAGTATATGGATTGGTCTTGTTTGTTTATTCTGTGGGGTTCATTCCAAAGTTTGACATGTTGTTTTCATCAATTATTGTTGATTGCTCAATTTGCTACCGAAATACTTTGCAATTTTCGAAAATGTTTTTTTTTCCGGTAAACAGAACACACGAAGGTGAATGTGGCAGTCCCAATGCATGCGTTACATTCAATTTCATTTCGAAGTGGAACTGTGAAATTTCCGCTTGGCAAATGGAAGTCATATCTCACCATCCACATTGAATTTGACGTTTATAATCGTGACTTTGAACACAAATTAAATATAGGTGGTAGCATATGATTATCGTTTGCCTGGTGGAATTTTGACAGCTCCACTTCGAAGTAAACTTCAATGTGACTCAACAGAAGAGCTATCATGTTTTACCTCTCATAATTAAATTGACCCTGTCCTGAGAATGGATCTTGATTCCTTAGAAATGCTCACATAACCCTTGCTAAAAAGGCTGTTTTTCAGTTTGTACCTCCTAATTGCCAACATAAACATTTTTTTTTTGTGTGGATTATTTCTCGTCAGTCTATTTCTGCGACCATCAGGGCTAATCCCCAACGCCAGTGAATTTGTCTAACCCATTCTGGTAACTTCGTCGAACCCCTCTCTGTAGAGGGAGGGTTCTTTAACGTCTCAACATCCATGAAATGAGGCCATTAGTTTACCGTCTGTTTCTATAGACGTTGCAACTATTAAAACCAAATTCCAAATTTTAACGTCGGCGTTGGCAGGCCCGGTCGATGCACTAACCACTGCGCCGATCAAGATAAACAATCACTAACACAAAAAGATAACTACATAGACCTGCTAAGGACATTGGAGTTAAATTATTTTATACGTAACTTGGATTTTTTTTTCTTTTATTGAAGGTAGTGAAGATTTCTCAATTTTGCAAACTATCATGCATAATATGACCCGAAAAAGCTTTATGACTCCTCATTCTCAAAATTCTTAGACCTCTCTTTACTCCATACGCTAATTCAATAACATTCACATGAATCTATATAGCATACATAATAACTTTCAATACCTCCAAAGAACTACGTAGTGTCTGAAACCGATTATCTTGAAACCTACGAAGAATTCTGTTTTTGATTTTCCTAAGCAATCCATATTTGTTTCCGAACGACCAAAGATTAAACTTATGTCAAATTCACGCATTAATACTTTTAGGCACTAGGAACATTGGAAAATGGATCAATCAATTGGTCTATTGATCTATAATGATTGTGATTCCTTTACTACAGCGTTTGTGTACGGGGGTCATAGGTCCGAGGTTCGTAAAGAAATATATAAACCAAATTTTACCCTACCATGAAATCTACTTTTCTGCGCATTTTCAACCGCACTTTGTATCCCGAGGTTTTCTTACAGGTTCATACACGGTGCCGATTCTGGGAACGATAGAATGGATACATGATACTACAACAGACAAGATAAGCTCACGCGCATCTTTCCTGGTGCCCGCTCATTTAAAATGCATAGGATGTTCGGTGCCCATTGCTAGGCTATATTTTTAACACCTATTCGCCCATCACTTTCCTATACATGTTGACCCAAATGGTCAACATGCGCAAATCGGTTTCAGTTTGGTCCAGCTAGTGAGCTTATCTTGTGTGTTTTAGTATCATGGAACGTACATATCAAGAGTATGGCGATATGCCCGATCAACTTTCATTTGGTGGGGGCTTCGTAGATTATGGCATGAAGTAAATCTTTATCCAGAATGAGACTTTGAGTGCGCTTAGGTACACCACAGAATTTCTAGTCAATAGGCGCCCACAGACCGTCATTCTTTCCCGTCATTCTTTCCCGTCATTCTTTTCCGTCATTCTTTTCCATCGTTCTGTTCCGTCATTCATTTTCGTCATTCTTTGCTTTCAAAATGAATGGATAATAAGAATCTCATCACCCACTATCAAGTAACGTTTTCCTGCCATCTTTCTATCTTTTCTCATCATGACAGGAAAGATGAAATGCGCATTTATCATCTTGCCCATTAACTTTACCTTGAAAATGATACACATTCAAAAGAAAGAACAGACAGACTATTCTAGAACTTTTAACAATTTGTGTTAAAACATATTTTCAATATAATTATTAATTTTATCAACAAGACTTTGGAATGACAATGCATGGGTTTTCCTTTATCTCCACTTCTAAGTAATATTTTCATGGAACATTTTGAAACAATTCATGTAGAAACATATAGATACAAACCAATGATTTGGTGGAGATATGTGGATTATATTTTTTCTATATATGAGTATGATGAACAAAAACTGGATGATTTTTTAATTCACATTAATGATAAAGAACCCACGATTAAATTACAATTGAAAAAGAACAAAATAATGAAATTTCTTTTTTAGATAATATACTAATGGAAAAAGATTTTCAAAATTTCAAAACCAAAATTAATAGAAAACCAACCCATGCAAATAGGTAGGTATCTTAATTTCAATTCCATTCATTCATTGAATATTAAAAAGGGTGTGGTAAAAAGTCTATATGACAGAGCAAAAATAATTGTGATAATGACAATTTTGAATCCGGAAAAGATTTCAGAAGAGATGTTTTGTCAAAAAATAATTATCCCCCAAATTTTATTGAAAAGTGGGGTCTTGTAAAGTTTAGGCATACATACATTAATGCATTTTTCCAATTTTTAAGCATAGTTTTGGGTTTAGTTTATAGAACAATGTCAACAAAAAAAATGCTGGATGACCAACTTTTAACAAGAAAAAAAATCCAGAATAAACTAAATTTTTTTCAGATTTAAATGCAACAACTTCCTAGAATGACAGCTTCGTCACATTGTCACAAGCTACATATTATTAGAACCAACATGCAATGTGGCCAAACGTATCCAAACTTCTTAAAAACCATGACTGCAATAGTTTTGCCTGTATATATTGAAAGACTATGACAAAAAAAACAATATAACATAACGAGAACTATAAAAATGTCAAAGTTTTAAAAATTATATTCTTGGCTTATCTGATCAATCAAGTTTCTGAATCTCTCACACGGTCACCCAGACTAACCAGAACTAACCCAATCCTGACCAAAAATTACCCAAATCAAACAAACCCAATGTGACCAAAACTAACCCAATATAACCCAAACTAACAAAGTTTAACCAGAACTCACGAAAACTAACCAGAACTCACCCAATCTGACCAAAACCAATCCAATCTAACCAAAACTAACCCAATCTAACCAAGACTAAACCGAATCAAACTGACCCAATCTGACCAATAACTAACCCAAACTTACCCAAAACTGACCCAAACCAACCCAATCTGACCAAAACGAACCCAATCTAACCATAGCTCACCGAAAACTAACTCAAATTAACCAAACCTAAACCATTCTGACCAGGACTGACCTAATCTAACCAAAACTAACCCAGTTTGACCAAAATCAAACCAAACTAACCCAATCCAACCAAACTCAATCTAATCAAATCAAACTCAAACTGACTCAATCTGACCAAAACTATCCCAATATTCATAACCAAAACTCACCCGAACTAACCAAAACTAGACCAATCTAACCAAGACTGACCCAATCTAACAAAAACTCACCCAAACTGACAAAAACTAACCCAATCAAATCAAAACTAACCCTTCATCTGCTACAGACAAAAATATGAAAAACATCTCTCACAGCATCCACTTGGCAACACAGCGCGTGTTTATCATTCTTGGTCTTCAATTAGTGAGTGGTGACTTGAAAATCTTGACATATCGACAGTATTGAGAATATCGACTTTGCGGCGACAGGTTTTGTAAATCAAATTTCCAAAATTTATTTATCCTGCTAAACTATTTGTTTTAACTTCTTTATTGGTTACGTGAAGAACTGTAGTACATGGGAACAACAGAAATTGTCCATTTCAGTGACCTACAACTGGAACAAATCGAGATTTTTCGAAAACGTTTGTATGAAACAATGTGCCTAAAATAGTATTTTTTCTGTGATTCATCCAGCATTTTTTCTCTTTAGAATAGTTAATCTAAGGATAATTATTTACCAAATTCGCCTTCAAAAAGTACAAAATACGTGGATGCGTAATGTTTACATGAACTGAAAAGTGTTTTGATAGTTTTGAACAACCTAGACAAGAAGAACAGAATATCCCAATAACTAATTTAATTATTCCATACATACCTGGAATCTCTCTTCTCATAATCTGATATGTCATATGTCAAACAATTACAAATGTTGTTTGGTGTAGAATATTTGGGGAGCCTATTTCGTGTACTTTGTAAACAAAGCTTCTCCTGACCCACCCTAATTAGGAATGAAAATTCAATGTGAATCTGATTGTAAAACTTTTTTTAAAATTTTTTAGGTAAGAATATTCTGCACTAGATGTACTAACGCATTTTGTGAATTTCCTTTACACTGGTAGCCATTACACTAACAATCTGCACTACACTATCCTAAACCGACATAATAAATACACCTATTAACGCCATCTCACTCTTACTCACAATAGAAAAAATAATTTTCTTAGAATTATCATGTGAACTTATCTAGAGGTGGTTTTAATTTGATGCGTCGCAACGGCCTCTTTGGATTTACTCAAGTGAAATCGAGAACTCGCTCTTATAATTGCGGTTGCCCGGGGATTCTTCATCTTATTTTGAAAAGACGACCCCGAGATCAAACATCACGATGTAGGTAGATGATAAAAGGCTTGTTATTTGGTGAACCGCTTTTTTGTTTGTGTTTGAAACGCGGATATTTTATACTCCACTTGGTAGCATGGATTGAAGAGCTGGCTAATTCACGAAGGACTCATCCAACAATTTTGTAGAGGCGAGCCGGAGAATGTATAAATTACTAGTAAAAAAAGACATTAAGAGGAAAAAGTTTAGTGATCTGAGAAAAAGGACTGTTTTATGTTAAGGAAAAAAGTATAATAACGTATCTACATAGTTTTGAGTTGATAATAATATATCTAATAATTGGAACGTTCACACACCATGCTATAGCTTTGGGCTTAGTAGGAAAGCAGAACATCTCCAGACTTTTTCAAAAACATATCTCTAGAAACTATTATAAGCGATTAAAGACAGTGTTAGAAGAATATATCTACAAAACAGTGAAAACTGAAAAAAAATATTGTGTAGAAAACGGTGATGTTAAAAAGTAATCTTTAGACTTTTGTTTGCATGCGAACAAACCGAATTTCAGTTTTTTCCCAAGAGTAAATTTATGGCGCGCTATTACAATACATTAAAGTATTATACCTACTTCTTCCAGAATCAGTTCAATCACAATTCCCACTTAGAAATGGTAACTACTTACTTTTGGAGAGAGTTTAAATAAGAAAATTTGGAAACTAACCCAAACTTACCCTACTTTTTTGGTCTTCCTAAATAGAAAAACTGAACTTTTTGACAATTCTAATTTTTCTAAAGCATATTTTTTGATGAGAACGAATTTCTTTTTATCCTTCAGGTTGCTAATTGGGTACCCACAGAATATTTTGATTATATTTTTGGCAATTTGACAATGATGATGAGACGCTCAAAGATTCACGACATCATCCAATGTTATAGTTTGTTGTAACCGGATTTAAATACCATAATTTTTTGAGTCGCCCTCTAGTTATTTCTCACTTCATAAACCTATTTTTCAATTCAATTCAATTTGTCGAAAATGTCAAGTTTCTCGTGAAAACAGCTTAAGACAATGACTTTGCCTCGATTAGCTCGATTAGTGGTTTAATTGTCGAAAATTCCGGCACCAAGTAACCCAATTATCCGACCTCCCTGAAAGTGCTGTGATTGACCGGTTGTGATAAATTCTGCGTCATTTTGTAGGGACTTCTTTTGAAGTTTTTATTTCTACGAATTTTGACAAGAAACAAAAAATTTGGTTCTCAAACATTTTTTTAAAAGAGAACTAGGTACTTTTTCCAATTGGCCGATTGTGATGAATTTTGTGTTATTTTGAAGGGCATTTGATTTGCTTTCCTCAAGATTTTCATGAGCTCTCTATTAGCTTCACTTGTATGTTGTATGTAAGTTTGTAAGTTGGTTGATTTGTTTGTGACGGAATCTTCGATCTCGATTTTTACCCACTTCAAATGCCCAAATTGATTCGAAACATTGCACACATCAAGAAACTATGACGATAAAAAAAATTCAATAAAAAAAAATGAAAAGTAGAGAACATATTGTAATTAAAGCAAAATCAAACTTTTGTTTTGTTTTCGACATTTGTCTGAAGGGACCATAGATAAAGGAAATATCATGGACGTGACGCAACGTTGCCAAGTTTATTCATATAACGCGATTGGGGTTCGGATCATGGGGGGTTCGGACTAACCATACATTACTGTTATAATTGATATAAAAAATTATTATTAATATTTAATATAATATTAAAAAGAAATGATTATAGTTTAAAAAACTGAAAGACACGCTTTCGAACTAAAGAGTATAAAATAAATTATAGTTTGAAAAACTAAAAAATACGCTTTTGAACTGAAAAGTGAGAAATGATTTTTAATTCAAGATTAAAATGATAAACGAGAAAATTAATGTCATTGTGATAAAAGCATGGGGTGCTTCCGTAACACATTTATACACTCAAACTCTGCATTTGTAATTAAGAATTAGTTAGAATTTACCAATCGATATCGAAGCATGCACCCCACGTTTTTATCGCAATGACATTAATTTTCTTGTTAATCATTTTAATCTTGGATTAAAAATTACTTTCTTCTTTCCAGGTTTGTCAAACTATAATTTATTCTCAAGGCTTTTTTATGTACGAATCTTTACAAAAAAGCGATTTTAAAATTTTTTTTTAACGGCATTACTTCTTACTGCATATATCGATTTTATGAAACTTGCGTCATTTTTTAGGGAACTTGAGTAACTTTGCTGATGAGTTTTTGTAGTTCCATATCTTTTCGAATTTTGACAAAAATCCAAAAAAAAACGTTTTTTTCTTTTTTTTTAACGGATACAAATTTTGATAAAACTAAAAATTCGATTTTTAACATTTTCTCAAAACGGCAATTCTGAATTGAACGATTCTGATAAATCTTGTGTCATTTTGTAGAAAATTTGATTCAAATTGTTCATGGTTATTTGTGGTTTTTTACCAATATTAAAAAAAAAATGGTTTTTATACATTTTTTCAAAACGGATCAACCTTTTGGGGGGATTGACCAATTTAGATGAATTTGCATCCAACGATTCTAATTAATCTTGCGTATTTTGTATGGAATTCCATCCACTCTGTTGATGATTTTTTCTACTTTTTTCATCTCTACGAGTTTTGGCAAAAATAAAAAAAAATAGTATTTGAACATTTTTTCAAATCGGCATCACTTTGCATTGAATTGGCCGACCGAAAATGACTTCACTTTCTACTGGATTGACCGATTTCAATGAATCCTGCGTTATTTTGCAGGGAATATGATCCATTTGGTTCATGGTTTTTTGAAGTTTTTTGTCTCTACGGTTTTTTACAAAAATCCAAAAATTTGGCGTTGAAACGGAACTACTTTTTGCTAGATTGACCGATTGTAATGAATTCTGTGTAGTTTTGAAGAGAATTTGATCTATTTTCTCCATTCAAAAATACATGAAAATTGGGGGTCCAAGTCTCAAATGACGAATACCTATTTTCTTCATGTTTTTTTGTGATTCTTCACGAATTTTGATAATGATAAAAATGATAAAAAACGGCAATTCTTTTTACTGCATGTATCGATCCATTTTGTAGACAATCTGATCCATTCTGTTGATGATTTGTTCTAATCTTTGTATATCTTTACAAATTTTCATAAACATTTGGTTTTTATTTTTTTTGAAAGGCAGTTCTTTCTACTAGATTGATCGTTTGTAGTGAATTCGGTGAGTACGTGGAGTGAAATCAGCGGTACAACTCACTTTCTCTGAGGATGAAGTATTGACAAATTAATAACATCATAGTAACAAAGTATAGTATACAGTAGTTTCACACATTGAATCCAGCTAACTTCTCCTGATCCGATTCAGAGGCTTTCTGATCTGCCTTTATCATGGATAAACATTCATCTCTCCTCATATTATTGGTGATAATAGGTTTGTTCCAAGCCGACCAGAAACCATACTTGGAACGATCCTGGTCACGCACACTAAAGTGGTTCCGTTCAGACCGAGTATGGATGATTCTTGCCACCAACCAGTTAAGCGTTACAACCTTACCTGAAATCATCCGTGAATGGGCTCTCGAACGATTCTCCCGATCTCTGCCTATAGGTTGGAATCGCTCTGGATGTCATGCGCACTGTAGCAAGCACCGCCATTTGAGTTTATTTATGTGTGTGATTGTTTTAGCTTGGTATTAACTATGAAGTCGTATTCACATTATTGTTGATAGTGCAGTTTAGATTTCCATTTTTTCTAATTTGGGGTGAAAATATTTCATTATAATGAGTGATGAAGTAGGCTCTGAAAGCTTTTCCTTAAATCGGTACGCAAATCTTTTCCAACAATTTCAATAACTGTTCCGGAACGATACCAATTATCTAGGTTAGAACAAATCTAATGCAGATAAACTCTATCCTTCCTAGTTACTTTCAAGAAAGCACTATGAACGAATTCATCTGTGACTTACCCCCTCGTTCAAATTTTGAAAATGGAAAATTGTTCAAGACAGAACCAATTCAATACAAACTTCAATGAAACGTGCTAAGAGTAGGAACACTTCCCTGCAATCCATCCCTAGAGCTAACAAATATTCGGAATGACAGCCGAAAAGTATCGACCTATTTCGGCTATTTAGAATTTTAGATTCGTAATCTGGTAACTGCAAAAGTAATGGGAAATGGTTAGAGTTGAAAGAAACGAATTGAAAAAAGGCTCACGTACAACGGGGCACGTCGATACTAGACACCCTCACGCGTCCTGCCCCTTTCTGCTTGAAAGGCCAAAGGAAGTTTTCTTCAAATTAACTCAAATTGCCTTATGCGAATATTTTCTTTTCAAATTGCCGAGGAATTCAGAAAGGAAAACAGTGATTATGGTAAATGACAAATTGTCAGTCAGAATTCTCAACAACAAATAAAACGTTAAAGATTGAGTTCATACGAATGGTGTTGATCATCAATTAGTCTAATTGCGCCTATGAAGGCTATCCACAATATTCACGGTTCATCTAGCGCTGATTTGGCAATAAGAATTTTTTCGTGTCAGTCAGAAGCACAGAGCAACGTTTAAGTAATTAATCATGATTAGGTAAGCGACGTTTCAGACTCCCGATTAGTATTATACAAGTATGCTTGATGTTTGGGTGATAGATTTTCTCTTTTAGACCAGGCAAGATGGAAAAATATCTGATGTTGGGTAGTAGTAACCCGTAAAAGTGGACTCACTGCTGTCCGAGTTGAACATTTTAGCCAAACCAGCTTAATAATAGTTCCTTTCTTACAGCGCATATAGGCGAGCAAAAAAGAAACAAGCTTGTTCAATTTTTAAAAAAATCATTGAAATAAAAAGTATTTCACATGACAAATAATTATCAAAAGTTGAAACTTCAAATCGACTGATCTAACCAGTTAACACCAGCAATCGCCTGTTTTTGTATATCGACTAACTCCTACCTCATGGACGCATGATTCGTAATTGTGCGGTTTGAACGGTCCAAGCTCGTGATGATCATTTGATGACTTGTGACTTTAGCCGCAGCAATAAAACACATTCCAAGACTTCTTCGGATTCTGCTGCCCATAATTATACTAAACGAATTTATTTTATTCCGACGATGGAAGTAGCTTTATCGGGAGTTCCATCAAGAGTAATGAAGTATTATCAGTGAGCTATGGTCAAATTGGTGAGAAATTGATTGGAGAGGCCTTGTATGTTATTATATGAGTTATACAGATATGTTTGGCATCCGGTATATGGATTTTGAATTTCATACATATTTGAGAGAATAAAATGTATGTCAACTTTTAATTATAATGTGATTAAACTTCGTGGACTATGAAGTTTATATTTCATTCTTCATTGGGCAGAACTCTGAAATATATACATGGATTACATTTATGGAGAAAGTAATATAGGTAAATGTATTCGTCAATATTCTGGTTGGTTACCGTCTGGTAACTGGTGATTATTGTAGGAAGTATTCACAAGTGTTACAAACAGTTCAAGTCAAATCAACATCTGAAAATTATCGCCAAAATCGAAGGTTTGGGCATCCGATAATCGGTGATGAGTGTCATAGTTTGGGTCAGGAACAAGTAAAATTTTGCTTGACTAGCAGTTATCGGTGTTGTCACGAAAAAAATGAATGATGGAGACGACACCTGGGTCTATGGTTTGATCCGAAACAAGTCTTGATCGGAAATATTGATTCAGCATCAAGCTTCATTCGCCTGAAGATATTTGACCAAAAACATCAGAGTTATACGTCCACGTATTTGATTTTGTATCACGATCATTCTGCAAAGTCCAAACAAAATAGTATATTGTACAACAAGCATGGAATGATACGAGTAGGAAATGGTCATTCCATGCCAGTTTTACACTATACTTTCTCTACGATTGTCAATTGATATCCTTGTTATGGATAAATTGATATTGGGTGTGAACGTAGCACACCGACAAACTTTGACAGTTTTGCACACAAAACTGTCAAAATTTACCCAGTTGCTGTGACCGCTGAGCCTTCGCTGAGCTGTGTTGGACATAAGCATTATATCTTGAGAATTATCTAATTGTTGAAATAATCCTTGAGCCACTGTTATTATATGCAGATATTCAGTTTTTGAGAGCTGTCGAAGATGCAAAATAGGACATTCTCATGAATTCAATAAATCATATAGGTTGATGTCATAAGTTTTTTCAACACAGACTTCCTGAGAGTGTTAGTTTAATAAGCTTCTACTTGAACATCTCATTAGGTGAACATTTGAAAAATATCCAGAAACCGATGGGAGTTTCGACAAAAGCAACTATTTCAACAGAATTCAAAGAGAGGATATACGAGGTCTCTCATAAGAATTTCTTACACAGAAACAATACAAAAAACTTCAGAATAAAATCAAATAATTAAAAAATGACAAATCTCAAAAAATTACCCCATCTAATACAGCTAAAACTTCCACTTCTACTCATAAATTTCACAAACCTTCTATTAACTATTCAAATACAGTTTTCTCAGAACAGGAAATTTCCTTGAATTATAACCCTTATATTCTTACAAAAAATTTAGCCCTACATAACCTTGAAACCTTGAGTGTCGAAGCGGAGTCAGTGATCCAATCTTTGAATATTGAGGATGAAGAAGAGAAAAATACTTACAGAGACAATATAAAAACAGTCCTTAGAAAAGAAAAACATAATATCAAAAACTATAAAGAATTTGTCAGTGCGTGCTCTTTCAATAAAAAATTAATAAAAGACACTCAGAATAAAATCAAATCTAACTATCCTACTGTCACAAAAGCTGATAAAGGTAGCTGTGTAGTCTTTATGGATAAGAATGATTACGTGTCCAAAGTGGAAAAATTCATTGCAGACAATAACTTTTTGAAAACTAAAATCAACATCAATACATTCACTACCAAACTTAAACAAACCATTAGATCGTCAGTTCACTTTTAAGATCAAGACTCAATTAGAAAACTTTTACCTAGCCAAATTATTAAACCTAGACTGTATGGCTTGATGAAGATACACAAATCAGATGTTTTTGAACAAATCCCCATAAGGCCTGTGATTTCGTTTAGAGGTACTCCTACATATGAATTATCTAAATACATTAATATGGAATTAAAACAATTTTACAATAATAAATTTTCTCATTGCATAAAGAATAACGTAGATCTTATTAAAAAATTGGAAGGTATACAACTAACAAATAACGACATTTTAATTTTCTTGGATGTGTCCACAAACATTCCAAAAATAGAAGTATTGGACTTGGTTGAGAAAGACCTTTCAAATTGTGACGAGATAACTGTTTTTGAAAAGACTGACTTTCTCAATTTATTAAAAATTTGCCTTGATCAAAATTTCTTTGTGTTTGAGAATAATCTCTATTCCCAAAAAGAAGGACTTGCAATGGGTTCACCCTTATCCCCAATCCTAGCAGAACTTTTCATGCACAATTTTGAAACTAAGAATATTTTAAATGATAACAATTTCTCTAATAATATGAAGTTCTATGCCAGATATGTTGATGATATTCTGATCATTTGGAACAACAATGATAACAATGAAAATCTTGAAACTGTTTCCTCAGTCTGACCATGATCAATCCATATACGTTTCGTCCTACTAGGACTCATCAGTATGGCTATGGGTCTAAGTCAGACTGAAGAGAACAGTTCCAAGTGGGTTAGTGTCGAGCTGACAAGTAAATGAAATGTTAACTGTAGTAGTACGATAGATGGCGCTATGTACTACAACAGTTAACAATGATAACAATTTAAACGATTTTCTCAATTATGTTAATGATCAACACCCATCTATAAAATTTACTCTTGAAACACAGAATGATAATAACCAACTAAACTTCTTAGATTTAACTCTCACTTTATCTAATAACAATACAGAATTAGGCATTTTTAGAAAACCTTCACATACAGGCCTGGTCATTAACAATGAATCCTCTCATCCTATCCAACACAAACTTGCTGCCTTCCATAGTTATTTAAACAGACTCTTAACAATCCCTTCAAGTGAGTATGACTTTTAAAAAGAATTAAAACCTATCGTAAATATTTCATTTAAATCATCTAATTCTCTTAGTAGTTTTTTCGTCAATAATAAAGACAAAACAGACCCTATGGAACGTAGCGGGGTGTATCGACTTCAATGCAAGGATTGTTCGGCTGAGTATATTGGGAGAACTTATAGAAATTTTTCTACTAGGTTGAAAGAACACTTAAGATGTCTGAAATGTAATTCTACTGGTTTTTCTCATTTTGCTTCACACCTTTTGGACAACAACCATACATTCGACAGTAGAGACAACTTTAAGATTTTACACTTTGCTAACAAAGGACATAAACTCAACAATTTAGAACTTTTAGAAATTCATAGATCCTTTAAAAATAATGATTCTCTAACTCTCAATGCACAAATAAACCTAAACTATACACCAATCTTCTCATCTTTAATTTGACACACTTATCTCATACCATGAACACTCTCTTCATAACAAGTTTAGACATCCCATTTCTCGAGTAGCATTTACGTACCAAATAGTTAGGTTATGTTAAGCCATTTCATCTTTTAGGTTAGGTTACATTCTATTTTCCAACGTGATTTAGCACATTCTTCATTGTTCATCTGAAGGGCGTACTTGACCCTCATGTTACAAGTTACAACGTTTTTTGTCCTTTCTACAAATGTATGTTTCCCCATGTTGCATGTGAGGTCCTTCAATGTTTTTATGTATCTAAAGACGTCCTTGTAACTTGAATATTGTAAGTATAATTTTAGGTTAGATAAGTTTGATAGTTACTGATAGCCCCCTTTTTGATATTATAGCCTTTAGTTTCGATGACCTGAGGATGGGGTGCAAAGTGTAGACCCCGAAACTGGTAGTCACATAATAAGTATTTGAATAAACAGTAGGAATTTGTGAGATTGAAGACTTTTTTCCACATCATTTTTTCAAGAATGAAAAAAGCTTCTTGTCTTGCAGAGGAAAGGTCAAAGTAGCATCACATATTTGTATAAACTGTTCTCCTTAGTTTCGTAATAACGGAGATATCAGCCCCAGAGGCGTACCCACAAGTATACATTTTGAGCTTTAACTTTCGAACGCTCCAGTATACAGGGTGTTTCGTAATACAGGGTGTCCCAATATTCAACCAACAACGGTTAAGAGGTGATAAGTGCTTAGTTTTCAAAATACAGGGTGCCAAACTTTATTTTTTATTTCAAATATTGTCAATTATTCCTCATCAAGACGACACAGCGATACGAAATTAGGCATGGGGGGGTTTTTATGACGAGAAATCCAAATTCAGCCTTCATTGAAATTTCCAATGCAACGGAATGAATTGGTAAAAATTGCAAAAAAAATGCACTTTAGGGCTGTATGTCCCCATCTGAAGTTCCATAAAAATGCGAGTTCTATCACCTCTCAAGCGTTGTCGGTTGAATATTGGGACACCCTGTATATGCGCAGGACATCCGGTTGTGATAACTTCTTCAAAAATATGAAGAAAAGTTTCTATCAACTTATACCCTCTGAAGTAAACAATTTTCGAGATATACAGAGTGTTAAAATCGGATTCCAACATTTAATTTAACTGTTTTTGAATTGTTATTGTTTTTTTTGCAATTATGAAGTTAACGTTTGGTCTTGTTGTTTGGACGTTCTAAAAGAAATTGTTTAATTGGTAAGAAAAAAAAAGTATTTCAAAAAGTTTACCATGTTTTTCAACATAAAAGTAGATTTTTCTCGAAAACGGTCGGCTTTAGAGCTTATGACCAAGAGTACCTCTTTTGTGTAAAAAACATTGACGGTTCAAATGAGCATGTCAAAACAGTAGCGCAGAAGAAATAAAAATAGTGACTATCCCTTCAAAGCCTCACCAATTAAGTGAAAAACATATATTCCACATAACATGGCTTATCAAGAGGTAAAAATGCTCACAAAAGCTGTTTTTTGTACAACCTACACGTAAAGTCCACTTTTCAATGCATGCAAAGCAGGCGGAAAGTCGCTAATTTTGGCAGCCGGGCCTTAAAGTACTTTCGCGACCGCGGGCGCTAAAGTAGGTCGCTTAGCAACGGTTCCTTGGAGCCCAACGCCTTTGAATCCAATAACCACGTGACAGTCTGGCATACTCAAAGGAACTAATCACGTGACAATTTTGGTGACAATGAATCCGCCCACAAAAGAATACGGGAACACACCTATTGTAACAATGATTGACAGTTGTCACTTGTCGGTTGTCTGACTGGTCAGCAGTGTAGTGCAGTGTATCGATTATTTATTTTTGATTTTTATGATTATTCTTTTCCAAATGATTACAAACTGGTTGTACAAAAAGCACTGTTTGCACCACGGACGAAAGATGAATTTGACTCGGCCAATATTTGCCCTCGCTTCGCTCGTGCTGCTACTTATACCCTCGTCAAAATCATCTACTTTCCGCCCTAGATACAAAATGTACTATTCTGTACGATAAACGGTTTCGGATGTATTCGCAAATTTTTTTTTTTCTGATTTCAACACCATGCAACTCGAAAATGGTTCATTTCAGATGGTGAACTGATAGAAAGTTTTTTTTTTTCAGATGTTTGCATGAGCTATAACTTTCTGAAGTCCTGCGCATGAAATTATGAAAAACCCCGTATACCAAAAAAAAATTTAGTATCTGGTAAAGAGGGTTTCGTTAAATAATTCTGAAATGATTCTATCCTAATTTTTCAGATGACTTATCTACCGGAAAATTGACTTTCCCTAATACTTTCACTTACTTTACTGCCTACACAAAAACATTTTATTTTTCGTTAACGGTTTAGTTTATCAAATCAATAAAAAGAATGTTGTTCAATGAAAAATATTTCGAAAATAAATCTTTGGCTAGATTCATAGTATGTCATGGCATATGGAGTTCGATATCTGCGTTGGTGGGCACTTTGAGAGAAGAGTTTACGTGAAAGGACTATGGTGGTGCCCACGGGAGTTTTTTCGAAAAACACCCCGGAGACACATCAGAGTCACCTAAAACACGCCCGAGATACCCCGAAAAATGCTTTTGAATCATATCATTGAAAAGCAGATTTCAAAAGCTTTATTTTTTCGTTGAAGATTATTTACTTCGGATGACTGAGGGTGAAAAGAGATGAGTGGAAGTTCATAAAGTACAAAGATTCAGTTCTCCCTCCCTATGAAAGAAAGGGTTTCAAGATCTTCTTTATCTTTTTGCGTGATGTATAAGGCAGCTTCCACACCAAAATATCACGCGACCTGCTGACATGCTACTTACATTATTACCTACGCAACCAAGGCAACTTGGATGTAAGTAGCATGTTGACTCGTCATGCTACTTTGGTACTTTGGTGTGAAAGCGCCTTATGCTCATTATTACTTTTTAAATTGTCAACCTATACAGGGTTAGGAGAAATTACCAGAACGATCGATTATTTCAAAAGATGTATGAGTTAAAAAAAAATGTCTTTTATTAAAGTTGTGGAAATCTGAATATCTGTATTAAACTCTGATAGACAGGGTCGGGCATGAGGTTATGGCAAATCAAATCAATAATGTCATTTTCAAATCAAGATATTCGTTGAATTTAGGAACAATATGTGTATCACAAGTTTTCTCAAAATTGTAGAAAGAATTTGAATATCCAATAATTGACAGGCGGTTCCATTTGAAAAAATGCAGCTTTGGTTTTACACAACTTTATGCCCGATCCTGTATATTCCAATTCATGACAGATAACAGATATGTAGATTTTTGAAAGCCCAACACGTTTTTTAAAGGATAGTTTTTTCTAACTCGTGTATCTTTTGAATAAAACGACCGTTCTTGTAATTTCTCCTAACGCTGTATGTACCTATGATACCTAACACACGATTAAGGAGATGTCATTAGAATAGATAGTACTTACTCTTTAAAGTCAAGTACTAAGTACATTCTTGGAAAAACGAAAATCAGTAAAATCACCAATCTTCTGTACCAAATAATTCTGTTCGTCTTCTTCTTGGCTTGGACCTGTGAATTGTACTGAGTCGTAAGTTATTGCTTGAATCCCATTTTTTTTAAAATCACCCCTATTGCTAGAAAAAGGACAAAAAAAATGATTTTGCATAGCTTACGCTCAGAAGAGGGTCATTAGACGTTTCACATGGGTAATCATATTTTATCGTTAATTTAAGGGAAGTCCATTTTCAAAATACATATAATCCTAGGATACATACTAACAATATCTTTCTTCCTCAAACACGATTACAAAAATAACAAAATCATTTATTTATTGAAAAATAGTTATTGTTAAGTCTGAATTATAAGTAATTCCATAATAACAGATAACAGTCAAAACATATACGTCCAGCTTAAGTGTGTTGGATCAAAACTAGCTCAAGCACGGCACGTGATATCTGACCGTACATGAATCTATTGTTAACACGTGCGATGATAATATCGAACCAATTTGTTCAACGAAAACTTTCAAAAACGGCAGCAGTCCTTAGATAAATTTGCAATACTCTCCTGCGAGAAGAGACGATACTGGAGGCTATGAGACTTCTTATTTCATAGTAGAGATGAGACAAGACTTTCTGAAGGTTTCCTCACTGGTCTTGTGGGCATCACTGAACTGAACTGTGCTGGATATTTTGAACCTCCTCTGTACGCATCCCTGAGAGACTGGTGCATACTTGAGGGACACCCTGTAGATCATCAGTTTGATAATGTTTTATAA